>OZ005744.1:159842934-160158325 GCA_963930735.1 Dioctria linearis
CCAGCGCTCTAGAAACACTATTGAACATACCGGCACTTAGCAACGTTGTCGAAGAGGCCGGACTAATGATGTACAGAGCCAGGACAGATGGGTAAATATGTAAATGGGACTCCTAAATTCTATACACTATAACTGATATGATGTCAAACAGGATTTAATCCAAAGCATAATCGTTTGGCTATATTTATGCTGCAGCAACATGGTGGAATAAATGTACACAAAAGACAATCATCGGAAAGCCAAACAAGCTCCAAAGGATGACATGTCTAAGTGTAACTGGTGCCATGCTCACAACATCTACCAGCGCTCTAGAAACACTATTGAACATACCGGCACTTAACAACGTTGTCGAAGAGGCCGGACTAATGATGTACAGAGCCAGGACAGATGGGTAAATAAGTAAATGGGACTCCGAAATTCTATACACTATAACTGATATGATGTCAAACAGGATGGTCGTTAAACACAACCTCTATCTGCCTCTCAAAATAAAGATACCAAATAGAGACACAAATATGCAGATGGAAATCTAGGCAGCAAAGCTCTCACATTTAAAACCCGAAATTTTGAATTTGGAGCGTCATAACTCTGGAGTGGGGCGGGCTACGGGGGTAGTTTAACATTCATAGGAAAGAGCTTAAGGTTCTGCATAAAATGCCGTCTTAAAACAGACCATATATCCTGTAGAATTCATGATATAGTGTGTTTAATAAAAAAAGAACATATTTTACGAATCACCCTGTAACTCAGTATGGTGACATTATTGCCCCCTTCTGCCATACAATTTTTTATTTGGCTGGACAAGAGGAATCATTTGGCAAAATTATAGTCATATTAGTCTAGGACACCCTGTATAAAAATTCTATATAATAAATTTAATCATCATCCTAGTAGGATTTATATAGGATGATTCATGAAAAATTCTTCTATTCCCCGAACATCTCAAATCGTCGTTAAGTTGGGATACATCAGTCATACAAATATTTGCTTGTCCCATCTGAATCTATCAAATTCTGTACAATACGGCACTATCCATTACTGTATAAGAGCTACGAAATAACTAATACTGGCATCATTGATAAAGCATTTGTCTTAGTTTAATGCAGTCATCTTGTATTTTGGTTCCAAATAAAAGGCAGCAGGATATAAATTTTTGAGTTTACATCTAATCGATCCCACCTATGTTGAGCCTTAAGCTCTATGCACATTTACCGACACAGCACGAACCGGCACCGGTCGTATGTATCTAGAGAAATTTATAGAAAAGTTATTCCATGTTAGCTGCAAAACTATACCAGCAACCGACAAATGCCGGTCTGGTTTCTAGCCACCGATAGCGACCGGCAATGGAGTTGCCGGTATCTACCGATGCCGGTTGATGTGAATTAAGCTAACTTGTTTTTATATAAAAATATTTGGCCTGTCTGTGCCTGGAAGTGTGCATCGACCTTTAGACGTAGTAATGTAATTGAATTTTATGCCAAATTTTTGTACTCATCACAATGAATTTGCAAATGAAAAAACTAGTCTCGTTCACTCTAGTATTCCTCTTGAATTATTTTTGAAATGTTAATAATATTGATTTCTAAAAATTCAACTTTTATTCCGTTTAAGGGGACAATGGAAATGATGGCATTGCATAAGAGAAAAGTTTGTACAAAAACCTACAAAGAGAAAGTGTTACTTCATGGTCATTTCATCAGAGCTTTAACACTTCTCAATGTTTTACTCAAAAAGAAAATTTGTTTTCATGATGTCGACAAAAGACCATTCCTCTACCTGACGACACTGGGTGCATGTGCCTGTTTAGTTGTGATAACACCTTAGAGTCATTGTTCTTGAATCATACACTTTGCAATCACCAAGTTTTACAAATTTTATGCAAATTTTTTGCAATATATCTTCAAGTCATCCAGGGATAGGATACTTTCGTTCCAGTTTCTTAGTATGCGGTGGACATTTAAAAAAAAATCGTATACCTACCTACCTGCATTGTTCCTGATAACCACAGAGAAACATTAGTTCTTTTGCTTAGGGATTCGCACTTGCAGTGGCAGACAAATTTTTTATGTAGATAAAAATGGATTAAAGGATAAGGAAATTTGGCAAATTGTAAATGAGATTTCAAGAAATGATCAAGCGATATGGAACGGACTCACACGCACACATATAGATTTCTATTTCATGGCGTGGGAAGTATTCTCGAGGGTTTTGCCATACTTCCAAAGCCATGAAACAGAGATCTATATATATGCGTTGGTAGTCCGTTCTCTAAAATGTCCTATATTGATACTTATGTAAAAGTACCAAATATTAACTATATATTCACTATAAAATTTTCACTGTAAATATCCGTAGACAGGAATCAATATCACGTCCAGAATGAATTGAGATATTTAGGTATATCATATTTATATAAACAACACTGTTATGTTGCGAGTGATTTATTTTGAACGTGAAGTCCCAGCTGTCAGCATGAGCTGACAGATCACTCGGTGGACAGCGTTGATTGCAGGGCGGCACGCTAGCACCTTGGCTATTGCGGGAGCCTGCCGCTGCCACCAGCCATAACAGAAAAAAAAATGATCGTGCCTGACTGACAAAGCCGAAGCACACACTCCAGCCCTGAAGGGGCCTTTACACCACTTACCCTTACCTTAGTGAAGGCACAGATCTCATGCCTTCTTGGCCGCCAGGCCCCATCCCCCCAATGATACTGAGGGCCGTAAGTATATCAGAATCCCTTTGTTGACCTGGAAAGGAGAGAGGAGTAGCGGACCTAGTCAACCTTCATTATAAGGAGGGCTCCAGGAGAGAGAAGGAGGAAATTAACAACTCTACGGCGCCATACCGTTGTAGGATTTCTTTAGTGCAACAATATTCCTATATTTATTTTACTTCTATTACTGTTTACCTTAACTCCCTATCACAATAAAAAATGTTGGCCTGACCTAATCACAGTTTCCGCTTTTTTTTCATATAAAAATTTTCTTTAATAAACCATGAAAAATATTCCTCCATATTTCAGTTTTTATCAATATCATTTAAATATATAAGAAAAATAATTATGGTGAATATTAGATACTTGTTGAAATATAAAAACAGTTCAAAATGAATCACAAACGGGTAAAGCTAAATGCATAATTATATAAAAAACGTCCCCACTTGCAAAAAGTAAATATTAAAGTAAAAAAAAAATACTTTAATAATATTAAGTAACAAAATAATTAGTTACTTATGTACTGGTTACTGTCCTGAGGATTTATTTGAAAACTGTACTAAAGTCAGTATAACAATTTTCTTCATGTTGCGAAATTCTGAATTTACCAAATTGCACGTATTCTCAGCACATGGGTTTCAAGTTACATTGAATTTGGCAGGAATTGTCCAATGCTTTGATTCGTAATTTTTTTTTTCCTTTTTCTTTCTTTTTGAAAACATATTTTTAAACTTACTCAAATTGTCATAAACTTATGAATTTTATTGTAAAAATGATTTGAATACAAAAATAAAAGAATTAATTTATGTAAATGGCGTTTCAACAATATCTATCGTTAATTTTCATGAACAAGTTTTGGGATTCCATTTTTATATTTGTTCGAGCAAATATATTTACTTTGAGCAAAAAATGTAACTTCAAAAGCTGTGATGGGTTTTTTTTATGAGATCTATCGTCTAAAGATTTATTTCGAGAATATATTATGTGTTCACACAATAGATATCTAACTTTCAAGATATATTAAACAATATATTTTCTTTTCTAAATATTCATCCAAATAAGGTTTTCGAAGACACCAGTATTAAGTTTAATTGGAAGCGCTTCATCAGACGATGTTGGAATGTGGTTTAAAGCAAAGTTAGGGATATTATGTTCCCAAATGGTTAAGCTAGTTATTCAGCTAATATCATATGGATCTACAAAAACTTTATTCAATTAATTAATTATGATGTATAACAAAAATTCTTCAAAGTAACGTCCCTTAGCTAAATTTACAGAAGTCGAGCGACATTTTTGCAGGTGCTGATTCAGATTAGATGCTCTTGCCGGTGATGCCAACGCTAGAGGCCATCGAATTTATAAGGCCTCTTGATTTGTGTAGCATTAGCGACGTGATATGCTTTTGTTTCAAGCTCCAAGCTATGATTATTGGGGACATCCAAATGTAGTCTTGTAGCACTACTGCCGTGACGTCGAGCTGGCCACTATGGATGAATCCTCCGCTGAATTTATTTAATGCTTGTGGTGGATGTCTTTTAATGAAAAACTTTCACAACGCCCGTTGGCGAATGGTAATGAAAATTGATTGGGTGAGACCACCACTTTTGCTGGAGATATCAAATTCCTTGATTATCGCAACAATCCTTTCTATTTCTGGACCCTTTTCTGTAATTCCTCGTACGGGTTTTTATTGGATGATTATTTTTGGTCCACTTTTGCGGCTTTTTCAATATTTTTACTCTCGATCGCTTTTATCAAACTTTCCACCAAGCAAAACTCTGACTTTTTTCAATCAAACTCTCAGACGTTCCTCTGACAGCCGCCAAAAAGGGACAGGAAACGCTCTTCTAGTCGGTTTGGGTACGTTCGGTGCGCACAGGCACTCCGTCCATATAGAAGGCAGGCTGGGTACACATGATGCATCTAGTCTTAGTGCAGCATACTGCTACATGCCGTTATGATACGACCATAACAACACAGCGATTTACTCAAAACTTGAAAAGTTCATGCAAGACTTTAACTATTTTCGAACAAAATAAGAAACAAATAAAACCCCTTGTGTTTTTGAATTCCTTATTTAAAATGCGCATCCCCTACCCATAAAAAATAATACACTACTGAATCTGAATCAAGTAAATAAACGTCAGAGAGAATGATGGGAAAACAACACTACTGCACACATACCCCAAATTTCAGTTCACGGCATGTCCTAACTCATTCTACGTACATGTATATGCTCAAAATCCGAATAAGTATGCGCTGATTATTAAAACATCGACAGACATTGGTCAAAAGCTAATAAATACCTTCATTTATGTATTTCGATCTTGAGAAACCTAATACATCACCTGAAGTGGTTTTTGCTCAAAATTTGATGAGCTTAGCGACCCTTAAAAACTCGAATTTTGAAACAAAACAAATCAGTTTATGTGCCATCTAGTGTTGTCTAGTAAAAACAGATTAAGCAAACATTTTTCAAAAATTATTTTAATTCAATCTTAATATGAAGCAAATAAGAAAGCTAGAATTCGTCTAAGGCCAATTCTTATGATACCCAAGATGAATGCCCGTTTGTAAGGTCACCCATTTGTGCAAGTATGATTTTTGATATATTTCTAGATCGGCTCGGCGGGCAGTAAAAATGATCATAACCAATGTCATAGGATTTCATATTCTGAAGAACATTCCGGTGCAATAAAAATATCTAGGACTGATAGTTTTTACAGTAAAAAACCTATATTTTTATTTGGCAAGAAGGGGTTGCCCGATTTAGTCCAGTTCGGCGCATTCTAAAGAAGAATATAGTCACCAAATTTATATGCAATGCAGGAAATTAAATGTAGATCATAGAACTCACAAAGTGTAGTAGGTAAACACTTAGATCTTTTTAATTATATCGAAATTAATGATATTGACGTAGTCATATTTTGCGAAACATGGCTTAAGCCTAATATTAGTATTAGAAATCAAAATTATAATATATACAGGCTAGATAGATTACACTGCAGAGAAGGGGGTGTTGCCATTATAATTAAAAAATTTATACAACATAGTCTCTGGCCATTTATCGATTTACAGGCCATTGAAGCTTTGTCGTTGAAGGACAACTTAATTAACAACAAAAGTATTACTCTCATTGCTGTTTACTTCCCAGGTGGTGTTTGCGACTCGGTTAAAACTGCTAGATTCAAAAGTGACTTGGGTAAGTTGTTGAGAACAAATAGTGATTTAATAATAGGTGGTGACCTTAATTCACGGCACAGCTACTGGGGCAGCACTAGGAAGAACAAATGTGGTGAATTATTATATTCCTACATGTTAACTGGTAATTTCTCTTTGCTATTCCCTCCTGACCCAACATATGTACCTAATCCCAGAAGATGTGGGCCTTCAGTTCTGACAAACTGTGCTACGCTCTGTAGCCAACCGTTGTGCTCCGATGAGCTTTTTTCTGATCATCGTCCGGTTGTCTTCCGCTTAAACTGTCGACCAAACACCAACCACAACTTGATTGTTGATAGCAAAAATACAAATTGGTACACCTATCGGACAATTATTGCGTCTGAGCTAAGGGAACATAATAATGTCACGGAACTTCAAACACCGACTCAAATTGATGATTCTCTTGGGCCCCTTTATAGTATTATAAAGAACGCGTTTGATTTAGTTACACCTAAAATACGTGTTACTCTCAACAGTCCTAAATCTCAGTAGAACTAAAATCAGTAATCAGAGAAAGAAAAATTATCCGCAGGCAATGATGGCAAAGATGTCATTTCCCCCTTCTCGAAACCAGACTGAGTTTCCTAAATAATAGTATTAAGGAAAAACTTGCTAACCACAGAAATAAACAACTTAGCAATACACTAGGCAAAGGTTCAAAGAAATATTGGAAGTTAACTAAAGTCTTCAAAAACAAACACTTTAGTGTACCTTGCCTGAAAGTCAGCAACTCGCTTGCTATTACCAGAAACGGGAAAGCATACGAACTTGGTAATCATATCTGCAATGCCCACAAAGCAACAACGCATTTTTCAAATACTGAAACTGAATCGTTAGTGTTAAATGCACTTATTAATCTAACTAGCACTCCTATTTAGAGTGATTTTAAAGCTATAAAATTAATCGAGGTAAAAGTTACTATCCATTTCCTCAAAACGAAAAAATCTCCCGGTGACGATGACATCAGCAACAGTCAAGTTAAAAACCTTTCCGATATACCCATCAAAATTCTTACCAAGATATAGAATGCCCTGTCTTAAACTATCTTATTTCCCTATAGCTTGGAAAATGCCAAAATTATTCCAATACCGAAACCGAGCAAAGATCTATCTGATGTCTCTAGCTATAGACTAATAAGTTTGTTCAGTTCGGTTAGGAAAATTTTAGAAAAATTAATTAAAACCAGAGTTTCTGGAAATGCCAATAATCTCAACTGTATCCCCAATGAACACTTTGGGTTTCGACCAGGACACTTGACTATACATCAACTCAAGCGCGTCACTCAGCACATAAAATCCAACCTTCGAATGGGTAAATCTACAGCCGCAATAGATATAGAGAACTCTTTCGATTGCATCTAGCATGACGGCTTAATTTACACACTTCTAAATTTGAACTTTCCCATCTGTTTAATGATCTCTCCAGGACACTCTACTCTATATCTTATATACTACAGATATTCCCAAACCAAATGCCGCAAATTTAGCTGTTTTTGCAGATGACACCTACTTGTACACCGCATATGACTCGGTTTCAGTTATGGTAACAAACCTCGAAACCAATCTTAAATATCTAAGCGATTACTTTCACAAGTGGAAGATTAAGGTAAATACAAGCAAAACTCAGGCAACGTTTTTCACGAAAAAAACGCGCCACCAGAAATTTGCCACACTCTAACAGTAGATTTGCCACTAGTGAAATCAGCTTGATAAAACAGTGACCTACAAGCAACATATTTCTGAAAGGGTAGATAAGTGTAATAAACTAATCAAAGCATTGTACCCCATGATTAACAGAAAATCGATATTAAGTCTTAACAACAAACTTTTTATTTACAGAACAATACTCTTGCCTGTTTTGACTAGCACAGTTCCAATCTGGAGTAGTGCTGCACAATGTCATATTAATAAATTACAACTAACACAAAATAAAACTCTAAAAATGATATTGAACTTTTCTAGATTTTATTCAACCAGAAGGCTGCACGACAAAGCTTCCGTAACTCTAATAAATGAATATATTGCTAGCAGTGAAGAAAATTTTTTAAGAAGTTGTACATACTCAGAAAATCCACTCATTAGTTGTTTAAGCCAAGGCTACACCATAAAAAATATCTATTGAAAATTCCGCTACTATAATAGGCAACAAATTGCCAACAATGGTAGTGGAAATTTACACAACTTTATGCGCACTGCATAACCTTATATAAAGCAATTTCGCACTGTATGTAATTTTACATTGTTTATGCATTTTTCAATTTCCGATGTAAAATGCGATATGTAAATTTACATAATGCTGTGGAACTAAGTTACATAAGTTTAATTTAATTTTACATTATTTGTGAATTCTTCAATTCCGTATGCAAAGTACACAATATGTAAATTTACCAATAGTTATGTAATTTATTTCAATTGCCAATATAATGTTTCGTACAGAAATTAATAAATTACATACATAAACAAGTAAAAAGCTATAATTGGTCTAAGACCAATTCTTATGACCATGGCACTAATATGTAAGCATGGATGAACAATCAACACGTAAAAGAAGTAATACTAGTTTCAATGCTAACAGCTACCTAGGAAATCATAATTTTAAAAAGCAATAAATATTTGTAGGTATGCAATATTTCCATGATTGAGTTTTTTTAGCGAAATTCAATTATAAAAATACTGCGTACCTAAAAATATTTTTTTGATTTTTAAAACGGTTTTTGTGGTAACTGTAGGTTCGAAACTAGTAACATTTCTTTACATATTTTATGATTATTAATCTATCACTCCACAAAATCAAACTATACACTGACCGGCGACCGCATAAATGCAAACATCATTACTTATGTCTTATTGAAATTTCCATTTTAAATATGGGCAATTCAATGCAAATTACAGTATTGTATGGAATTTCACGCAAATTTATAGTACGATACAAAATGTTTATGTAATTGAATGTAAAATCACATAAAATATATAAAAAATTACTTACTTTACTTATTTTAATTAAATGTAGGAAGTTTGCAGATTACGTAAAAAGTAGTTTATTTCTTAACGATTAAGTGTATATATTATGTTACAGTCAAAACACGAAATCCGTCAAAACCCGATTTTACTAGGAAATTCTAGTTCTAACAACGCGCTCTCGGTAATTCTAGTTTTAACTAATAGAACACAGCTAATATGAGAATATGAGATATGGTAGCAATTTGAGACACGGGGGTTTTGGTCTCCTTACGCTACTGATATCTAAAGTGTAGCTAGGCTAGCATTGCTATTAGTTCTGCGAAGGTTTTGAAACAGCCGGCAGACATTTCGTTATTAGGCTTTTTTTTTATATTATTAAGCCTGTTACGCGCTATTTTCTACACGCAATCGGTACCCCGGCTAGAGATGGAGAAGGGTTGGGGCCTGAAACACCTGTGGGCGCCACGTGGTTTTGGAGTCCACGAACTCAGAATAAAGGAAAATTGAGGAACAAATCCCAAGAAAATTGAAAAAAATTAGAGAAACCAAGATCAGTTCGAAACACTTAGTTTATTATTCATAAAGAAATCCGGGCCTTCAAACAAAACTGGCCGGGCAGTGAAGCATGCAAATTTGCTTAACTGACACACTCGATAAATAATCAATTACTTCTATCGCTAGCTATTTATCACAAATATTTCCACTAAGCGGTAGATCACCTAAACACCAAATAATAAAAAAAAAAACACAAAGAAAATGCAGTACTTAGCTTCGTCTCCTGAGGAGGGTCTCATACCACGTGCCTAGTTCACTCCTCCTTGATTCAGCTCCACTTTCTTTCTTTTCTGATGATTTTCGTCTTTTCTACTCGTATTCCTTTCTTCAGCCGTTATTATCTAAACTAGCCTTTAAACTTTTCAACTTTTACTCCCTTTTCTTTTTTTTCGACTTCCAATTGCCCTTCTTATTTTTCCTCTTTTTCAAAATAACTTTCCGCTGCGTACTATTGCACTTACTTTACTTACTGCTCGACTTTTACTGCCCTTGAGCTGTCCGCTTCACATACCAAAGCCTTTTCCCCTCTCGACTCGCCCATTATTGCGGCTTCCGATTTATATTCCCCGTATTTCATATTGGGATATTTCCCAGTTGGTGAGTCATATGGCGGCAATTGATTTGAATTTTGGAACTTCTTCTGCCCTCTTGATTTTATTGCGTGATGTTATACGGAAGTTATGTTTTGATTTACGTGAAGTTTTCGGATTTGTATTTTAACACCTTCTTGTGACGGGCGAGTATTCGTGTTGTTTCAAATTATGTTTGCTGTTGGAAAGTTGTGCTTTGGGCTGCGAACAACTCAAGTATATAGATAGCGGATGTCACAGGTAAGTCCGAATGTGATATAGATCTCTAATTTCTTCCTTCAGTTTTAGGCTATGGGTCCCGTTCGCGAGAGGAGGTTGAACCGAGGAGGTAAGATATTGTATCTAATTTCTACATTTCGTTTGATTCGCGATAAGTACTGCATTCCCTTTCTGATTTTTGTTTTCTGCTTTTTCCTTTAGAATACTGGTTGCACATCGCATAGTTCACTGCTCGCCGTACATCATCTTGACAAAGGTACTTCATTAATTTATCTAGTTTGCTAAAAAGAAATATCTATACCTATCTAATCTATTTACAAATTCATTTTCTACATGACTATCTTATCTAACCATTTGAATTTAATTCCAGGATGTAGATGACGACGTTTTGGATTCCAGGGAGTATCCAGAATGGAAATAGCTCACAATAAATCCGTTCGGTGAGTATATGTATTGGTATTTGTAGGTCCATTATATAAATCTTACAATTTCAGGTGACGTCTGACAGTAATCCAGTGGTACTAGCAAAGCCCGAGTAAAGGCGTATAGGCTCAATGTATGACCAGAATGAAGAAAATATTAACCGTGGATCTGAACTATTCTTCCCAGCTGCGACACAGGTAACTCACTAGCCTCTTTGCGGTTTCATCTGAAAATTTAAATTCCTTTGCAGAATTATTCTTATAGGATGCTGAGGGACTTGACGACACTCATGCGGAGGACGAAACACATACAAAGAAGACCACACACATAAAGATAAGTGACCCTTGTTATTGTAATTATATCGTCGCTAATTATATTCTCATTTATTTTTGTAGGACATCACTTTTCAGCTGGGAATGGATTCGCTATATAACATCCCTCCCTTTCCTCCGAGAGATTTCGACTTAGAAATCTATTACGTAAATAACCAATTCATTTTTCTATAAAATTCGACGTCAAACTGTGGGATTCTTCATAACAAACAATATCATAGTAGTTCAATTATACTAAATCAATCCTATCCTTACAAACTTATTACATGAACACCTTGAAACACTATATTCCTTCTTAGGAAAGGCTCGAGCCACTGGACTTCGCCTTAGCGTGCGATCCCAACACCATGATTCGAATACTTTCAAACTTTGTGTGTGTGACTAACAATAAGAAAATTTCACTTAAACCACTAAAAATTCGCCGATTACAACTGTGATTTATGGCTATTAAATGAGAAATTAAAACAGAACCGAGTGTCCATAGTAAAGGGTAGTATTCATTCTATATAGTCGAAAGTGACATATTGTACTGCAGACTCCAATGCTATCAAAACTATCACTTAGGACTCAACCAAGAAGAATTAACGGGAAGACCAAATATGTATAGACTCTATTCAAAGCGCTCTCCAGCCGTATTATATGGTTTCAAGTCTTTAGAGTTCCAAACACCAGCACTTTTTCCACTACCGTCCTGTAGTTCGAATGTCCAAGGAGAGACTCTCTTAATTACTCTAAATGGTCCGGTGTATTTAGGTGCAAGCTTAGCATTAAAATACTTCGCTGCATCCGAAAGTGCATAATTTTTTCTCCAAACCATATCTTGTACAAGGAAACTTTGATCTCTTTTACGCAAATTATACTTTTGCTTCGAAGACTCTGCCGCTTTCATGAGCCTTCCCCTTACATCTTCAATTAGTCCCTTTAATGCTAAAGATCGTACTTCTGGGTCAAACAATTCATTGTCCCCTGCTTTCTTATATGACGTACCATGAACTATCATTTCCCTGCCAAAGTTGATGAAGTATGGAGTGAATTTGGTTGCTTCTTGCGTAGAGGTTCGGATAGCGCACGCGACTTTCGCCAAGTGCTGATCCCAAGTTCGATGGTTGTCTGAAACATACGCCCTAAGCATTGACTTCACTATTTGGTTCACCCTTTCAGCCGGGTTAGCTTGTGGATGGTACAAAGCCGTGAATCTTATTTCTACACCGTATTCTTCGCAGAGCTTCCTGAATTCACGACTCCTAAATTGTGAACCGTTATCACATATCACAGTCTTAGGCACACCAAAAATCATAAATACGTAATCCTCTAGTGCCTGAATTATCGGGCCAGAAGTCGCAGAGCGTAGTGGAAAAATCATAGGAAATTTACTTAACTGGTAAGGATATAAACAAATCCGCGGTTTGATCGGGGAAGTGGCCCAATCAGATCGATACTTATGCACTCCCAAGGCCTTTCTGCTACTCTACGCACTGTCATGAGGCCTGCCTGCTTCCTCCGCTCGGGTTTTATCGCCTGACACGTTGTGCAATTTTTAATATACGAAGCAATGTCGCATTTCATCTTCGGCCAATAGTACATATTGCTAATACGATCATACGTCTTTTGAACACCACAGTTGTTATGTATAAAAAACTTAGGTACATATATGTACCATATGTAGGTATATATAGCCTTAGGGCCTAACAGGTAAAAAGAAAAAAAACAAATAATTAATAAGCCCTATATACCTAGAAACCTCAAAATGGGCATATAAAAGAAAAACCATAAAATATAAAAATTCAATAAACTAATCATGCACAAAACATAATTAGTTTATCGTCCAAAAAGGGAGAAGAAAATTGCATCAGCAATTTTCTTCACATTCCAAACAAGTCATAAAATTTTTCCCTTCAAACGACTTGGGAAAAACAAAAGTATCATTTTACACCCCAAGTCGTTTTACTTTAAAATTTCCACGACAAAATTTTGCCTTCAGCAAAATTTGTAATTTCAACAATTTAGTTAAAAAGAAATCAAAAAGCAAATCGTACCTTCAGTACGATTTGTCGCGAAAAATACAACGTGTATGTACATACGTACATACATATTACGAAAAAAGTTTTCGCGATAAGAAACGCGCGCAGCATAAATGCATTGTATGTATAGGCGCGTCGCGATTTCAATAGGTGGCTGATGTTTTAAAAAGTGTAAGATAACATTTTTGAAGCCATCGTTCAACGCGAATAATTCTGGACATGTTTGAACAAGTCCAGAATTAAAAAGTAAAATTTTCTCAGGATAAGAAAATGCAACTTAGCATTTTCTATCCTGAACAATGGCTCTTGATCACGATGAATTTGATCAAGAGTTGAGTCGTTTTTTAAAAGGAATTGAATCGGGTTGTCTTATGGATTTCGGCGGAAAAAGTTGAGTTGTATTTTTTTAGTTTTGAAGAGTTGCTTTTTGTTTTTAACTTCGAGAGTTGGAAAAAGATCGGTTGTTGAGTTGAGTTGATTTGAGTTCGAACAAGCGGTTGAAAATCAGTTTTTTAAAAAAAGGTTTCCGTTGGCTAACAAAAAGCTTAGATAAGAAGCCCTAAAATCGTACGATTTTATAAGAAACGCACAAATGTGGAGTTTCAGTTCGGTTACCTAAAAGAAAGTAAAACCAGAATAGTGTAAATTAGTTTCTAAGAGAGTGTTTAAATAAAAATTTTGGTGAATAAAAGCAAACGAAATAACCACAGAGTTTTTAGTGAAAAACCCCACCTATCTACATATCATAGTGATAAACATAAAGCGAAGCGGATACGGATACGTCGACTTGTTAACCTGGTGATATACGTGAGTACCCAAGTTTGCAGAGTAGAATAACTATATAACAAGGTAGATATACAACAATTGGCGCAGCCGGTAGGATCAAGGAAGCTTGGTCAAGTAAAAAGATCGTAAACGCTTGAAAAGCCTTGATCCTGCAAGAATCTACGGGGAACCTGTGACACTAGCCAAGCTATAAGGCCACGTCACCCCCAACGCTCGGGGTAGATATCATCTATAGGCGCCTCTGCTCCAGGCGAGCAAGCGTTCACCCCAGTGAGTGGAAAAAGAAACGAAATCATCAGGGGACCTGGACTCACTAATAGAAGCTCGTTCCCAGCCGAATAGAAGTCAGGACAACGGACTCCCAATCAAAACCAACTCCAGAAGGAAGATATCACCGTTCCTGGGTTGAAGGGGATTTCGAAGAAGGCTTTAAGCCCCCCTTTCAACCATATCCAGGGGAAGTAAGTAGGCCTAGGGCCCCCCAGCAGCAAAAAAGAAACACCAGAAAATAGAAACTTCGTTCCAGGATTGAAAGCGATCTCGAAGTCGGCATAAGCCCCCCTTTCAATCTCAGCCAAGGGAATTAAGACGGCAGGAGCCCCCTAGCAGCAAGAAACAATCCATAAGGGAATACTCCAAGAAGGCTGGAAGCCCCCCTTTTGGACAACGCGGGACGCATATGCAAGAGGAAAACTCTACGCCTTCATCCGACGCGGAGCAATCCCTAGGTGAGAATTCACAACACCTCCGGGAAGGTACAGACAACGCCTCAGAAGACAACCAAACAGAATCAGGTAGCCAGGACAACTCATCTTTACCCCAACAGCAACAAGCCGCTGGAGTTCGCCTTAGAAGTGGTACCATTTTAACTGGTCCCACCGTAACAAATAAAGTAAGTCTAGATAAATTTTTAGATAAGCTATTAGAGAAGGCACGCGAATCCGATAAGCTCACGGTCACGCACTGCGACGCCCTTGACCACAGATTAAGTCAAGGCAGAGAGCAGAGGCTGACACAGATCGAAAAATTTAAAAAAGAAACAGAGCGATTCAAACAGGAGCTTATCGAATTCGCCGGGCTTTCACGTTCTTTAGGTATAGATAAGACCACAGCCAGTGTAGTTGTAAGTCTGATAGTGATACTAGTGTCAGTGATATTAGTGGTGACCAAACAACCGCCGAAAATCTCCTTAGTGGCTGGCTAGAAGTATCCTTCACGGATTCTAGTCCAGAAACCAGCCCTGAAACTCGTCAAAGCACCAGTAGACTACCCTACAAAAGTTTAAATAAAAAGTTAATCACAATGGTAGATTATGCAAAGGTGGCCAAGCTCACGGCACAACTAGTTCCTCTGTTTTCGGGTGCAAATACCTCACAGCTAGGTTGTGAGCTACAAACATTTATTGGCTGTTGCAAGCAGGCCTTACACTGTTTAAGTGAGGAAGAAAAACCAGCCTTCCTACATATCTTGCCCACAAGACTTCGTGGCGATGCTTATCAGCTGTTTGCTTCGGACGTTCCGACTACTTTTAGTGAGGTGGAGGAACGTCTGAACAGAACCTATCTACCACGAGAATCATATGAATAATTGGTCAACAAATTGATCACAATGAGGCAAAACCCGTTGGAAACTCTCACTGCCTTCACAACAAGAGTGAAGCAGTTTCTGATGCTTTGCAACGAGGCAGCGGTACTGAAGTATGGAGCAACGGCAGCCCCAGCTGTGAAGACACAGTTGGCGGACTTCGCCAAGAATGCCCTCAAAAGTGGAGTGAACAATCCCCACCTATGCCAGTACCTCCTCACTCTGGTAGAAAATGATCTAGAGCAGCTGATACAAAAGGCCTTAGACATGGAAAAGTTACAAGCAGGCACAGTTTTCGTCCAAACGCCGCTAACGCAGCAGCCATATCCAATGGCACCAATAGACCCAAGTCTTCGAGTTCGAGCTCTTAGCCGAACACCTTACAATCAAGCACCACAGCCACCCATGTATGCATCACCACGAGCACAAGAGCCCAGACAGTTTAATCCCCCATACGTTCATGCTCAACCACTATGCCCGCCATTTCCACGAAGGGAATCTAGACAACCGGATACACAGAATCTGGTACAAAACATCACCTGTAATTTCTGCCAGAAGCGGGGACACACCTACACGGAGTGTCTTAAACGCAAAAACACCCCCTTCTGTTCTAACTGTAGAAGTTACGGGCATGACATTCGCGACTGTCGAAACAACCAAACACAGTCTGCAAATCGTTTCACAGAAGGATCGCCTAGCAATCCCCCACAGTCTGACCCAAGCAATATAAAAGGCCCCAGAGTGTTTAACATAAGACAAAAATGTGATTTTTGTGGGCGCCGTGGACACAAGATCGACGAATGTCGACAAAAGCAAAAATGGGAGGATAAAAAACAGGGAAACGACAAAGAGTCGACCCAAAACTCCCCGGCTCGACTATAAACCCTACCAGCAATAAAAAAGGGTCTTCTCAGCCGCCCGACTTCAGTGTGCCCACCGCCAGACTCCCTCTAGACATAAGTCTAAATGGTCAGGCCCAGCTAATAGTGGACACCGGCGCTGAGATCAGTATAATTAAGAAAAAAGCTCTCAAATCTCGCGAGCTAATAAATCCCAACAAAAAACTAACGCTCAAAGCCCCGTTGGCACCGGAAAAACCTTAGGAAGTTGCCAAGGAAACTTCATGCTAAAAAGTAACTTACCTTGCAACTTTCAGGTGGTAAAAAACATCCCAGGTATTTCTGACGACGGCTTACTAGGAAATGATTTCCTAGCCAAAAATTGTAATGTTGAGGGACCCAACAAGGTTCTGCGATTTCCTCGCACGGAAACCAATCCAGAAGAGTTTGCTGTTCCATTAGAAACCGCATCGGACAACCCGTGTTCACAAAACACAGTCAACAAAGAGACACTGGTAGAAGATATTAAACCCGACGGGGATACACCTTCTACCCGAAGTGTTCTCAAAGCTTCTCAGTCAGAAGAAGTCGGCTGTGACTTACAAGAACGCGATAAGGGTGACTTGATTACCGAAGATCCGGCCCGTAAGACTGGACAGTATCAGGTGAATTTAAATGAACCTGTGTGCGTACCAGCAAGGTCTCAGATCATAGTCAAAGTTCCGTTGCAGTTGCAGGAAGAAATGCTCAGTCTGTCGAAAGAAATAGACGACGGAGTCTTCTTAGCAAACAGCTTACTCTCAGCTGGGTTAAAAGCAGTCCCTATAGGAATCCTCAACACACGCAGTACACAAGTAGTTCTAAACAGCGTGAACCTAAATCTGGTTCCCATTAAAGACTACACTGTCATCCCCATCAAACGAGAGCCAGACAAAAATATTACAACAGCCCATCCTTTGAATCCCATGAGTCGAAATGACGGCGATGGTGAGCATCAAAATATAATTAGTTCTAAGATTAAGAAAATAGGGCATAAGAGCCCCAGTCAATTAAGCAGTCATAAGAAACTGCTCCAAGACGCTTGCGGCTCCCTCATGAAAACCCCAACGTCAGGCGCTGGCCAGCATACAAAAGGTCTGCCGTTAGCAACTCCCGCAGATCCACCTGGCCCAGCGCCTCTCATATATAAAACAAGTAGGTTAAGAGGTAAAATAAGTAATATAAAATCATTAAAGAAGACTAGATTTAAGAATAATAAAAATAGGGCAATAAGCGCTGAACAGACGGCCACCCTACAACACATAAAATACTTGTTCCCAAAAGATGTCGAGCAAGAAGACACCAGTATTCATCCCCGCCTCACCAGATTAGAGCAAGAACTCAGTCTGGATGAAACTTTAAATTTTGAGGAAAAAGCCTCAATAACAAATCTCTGTTACGAATATGATGACATATTCTTTTTAAAAGGTGACAGGCTTACACATACCAATGCCATCACCCATGACATCCCTCTGGTGCAAGACCAAGCACCTATTAACCAAAAGATGTACCGGTTACCAGAGACACAGCGAAATGTAATAAATGAGCAACTCAGAGAGATGCTGGACAACGACATTGTCCAGCCCAGCAAAAGCCCATGGAACTCACCACTGCTAGTCGTCCCCAAAAAAGCGGGACCAGACGGTGAGAAAAGGTGGCGCGTCGTCGTTGATTTCCGCAAGTTGAACGAAAAAACGATTGGCGACGCCTTCCCGCTACCTCGGATTGAGGATATCCTCGATCAACTGGGCCATTCAAGATACTTCACCACACTAGACCTAGCCAATGGCTATCATCAGGTACTCGTCGATCCGAAAGATCGAGCAAAAACGGCTTTTAGTACCAACTACGGGCATTATGAATTCAAACGCATGCCGTTCGGGTTCAAAGGAGCCCCGGCCACATTTCAGCGTTTAATGAATTTCATATTAACTGGCCTACAAGGCCTAGAATGTTTCGTCTACTTAGATGACATCGTCATCTATGGAAAAAGTCTGGCAGACCACAATGAAAAGCTTCGCAAAGTCTTTAAGAGAAAATAACCTGAAACTTCAACCTGAGAAATGTCAATTTCTCAGGCGCGAGGTAGTGTATTTAGGACACAAATGTTCTAACCAAGGAGCACTACCTGACCCTAGCAAAACGGCATGTGTCTGCAATGCAATGCAGTAACAAGAGCCCAGACACGAAACATTCAGGAAAGTGGAACAAATTCAGACAGCCAGGCCAAACCAATAGAACAAGAAGAACAAACTCATCATCCAGAAGAGACCGCAGACCGTGACAGTCCACCTAGTACCAATCCACCAATTATAGACGAAACTCGTCTCCCTGAAGTAATCACAAGCCCAGAGGAGATTCAATTAATCTTAAAAGATTATCATGATTCTCTCTTTGGTGGCCATCAGGGAGTGATAAAAACCTATAAACGGATTCGAAGAAAGTACTGGTGGAGGCACATGCTTAGTGACATCAAAAAGCACATTAAGCGGTGTGCCAAATGTCAAACCATGAAGGCCTCACCACAGTAAAAAATGCCGATGGTGATTACAGACATAGCTGAACAACCATTCGACAAAATCTATCTAGATATAGTCGGCCCACTAGAGGAAACTGAATCTGGAAACAAATATATATTAACGTTTCAGGATAACCTCACGAAGTTCGTAGATTGGTATGCCATACCCAATGGGGAAGCTATAACGGTAGCGCAAATTTTCTTCGACGAAATCGTCACGCGCTACCGCATTCCCAAAAGAATAGTCACCGATCAGGGAAGTAATTTCCTGAGTGACCTAGTCAAAAAGGTATGCAAACTCCTCAGGATAAATAAGCTGCAAACCTCAGCTTATCATCCCCAATCAAATGGAGCACTCGAACGTGCACATAGACCGTTGATTGAATATCTACGAACTATAGTGGACGAAAATCCCAGGTCATGGGATAGTTATCTGCGAACCGCTGCTTTCGTGTACAACAACAGTGTACACGAAGGGACAAAATTAACTCCCATGGACTGCCTCTACGGCTTTACAGCGGACGTTCCGTCCAACTTAAGGCGAGACCCCGAACCCGTGTATAACCACGAGAGCTACTACCATATTCTCAGGTATAAGCTTCAAAGTCTTACGCCATGGCACGGAAAAACCTTCTGATGAGTAAACAACGCTCGAAAAATTACTATGACAAAGCTGTACGTCCCCTGACATTTCACAGAGGAGACAAGGTTCTACTCAAGAGCGAGAGTCGTAAACATAAGCTCTCCCAGATTTGGGTAGGACCCTACACGGTAACCGGTATCCCTAGTACTGTAAACACCACAATAAAAATTCGTAAACGAGAGGTCACGGTACATAACAACCGTCTAAAACCTTTCTACGAATAACATGGTGTCAATATAATTTAAGTAATTCAAAGACACATATATAATAGCATGTAAGCTACAAAGTCAAATAAAAACCCATTTTAATACCCTATCCTATCCTCTCCTAGATAACAATGCAGTCCATCATTTTCCACGGACTATTCCTGCTCATAATAGGAGCCCTCGCGGAGGAACCTTACTCTATAACGCCCCTAAATAATACGGGAGTACTATTTGAGGATCTTGGAAGCCTATCAGTTTACCACGACACTTGAAGCATCATCACTGAGTTAGATCTGGCCGAGTTGGAAAATCAGACGCGACTAGCAGAACGAGCGGAACACTACATACACCAATTGTGTGGAAATGGGTCTTCTATACAGGACCTTTGTACGCTACAGACAAAACATATACACGCCCTAATGGAAAATATCAATAGGCGTACCAGTGTTATTAGGGAAGCTGTGCCCAAATCGCGCAAGCCCCGATCCATCTTCGATGGAATTGGAAATGCGATGCATTATCTTTTCGGTACCATGGATAGTAAAAACGAACAAGAGGTGTACAGCCGACTAAGCGAATTAGAGGTAAATACTCAAACCTCAGCTGATCTGGAAAAGCAACAGATCAGCGTAATAAAAACCACATTTGAACAAATTCAGAAACCCCTATCTTCCCTGTCTGAACGACAGCGTCAGATAACCAACCAGATTAACAATCTGCGGAACACAACAGACGAGTTGACAGCCCACCAAATAAGACAAGAAATTGTCTCTAGTCTGACACTACAAATGATAGAGTTGGAATTTAGACAACAAGCTCTACTGGACATAACAGTGTCCAGTAGAAATAATCAAATTCATCCACTTTTAATTTCCCCAAATCATTTGCTAGAGATTTATCACAAATCTCACTCCACTTGTCCCAATCTACAGGACTGTTTGTCAGTTCTGTATCAAACAGCAGATATTAAGACACATTTGATGCAGGACAAATTAGTTATCCGAATCAAACTTCCCATATTTAACATCCCCAAGATGAAAATCCAACAGATTAAATGTTTTCCCATACGGGTGGATTCAGACCACTCATTAATACCTGATATCGGATTTTCCCATGTGGCAAGTCAAATCCAGACCCAGGAATTTCTGTTGCTGAAGCCAGAAAACCTGAGATCTTTCAAAAAAATTTCAAAGGGAATCGATGAGGATACGTGGGTTGGTAAGCTAAATACACCACTCACCAAGGCTACAAAAACAGATGAATGTGTTATTAAACTCCTATTCAACCCACTGGGCGAACACCCACAATGTAGCATCAGAGCTCAAATTCCTCCAAGAGATACAATAATTAAGCTCAATAGACCAAATTCGTGGCTGTACTCCTTAACCGAAACTACTATAGTACATATAACTTGTACTCACTCATCGTCTCGCAGGACAAGGAATCATGACAATCAACGAACCATGTTCCTTGCAAATAGGGTCTCACACTCTGTATTACGAAGCAGAAAATCTACATCCGCTAAAAGTTTTCCAACCAACCTACTTCCCAGGCACAAACGAAACGCATATCCGCTCCTAAAAACCTTGATAAACAACCAACGTTGCTCCTCGGAGATGATACAAACCAACGTATCCACCTAGATACAAAATCTCTAGATGAAATCCGTACCAAAGTGAACAACATTCACTTTGGACCAAAGGCCAAGATTCCGCATATACTATCAATAACATCCCTATCAATGACCGGACTCTTGTTGCTAATTGTATCTGTGGTGGCACTAGCAAAATATATCGTACCGGCATTCATGGCATGGATTGCTAAACGCAGACAACAGCCCACAGCTGAAAACGTTCCTATGGAACCGGTTTACGCAACACCCCAAGAAAAATTAAAACGTACTCAAAGTCTCCACAGAGCGAGATCTATACAAGTAGTATAATCAAAAAGATATAAACTCGTTGGTTGGCCCCGTCTCATTCTCCTGTTACAAGCACAGTCCCTCTCCTTTTACTACACTGGCTGATAGCAAATAAGTGAAATAAAAACTAGATATTAAGAGATAGAAAATATATTTCAAAAAATACAAACAAAACTCTAGGAATTAAGAAAATCAAAGAAAGAAAAACAAAATATAAGAGAACTAAAACAAAAATATAACCAGTTAAAACATAATCAAAATTTAATAATAAGTATAAAAATAATTAGTAACATTGAGCAGCACAAAAGAATAATTAACTAGCCAATAAGATATTAAAATAAAATAACATACATAACTAAGTTATACTAATAGATATAAACTGAAAAGTTAAGGTACTAGAATTATAAATAGAAAAATAGAAAATAAAAATAATAAAAAAAAAAAAATTAATAACAAGACAACCAAAAAAAAATTAAAAGACATTAGATATACACATAAAATAAAAAGTAAAACGAAAATAGGCTTTAAAAGTAGCTATAAATAAATAAATAAATAAGTAAGTAGAGTTAGATAATAGGATTAAGGAAACCGTACACTAAATTACACAAAAAAAAAATTTTTGTTTGTAAAAACACAAAAAAAAAATATTTATACATGCATATGTATATTTGTACACAGCAAGAGCAAAGACCCAACCAAAAACCGACCAAGTATTCAGCTCTCTCAAAACAATATACATATATAAAAATATAATAAAACCAACCACAGTCTCAATACCGAAACCGCTATACAACACAAGAAAAAAAAAACTCTCAAATTCCCTGCGAAGAACCATAAGCCATATAAGTAGCAACCTGAAAACAATATATATAGGGGTAACAACAAAGAAACACAATAGACCTAGACTTTACATTTTTTTATTATAAATCAAAACTAAGGCAAAACAAAATTTAGAAAAACGAACAAAAAAATTTTATTAACGAAACTTAATTAAAAAAGTTGTTGTCCTCTTTTGCCTCGGGGAGCCGTCAGGACAAACGATCCGGGCCGTCCGTGGTTGCTGCAAGAAAAAAGAAAAAAAAAATTTATAAAAAAAAAGATCAATTCAAATTAAAGGAGAAATTACCAAGCTCAGCCCTCATAGGGCGGGAGAGCGTCCCAGTCTTCCTCAGAACCACCTGGAGGACCGCAATCCCCCTTAGCAGGCGACACGTCCCAGTCCTCTACAACCGAAACCGGGCTCGACACTGCACCTGGGACTTCCCAGTGAAGCTCAGCCGGATTGTTGGCCCAAGCTACCACGTCATCGCCATGCAGCATGTAACTCGGGTGGGTCCTACACACCAGGCAGGTACACCAGCCGACCTCTCCCGACAACACTAGGGTAGCTCCTAAAAAGAAATAAAAAAGAAAACAGTAATTAGAACAAATGAAAAGTTATTGTTCACCACAAAATAAACTTACCTAAAGGCACCCAGGAACTCCCGTTATGAGGAGATAAACAAAGCTCCACCCGGTGAAAGCTATCAACCTCAGAAGGAGCGGACCAGATGCAAATATCTGGGCGCCCATCCCTGCGCAGCAGCAGCCGGATTAACCCCCCCCCCCCCCCCCCCCCCCCCCGAGGAGCCACGCTCTGTACCGAAATTGCCAGGACCCTAACACACTGGGGCCTAGAGCAGACGTAGGGAGCACGTGGTCCAATTACTTCGCCGAATTCCATTTTTAGAAAGACTGTGAAGATAATCACAGAAATCGCTCCATATAAAGGGCAAAACCCCTAACGTTAGCAAAAACCGATGGAGATACGATTAAAATGTGTGAAGCCCTTATCTCGGTGAAGCCCACGCAATCCATGTAGCAAAAGTAGTTGCATTTATTCTTTTTTTCCATTCTTTCAAATCACACAATATGAGCTCCATACGACACAAATTGCAATTTATGCATTTTGTATGTAGCTACAAGCACACAGATCAAAAAATTTTTTTTCTCCCCATTTTCAAAGCCGGTGCAAGATGCATTTTAATGTATCAGACCCCGACGCTATGGACCCATGGCATTCTTCTTATTTTTTTATTTTTTTTAATTACTTTTAAGGAGTACGATATCAAATTCATTTCAATTTGATAAAACACCCCATACAAAATATACACCCACTCAATCCCCTTGAGAATTATTCCTCTTCAAAGAATAATTCTCTTTTTTGCGGGGGGAAGGAATGTTATGTATAAAAAACTTAGGTACATATATGTACCATATGTAGGTATATATAACCTTAGGGCCTAACAGGTAAAAAGAAAAAAAAACAAATAATTAATAAGCCCTATATACCTAGAAACCTCAAAATGGGCATATAAAAGAAAAACCATAAAATATAAAAATTCAATAAACTAATCATGCACAAAACATAATTAGTTTATCGTCCAAAAAGGGTGAAGAAAATTGCATCAGCAATTTTCTTCACATTCCAAACAAGTCATAAAATTTTTCCCTTCAAACGACTTGGGAAAAACAAAAGTTTCATTTTACACCCCAAGTCGTTTTACTTTAAAATTTCCACGACAAAATTTTGCCTTCAGCAAAATTTGTAATTTCAACAATTTAGTTAAAAAGAAATCAAAAAGCAAATCGTACCTTCAGTACGATTTGTCGCGAAAAATACAACGTGTATGTACATACGTACATACATATTACGAAAAAAGTTTTCGCGATAAGAAACGCGCGCAGCATAAATGCATTGTATGTATAGGCGCGTCGCGATTTCAATAGGTGGCTGATGTTTTAAAAAGTGTAAGATTACATTTTTGAAGCCATCGTTCAACGCGAATAATTCTGGACATGTTTGAACAAGTCCAGAATTAAAAAGTAAAATTTTCTCAGGATAAGAAAATGCAACTTAGCATTTTCTATCCTGAACAATGGCTCTTGATCACGATGAATTTGATCAAGAGTTGAGTCGTTTTTTAAAAGGAATTGAATCGGGTTGTCTTATGGATTTCGGCGGAAAAAGTTTAGTTGTATTTTTTTGGTTTTGAAGAGTTGCTTTTTGTTTTTAACTTCGAGAGTTGGAAAAAGATCGGTTGTTGAGTTGAGTTGATTTGAGTTCGAACAAGCGGTTGAAAATCAGTTTTTTTTAAAAAAGGTTTCCGTTGGCTAACAAAAAGCTTAGATAAGAAGCCCTAAAATCGTACGATTTTATAAGAAACGCACAAATGTGGAGTTTCAGTTCGGTTACCTAAAAGAAAGTAAAACCAGAATAGTGTAAATTAGTTTCTAAGAGAGTGTTTAAATAAAAATTTTGGTGAATAAAAGCAAACGAAGTAACCACAGAGTTTTTAGTGAAAAACCCCACCTATCTACATATCATAGTGATAAACATAAAGCGAACCGGATACGGATACGTCGACTTGTTAACCTGGTGATATACGTGAGTACCCAGGTTTGAAGAGTAGAATAACTATATAACAAGGTAGATATACAACACTGTGGCCTGAGGTGGGAATATCATGTGCCTTAAATATGAGATCTTTCCTTCGTCCCTTGGGTACCACTTCTTTCCAGAATTCGTGTCCCATCGCTAACGAGGGATATTTGGGTTGGGTGTGTCGCCACAGAATATCATTTTCAATTCGCCAGTCGGGAAACTTTGAAGGAGACTTAATAACATTGTCCACCATTCTGTCATACCACCTATCGCCAGTATTTTCATTTTCTTTAATGGAATTTACAATAGGAACAGAACGTGACAACCAGTCTGGTAACAGGTGCTCTTTGCCTTTACGGTGAATTATATCGAAATCATGTTGTTGTAATTTCATTGCCCACCTGGCTAATCTGCCCGTGGGGTCTGTCAAATTATGTAGCCAAACTAATGACGCATGATCTGTTATTACCGTGAACGTGGTTCCTTCAATATATGGCCTCAACTTATCAATGGCCCACAAGACTGCTAAGCACTCACGCTCCGTAGTAGAGTAATTCCTCTCACATCGGTTCAAGGAGCGGCTCAAGTAGGCAACTACGCGATCCTCATCATCTATTCTCTGTGTTAAGACAGCCCCCAATCCATATCCTGAAGCGTCGGTATGTATGATGAAGGGATGGTCGAAATTTGGGCATGTCAGGAGTGGAGCGCTGACCAAGTTTTCTTTAATGGTGTGGAAAGCTTTTTCACACTCTGGAGACCAAACGAATTTCTTCTTTTTCTTTAGGAGATCTGTAATTGGGGCTAATATCGATGAAAAATGTGGGACGAATCTGCGGTACCACGCGACTATGCCAATAAAGCGACGAACCTCTGAAACATTCTTAGGGTGAGGAATTTAGAAGATGCACTTAACTTTTTCTGGGTCTACCTGAAGCCCTTTTTCCCCTATGACATAACCCAAGTACCTTAGATCTGAACGACAAAACTCACACTTCGAATAATTAATGGCCAATCCAGCCTTGTATAATCTCTCTAAGACTTCTCTCAGTATTTCCTTGTGCTCCTCGAATGATTGAGTCACTATGATTACATCGTCGAGATATACGAACACGCGGCTTTCCAAGCTTCCTGAAAGTACTCTGTCAATCAAGCGCTGCCAAGTTGCAGGCGAATTACTTAGTCAAAGGGCATCCTTCGAAACTGGAATAGGCCGCGGATCGGTACTGTGAATGCTGTGTACTGCTTCGAACTCTCTTCCATAGGTACTTGCCAGAATGCCGACTCAATGTCGAGTGACGACATGTACTTAGCATCACGAAGCTTATCGAGTGTCGCTGAGATATACGGGAGAGGGTAGGCATCCTTTTTCGTGACCTTATTTAACTTACGATAGTCGACGCAAAAACGATACGTTCCATCTTTCTTCTTAGCCATTACTACTGGAGAGGACCAGGCACTATCTGAATGCTCTACAACCCCGGCTTCCAGCATCTTTTCAAGCTCCTCATTTATAATCTTCTGGATAGCTGGTGACACGGGGTAGTATCGCTGCTTAATTGGAGCAGAATCGGTATGTATTGTATGTTCCACCTGATTGGTGCAACCTAGTCCTTCCCCCATTTTTGTTTCAGCTTCCGTTATTATCTCATTCAGTTCTCTTTGTTGCTCGACTGTCAATTTAGAATGCCCCCTTAGCGCATCTATATGATAGGTAATATCTTCATTCCCAAAGTGCCATGAATTTTCCTTTAAATTCGCTGTTATTCCCATTGCACGCCAAAAATCAATACCGAAAATCATGCTATGTGGAAGCTCCGGAATAACTAAAGCATCTACAACTGCAATCCGCCCTTCAAGCTCAATAGGCAGGCTAACTTCGCCAAGAACATGCACCTTTTTTCCATCAGCCAAGCTAACAGTTTCCGCCCTTGATTTTTGAACCTTAAGTTCGCAAGTCACCAATAACTACCATCCTAAACCTCCAATGATTGTCCTAGAAGCTCCTGCATCTAACAAACCGCAAACCTTAAGACCGAAGATCGAAATTGCTAAGTGTGGACGAACATCACCCTCTACTTCCGTAAAGACATAATCCACTAACGTGTTGATTGTATCGTCACACCTTTCCAACTGCTGACTATCTCTGGATGGAGAATTAATATCTTGGGCGAATTTCTGGGAATTACTAGAGCTCGATCCGCCCTTTACTGTCGAGCTTTTCCTTCGTTTCCCGAATTCTGGACTGGTGGATTGTGTACTTGTGTTGATTGTGTTAGATTATTTTTCTCTTGTCTATGAGACCCATGGCTTGCATTTGAAAATCTGACCCGTTGTTGTTGCCTTGATAATACCCCTCTGTCATTTGGAAACTTATTTTGCTGTTGTGAGCTTGATTGTATACTCCGCTCTTGATTCGATCGAGCACCAATGCAATTGCTGCATCTGGTTCGAGTAACACCTGGATTCCCGCAGCCATAACATCTTATGTCGTCCTTACAAAACCGAGCTATATGCCCAAAGCGGCGACATCGAAAACATTGGATTCCTCTGTTATTCGTTTGATTACAATTGGTTGCTTGGCCCGAAATCGCGGCTATATTATACTCTGTACCAACGTACGCTAAATCAAGTAGATGGCTATTTCTTTTGGATGGTGGTGGAACATAAGCTTTAACAGAAGTTCTGACCGATTCTAGCTTTCTACCCAATTCGATGAGATCCTGAACAGTCTTGACTTCTACCAAACTTAATTGAGTTTGATAAAATGGATTAACATTTCTTTTTAGTATAGCCAGTTGTTGGAGCTCAGTTAAAGAATTCGATAACCGCGCGAACATATTTACCATAATCGCAATGTATATTCCGATGGTTTCACCATTGCCCTGTGTTCGCCCTTAATCTCGTCGAGTAGCCGCTCATCGTAATCGTAAGGCAAAAACTCTTTCTTCAACTCTCTAATTAATTCTGACCAAGAACGAAAGCATGGCTTGTTCGCTCTATACCAAATGAGAGCTCGCCCTGAAAAAAGATCTAACGCTGAGTGAAATAGTTGATGCTTGTTAATTCCACGTGCTTCAGCTAGCTCACTAACTCGCTCTAGGAATGAATTTAAAGATTGGCCGGGATCCCCAGAAAATTTAATTTCCCATTTGTATAGTGGGACTCTTGTATGAGCAGTAGCCATCACCTTAGCCGTCATTGACAAATCTTCAGCTTCAGGTTCTTCTTCTTCATACCCGCCATCAGCCTTGATTTGCAATGTCCCTAAACTCAAGACCAGGTTAGCTCGAACTTGAGCTACTTCCTTCTTCTGATCTTCCTCTTTCGGCTTAACTCTACTCAGCCTCCCCAAAGCCCACTCGATCTTTGTCAGTAGTTTCCGGTAATCCCCACTAGCCGAATCGCCTTCAAAAACATCTAAGAGCCCCTGAATTTCCTCCACTTTCTTCTTCAACGCCTCTACATCCTCTTCATAAGTGAACGGAGAAGGGTTCAATACTAGTGGCCTTCCCCCCTTTTCAACTCTCAATGCTTCACGCAAGCTAGGTCGCATCTTATCTACTGTTCCAGTTGGTAAGCCCCTCAACTGGAGTTCATAGGATAGCTCCTCTTGGTTTAGTCTGTTTACTTCCATGACGAGAGTTAACCAGTAGCCTTCAATTAATAGGAAGATATACCAATGATAGGTAACGAATATCCTTATATTCTTCTACAGAGAAAGCTATATGTATGCTGACACGTTCCCACTAACATGAACTTAAACACTGGCAGCGAGTAATTACCCAACAGTCCTTCAGGAATAATTGAGAAACTCCGCAGATAGAGTAAAATGAAATTTATCAATAAGTTCTATGTTGGAGTCCCTTTAATAGCAAAAATCACAGCACTCAGGAAAATTTACATACGGTCAACAGATTAATTCTTATGCGAAATTATAATAAAAATTTGTAGGTATGTACGTGTAACCTATAAATTTCTTAACCACTATAATATTTAAAGTTTGCGAAATTTGTAGATATGCACCAGTGCATACGTATATCTCATAAGACCTAAAGCGATAAAATGGCAAAATACAAATCAAAAAGAAGAAAATTTTGTATGTGGGTACTCCCACCAAAGAAAATTGCAGAATCAAAAAAAACTTGTAATGGTACGACTGCGTACATATACTTGTAGCTCATAGATCTTAAAGCACTAAAGCAGCGAAATACCAGCACAACAAAAAAACAATTTTTCCATGTAGGTACTACCTCAAAGAAAAGAATTGCTAAAATTTACTAAATCTGAAAGAGTATGCAGATGCGTATACATATAGGTAATAAATCCTTAAGCATTAAAAATGGAAAAATATCAAATAAAAAAAAATATTTTTTTTTCATGTGGGTACTACCACAAAATACTGAAAAGTTTGTAAAATTTGTAAGTATGTATACGGGCGTATACTGTTTAGCCCATAACCATAACCTTAAAGTACTAAATTGGCAAAATACGAAATAAAAAAAGAGATTCCTATATGTAGGAGAATATAATTTACTACGTGCATATGTACCTACTAGTGCGTATATATAGTTCCTAAATCCTCAAACACTAGAAAAGCAAAACGTTAAATAAAGAGAAAGAATTTTCTATTTGTGGAAAATTATAATAAAATATATCAGTATACACCGCTCAGAACTATGTAGACAAAATAGTTGTATAAGTAGATTCCAATCTTAATTGGTCGAAACCTCTTCCGCACCTTATGTTGTCAAAATCGTATGTACTAATAGATGAAAGAGGATAACCATTTCTAAGACTTTTGTTTATGATCTTGGTTATTCCGACGATGCAAGACTAGGAAAGCAATTTGCGGCCTTGAAATATCCAAATGTAGAACCAGTGGATCTACCTTGCAGAAAAACTGGGTCAAATTTTATAACATAGGTCGAGCTGTTATAATTGTACATAGGCTGCAATAACCGAGTGACAACACTGATTTGTTTTATATACCAGGTTTATATACTTCCCCTCTTGTCTGTTCGTCACTGCACTACGCCGATTCTTAGCGCTATCACTATCGTTTAGAGTAGACAATTCACAAACTCAAACAAAAAAAAATTATATACGGTGGTCGTCGGGTAAATGCACACGTATAAAAAAATTAAATGTATGGTTAATACGTTTATATATGTATAGCTCATTTGAATAGCGAGATAATCAAATCCAAAGCAAAGTGTTCAATTGTATTACCTAAAAAAAATGCAAGAGCGGAGAAAACCAAAAAAAATTTTACAAATATAATCTGTTGTAAATATTCCAAATAATTAGTCGAAATCTCTCGAGGATTGAATGTTTTAGACATTTGTATTCAGGCACATGCAAAAAAAAACATTGAGTGCTACAACTTGGTTTATGATTTACACAACAGCACCGAATATCAGATCAGTGACTAGCACCTTGATATATTGAAGCGATCAGCTGGATGATAAATTTATTGCTGGGCAATTAGGTCAAATTTTGCGGTAGGTCTAGACTCGGAGTATATAAGAGGACTCGTTTTAGGCTTTATGTAGTGCACTCATAGTTTCACTTTTATGTACTTCTCCCTCACTAGTCACATCTGCTTATCACTGCACCGACTTCGATTGCTTCCCAAAAGATTTGTACATATATATATACACAGCAAAAAAAATCTTCTGATAATATACGTGGTGTACTGTGATCAATCACTGATTATTTAAGTCGAGTTTTATAGGAATACTTATTGCACTGGCGTGAGCCTATTTACACTTTAAGCCTGTCGATCTCTTATTTACTTGTTGATATAAAATAAAATAAGTTTCGCAACATTTGACATGATACTACGTCGCTCAACATATCACTCGACCACTTTCCCCTTATTAGAAAAGTTGCCAAACATTATCCGAATATGCCGCTAAATATGTATGTATGGGAGTGTAATCCGTATGATGCTAATTGCTAGAAAATAATTTTTAAGACAAATTTACGAGTCTATGGATTTTTTTTTGTTTGTTTTAGGCGTTTAGGCCCCACGTTAGGCGCCAAATTTGTTACGCGCTATTTTCTACGCGCAATCGGTACCCCGGCTAGAGATGGAGAAGGGTTGGGGCCAGAAACACCTGTGGGCGCCACGTGGTTTTGGAGTCCACGAACTCAGAATAAAGGAAAATTGAGGAACAAATCCCAAGAAAATTGAAAAAAAATTAGAGAAACCAAGATCAGTTCGAAACACTTAGTTTATTATTCATAAAGAAATCCGGGCCTTCAAACAAAACTGGCCGGGCAGTGAAGCATGCAAATTTGCTTAACTGACACAATCGATAAATAATCAATTACTTCTATCGCTAGCTATTTATCACAAATATTTCCACTAAGCGGTAGATCACCTAAACACCAAATAATAAAAAAAACACAAAGAAAATGCAGTACTTAGCTTCGTCTCCTGAGGAGGGTCTCATACCACGTGCCTAGTTCACTCCTCCTTGATTCAGCTCCACTTTCTTTCTTTTCTGATGATTTTCGTCTTTTCTACTCGTATTCCTTTCTTCAGCCGTTATTATCTAAACTAGCCTTTAAACTTTTCAACTTTTACTCCCTTTTCTTTTTTTCGACTTCCAATTGCCCTTCTTATTTTTCCTCTTTTTCAAAATAACTTTCCGCTGCGTACTATTGCACTTACATTACTTACTGCTCGACTTTTACTGCCCTTGAGCTGTCCGCTTCACATACCAAAGCCTTTTCCCCTCTCGACTCGCCCATTATTGCGGCTTCCGATTTATATTCCCCGTATTTCATATTGGGATATTTCCCAGTTGGTGAGTCATATGGCGGCAATTGATTTGAATTTTGGAACTTCTTCTGCCCTCTTGATTTTATTGCGTGATGTTATACGGAAGTTATGTTTTGATTTACGTGAAGTTTTCGGATTTGTATTTTAACACCTTCTTGTGACGGGCGAGTATTCGTGTTGTTTCAAATTATGTTTGCTGTTGGAAAGTTGTGCTTTGGGCTGCGAACAACTCAAGTATATAGATAGCGGATGTCACAGGTAAGTCCGAATGTGATATAGATCTCTAATTTCTTCCTTCAGTTTTAGGCTATGGGTCCCGTTCGCGAGAGGAGGTTGAACCGAGGAGGTAAGATATTGTATCTAATTTCTACATTTCATTTGATTCGCGATAAGTACTGCATTCCCTTTCTGATTTTTGTTTTCTCCTTTTTCCTTTAGAATACTGGTTGCACATCGCATAGTTCACTGCTCGCCGTACATCATCTTGACAAAGGTACTTCATTAATTTATCTAGTTTGCTAAAAAGAAATATCTATACCTATCTAATCTATTTACAAATTCATTTTCTACATGACTATCTTATCTAACCATTTGAATTTAATTCCAGGATGTAGATGACGACGTTTTGGATTCCAGGAAGTATCCAGAATGGAAATAGCTCACAATAAATCCGTTCGGTGAGTATATGTATTGGTATAATTTGTAGGTCCATTATATAAATCTTACAATTTCAGGTGACGTCTGACAGTAATCCAGTGGTACTAGCAAAGCCCAAGTAAAGGCGTAAAGGCTCAATGTATGACCAGAATGAAGAAAATATTAACCGTGGATCTGAACTATTCTTCCCAGCTGCGACACAGGTAACTCACTAGCCTCTTTGCGGTTTCATCTGAAAATTTAAATTCCTTTGCAGAATTATTCTTATAGGATGCTGAGGGACTTGACGACACTCATGCGGAGGACGAAACACATACAAAGAAGACCACACACATAAAGATAAGTGACCCTTGTTATTGTAAATAAATCTTCGCTAATTATGTTCTCATTTATTTTTGTAGGACATTACTTTTCAGCTGGGAATGGATTCGCTATGTAACAAGCCAAGCTCAGGGGATACCCTATGATGCAAAGCACAGCATGGCAGGAAGGAAATAGGGAAAGGATTAGAGGATATGAGGAGAATGGCGGAGGTGCCGATGTATGTCACCCTTAAACTTCCGCAGATTGTATGCCGGGGGAAATACAGAAGATGGTAAGCTGTTCCACATTCGCACTGTTCGGGATAAAAAAGCATCACGGAATTTTTCTGTATGGCCGAAAGTAATTTGAAGGGTTAAGGGATGTGCGCGGTTTGCAGCGTGAGTATTGCGTGCAGGAATCATTCTACAAGGGATTAGACTAGAGATTTCATCAGAACATTGACCATGCATATAGCGATAAAGGCATCCAACATTGCGGCGGTGCTCGACTGAGTCGATATGACAAGTTATTGCCAAATCGCCAATGAGCTTGAAGGCTCTCTTTTGGACAATATCCAATGAAGCTAAGGCTGTGCGACCAACCCCGGCCCATATATGGGAGTTGTATTCCTTTCTAGGTCTAATGTAGGACTTGTAGAGGAGCGCTAGATTTGACGGGCTGAGATATTTCTTACACCTTTTCAGAAATCCAAGACATTTCGATGCTTCTTTGGCAACAGAGAAGATGTGATCTGTCCAGTTTAACTTACTAGAAATATTAATGAACGTTTACAGTTAGGGCATACATGAAAGGTTTTCTTTTACATGTTTTGCTTTCTAGTTTATATCTGTATATTTTCCTAGTTTCGAACAAGAATACGGTAAGATACATTATATTTACTTTAGTTTTAGAATATAATTAAATATTACAAAAAAGCACTTGGTTGGCCATAATATGAGACCATTGGTTGGTAATAATATCGGACTATCTCATATTTCTACCACCTACTAAAGCGGTATTCTAGATGATGATGATGACTTTTGTAGGCCTATAATATTAACCATAGCAATTTTCCACAAAGTTAGTTCATGATTTTTTACGGTGTAGGAATGGAACAGAATTAGGCCAGTTTTTTAAACATCTTTATTCTATTAGTAGTTTTATTTTTTAGTCTTAGTTTTTAGTCTTAATTTTTAGTTTTTAGTTTTGTTTTTAGTTTTTTATTTTTTTAGGTTTTGTAATTTTTCGTCATTTAATACTAGTTCATAATAATACCAAATGATTTTTCATTAGTAGTGTAAGTATTTTTTTCGACTTGTATGGTAAGTTAGCCGGTCTCTCACATAATGTTTTGACCTCATCCTAGCCTTAGAGATTTTGTAACACAGGATAAATAAAGGAATGAATGAATGAAAACACAGCGTACGAAATTTGAGCCGTCTACGTCGAAGCGTTCTCAGACAGTGTTCAAATATATAATGAACAATTTTTGCATGGCAACCCTTCGAAGGGTTTGCCCGATTCGTCCCATTTTCAGTTCTCTAAGTGAACGCGTTCTCGAGTTATCGTCGTGAGGACGTGTAGACCGACCGACAGACAAACGGACAAACAGACGTACACACAGACGGACGGACGGACGGACAGACGGACATGCAAAAATCAAAATAACTGTTAATATTATGCGTGGGTGTCCAATCCATTTTGCTCTATCATCATTATTTCGAGGTCTTACAAACGGAATGACAAACTTAGTACGCCCTTTAGATTTCATCTAGGGTATAAAAAATTGCAGCTGAAAACATACTCAAAAATAAGATTAATTTCCATATACTAAATTTTTCAAAAAAGGAGATGAAATATATGTACATATGTAGTTGAGAGGGTTCCTTAAAGCAAGACATTAGAATATTTTCAATAAGAAAATATATTTTCAATGATTTCTTGACAGAGTTCTACTTTACTAATCTATTCGTGCTTTCGATTTAATTCTTTAGTAATAGCACCATTAATTTTTATTTACTAGTATAATTCGTGTAATATAGACGCCTGCATTAGATTATAGCCATGTTGCAAAATTGGCTTTTGTGGAATTTCAAGAAAAAGCGCCATCTATGAGCATGTAGAATTTAGTGATATTTTTAAAGTAAATAAAATTTTCGAATTTCGGGATATATGGAAAATTTACGACGTAGGACAAAACATGAAGTTTTCCATTTTGCTTTATAGACTCCAGTTAAATTTTACATAAGTTGAAAAAAATCAAAATTCAAGCAGTAAAAATCGCTGAACTCTAAAATAAAAAATTTATCGCTAAAGAAGCAATAAATCCGCTAAATTTTAGCGCAAAATCGTCAATTTGGCAACACATGAAAAGCTAAATTAAAGTTTTTTGCAATATTTTCAAACACATAAAAAAATTTCAAACCAAAATTAAAAACAAAAACGATCCCAGAAAATTTCATCTATGTCAATCATACTAATTGGCTTAATTATGCAACTTAACTTGCCTTAATGCCGTAAAACTATCAAAACAAATTACCAAAAATAAATCTTTCAAAAATAATACTCCACGCATTTTCCCAGCCTCAGCAGTAACATATAAAAATGTATGTAAATCCAGTAATACCCGCCTGGGAATTTCTTATATAAGAACTGAGATTTCAAGGACGAATGTCAAGCGGCCTGGTCTCATTCTAAATGAGTTTCATTCATCATTCTTGAGTGTAGCTTATGAGAAAGAAATCTTTTCCAGGCTTAAGTAAAAGCTCAATGGAAATTAGGATCTACATATATATTTGAAGAAAAGAGCTCAAAAAAAAAATGCAAACAGCAGGCTAGAAGGATAGAGTAAATATAATAGTCTATGCTAGAAGGGCACAGGACGTTGCACAGCTTTTATCTTAATGAGATTTCTTTTCGTGCTGACAATCTTTAATATGTACAGAGCAGTTCATTATAAGTTGGCTCGTGACGGTGACGTGATTGATTTTCTTGACGAAAGTGAAATTCTTCTCAAATTAGCGGTCACATCCTGTACCAGATCAGAATTTATGTGAAAGAATATTTTATCGTGGGAACTTTTTCTTTCTTTATTTCTTCTTCCCCTATGTCAGGCTATTAGAAATCATCGTCCTGATATAAAAATTGAAAATTGAAAATTTATAAAATTCGTGAAAGTAAGTTGTTATTGCGCTTTTGATTTATGTTAATATAGGATTAATTCCACTTGGTTTATAATTGGCGAGTAGTTCATATGTGTTCATCACATAATTACATGTAAATTTACACCTTTGTGTAATTGTTGTATATATATGTATATAGATCAAAATTAATTATTCAAAACAATAGAAAACTAATATGCCAAATGTGATTTTACTTGAGAATTTGGTATGTCAAAAGAAAATGGGGGGGGGGGGGACATCAATGGATTATTAAAAATCCTCGTCAAACATTTAAAATATTAAAAATTCTTTAAGAAATTTGAAAAAGAATCACTATAAATAGGTAAAACTCACCTAACGATGATGTAACACAACTATTCACAAATATTCCGCATGATCAAGCGATCAAGATTGTGTTGTAAAGATGGCTCATGATAAAACAAGTTACCCGTATCACCAAATGCATGTTTACTAAAACTTTAAAATTCTGAGTTTTGGAAAATAATTTTTTCATGTACCAGGGAGCGGTATATAAACAAAAACATAGACTAGCCATGGGCAGCAGCCTATCAGGCGATTTAGCGGAATTCGTTTTGGATAATCTACTTGTCAGGTTTATCCGACCTACCTCACCAACCGCCATTCATCAAAAAATATGTGTATGACATCATAACAGTGTTACCTACTCATACCATAGATGAGACACTAAGGATTTTTAACAACAAACACCCTCGCATAAAATTCACTGCTGAAATGGAAAATGTCACATCGCACAGCATTCCTATCCTGGGTATGATGCTACACAGAGCAAATAACAGAATGCAGTACAGTAAACCCATGGCATCGGGGCGACTATTAAATTTCCTGTCAGCACACCCTCACAAAATGAAATATAATGTGACTCTTTCTTTTGCAAAAAAAGGTAATTACTCTGAGCAATGCATGGTTCCATAATAACAATTATAGTCGGATCCATCGGATTTTGTCCTGAAATAACTACCGTAACAGCATTATAAGCAAAATCATTAAACATGCTAAACACGCTTATTCCAACAATAACAAAACATATAACAACTTATGCAGCCAAAATACACAAATTCGTATATACCAAAAACTCACATACATACTACACATTGGCAATAAAATCATTCCGGCTGTACAAAATAATAACACGAACATTAGACTGGGGCTTCAGCCCCAAATCAAATTAAGACCAACTTTTTACATAGACACAAAAACGAAAATTGAGAAACCAATAAAGGGTGCTATATATGAAGTGAAATGCCAACTACAACAAAATCTACGTTGGAGAAACAGGAAGAGACTTAAGGATACGCATGCGTGAACACATAAACGATTATAATAGAACATCTAAACTCACACAGATTGATAGTCCCCAATGAAAAGATGAACGTAATTACAGCACAGGATATCTATCTCATAAAATTAAAAACGGACACACTTTTGATTTCGAAGACCCCAAAATTCTACATAAAGCGCTGAATTGGAGGAAGAGGAAAAACATAGAGGCTCTCTACATACAGTCAAGGAAGCCCAACACAATAAATTTCAAGACTGATACGCACAATATAAAAACTTAATTAATTAACATTCGCAATCTGAATTTTAGCACCATTAGAGGTATATACTTAATATATTATTCCACATGTCTCTTAATAGCTTAAGCTCCGTTTTCCAAGTTTTAATTCGTTAATTATCTAATTATTTATTTAGCGTAATTGTATAATGTGATTATTGTTATTTAATGTGATAGTTTCTTCTTTCGGAATGTGTTTTTTGTTGTTTTTATCTCGGACTTTTCTATTAAGTTTTACCTATTTATAGTGATATTATACTTTTTCAATTTTCTTAACGTATTTTTAATATTTTAAATGTTTGACGAGGATTTTCAATAATCCATTGATGTTTCCCCCGTTTTTTTTTTTTTGTTTTGACATACCAAATTCAAAGGTAAAATCATATTTTTCATATTATTTTGTATTGTTTTGCATAATTAATTTTTATTTATGGCTTTCGCTTTATTTAGCCTTGATAATGGTCTACACCCAAGATCGGCATATTAGAATTTTGGTCATTAACCCCACTTAGACCACAATCTATATGAAATACAATATACGTGATTCGTCTTATTTTTGATAATACTTACACATTTTGTTGTCCATATGGCGTAATATCAATTTTCAAGTCTGTGAATATTTGACTTACTAGTGGAACAAGATACTCAATTACATAAAATGCGACGCTATTTCCAACAACATGTTATGGTAGTAGCATACTGCATGCAGCAGTATGCTACATGACAGTAGCACGTACAGTACGCCACACGGCGCATGTACTGCACTAGTGGCTTGACCACGCAATTCTAACTTGGCTGTGAGAGAGTACGACAATTGTCGGGAGGAAGAAAGATCGATGAGAAAAGAGACGTGTTAATTTAATTTATTTTAAAGCAAAAACGAAGTTTAATAAGAAAAAAATAAAAAGGGATAATTACGACCCATAAGTAGAACGTGCGTGGCAAGCAGAAAAAACCAAAATAAGATCGAGGATTTAAAGGAAAAATACGGAATAACGGAATAAAACTAGTAGAGTCTACCTGGAGGATATTTCTTCGGAACACGCAGTGGATCTGACATTCAACGTCCGTTCACCTTTTGTATATGAAAATTAATTTTTGGTCACATTAAAGAAGAGAGTCTACAGTTTACAGTTTTTATAAAAAAAAGTTATATTAACTAGGTTTTTGCAAAAATAATAGAATTAAGAAAAAGGTAAGAAAATCCGAAATTTTTAGTGTAGACAACCATAATTCTTGATGGGAGAGGGGTATGGGGCTAATTGAGCAGTCGTTGGAAAGGCCATGAAGTTCTGCATATAATGAGCTCTTAACTTTACGCCCTATAGTTTTTAAGATACAGGGTGTTTTGTGAAAAACTATCTCTTTTTCTTAATCACCCTGTAACACCTAAACGGTTGATATGCCCCTGCCCAGCCATACAAGTATTGGTTCGTCTAGGTGAATACTATCACCTCACGCTCTATTGATCTCCTAGTCCTAGTGGGAAACGCCCTGCATATTGCGTAAGTAAAGGAGATGAATATGCAATACGCGACAAATGCAGTATATTAAGAAACAAGTGAAAAAGCTAGAATTGGTCTAAGACCAATTTTTATGATGAATGCACGTATGAAATTTCGTATGGTCACCCATTTGAGCAATTTTGAAATTTTGCATTGGTTTCTCGCATATATTTCTAGAACGGCTCATTGGACAGAAAAAATGGTTATAATCAATTTTATAGGATTTCTTATTCTGAAGAAGTTTTTAGTACAATAAAAATATCTAGGACTGATCGTTTTCAAAGTATATGTAAAAAACCTAAATTTTTATATGGGAACACCAAGAAGGGGTTGCCCGATTTAGTCCATTTTTGATATTTTATTTGCTACTACTATGAAAACACAATGTACCAAATTTTAGCTTTCTATGTCGACGTGTTCTCAGGTAGTGTCCAAATATATCGTGGAAAACGAAATTTTTGAATGGCAAACCCTCGAAGGAGTTGCCCGATATGTCTCATTTTCGAACTTAATTTTTTTTTTTTAATGTCCGTGTATAAAATTTCAGCTTTCTAACTGAACACGTTCTAGAGTTATCGTGCGCACGGACGGACGGACGGACAGACGGACAATCAAAATATCTTTTAATTTTATGCGGGGGTGTCCAATCCATTTTGCTCTACCATCAATATTTGTGTGCGTTACAAACGGAATGACAAACTTAGTATATCCTATAGATTTCATCTAGGGTATAATAAGGAATGCGCTCGGAGATCCTGCTTCACAAAATTTTTACGTGGCGCTAGGAACTAATTGGACAGAGCTAATCTCATTAAATCCCATTTCCGTCTGTTTAAATGTTGAGATCAAGAACATCAAGTAGATTCATAGTAATATGTAGATAGAATCTACAGAGAGGCGATGATATATCGTGGCTGCGAAATTATAATAGAATTGTAGAAGTAATAAACCATTAACGTAGCTGGTAATTTAAGATTTTAGCCATTAGGAAATTAGTTTGCTCTTGCTTTTCATAAGTATTGTCTTGATTAGCATAATTGGGCAATCGAGTACTGATAGATTTTAATCAAAGCAATAAGGATAAGTTTAACGGTGAAATATATGTGTGATCAAATAGAATATCGTTTAAAACATTAACGGCATGATTCGTTATATGTATTGCATTTATCACGATCGTTTATTTGAGACGCACAGACACGTACATAGCTTGATTTTTATGAACTAATTTAAGGAGCATCGTTGTAGCCCAGCGGAACTGTATTACAATCATACCGATACTATTGATGATCGTATTAATGCTACCTGGCTGTAAGGGAAATCCCGGGTGGATAGATTTGTCCACTAGTTTTTCTTTCTTTTTTTATATACACGAACGCAGTTACCATCCAAGAGGCCTTCGTGATGGAACGTGTTTCATTCAAATGATTATTGATACCAAAAGTATTTAAAAGAGCCCTGTCTGGGATTTTCCCATATTTCCTTCAGATAAGTGTTTGTTTATAAGACATATAAGCAGCCCTGGATTTACGAATAGGCACACTGGGCACAGGACTAGGGCGGCAAATTTAGAGGGCGGCAAAAAATTAACATGTAACCGATAAAAATACTTCAAATTTTCAAAAATTTAATTTTTCGTTTCTCTAGGATTAAATATGTAAAAATTAATCTACAGAAAAAGTTTATATAATGTCATATTCATCGTTTTGTATGAATATATATATATATATATATATGTATGTATATAAAAATGTTTATGTTTAAATGAATAAAACAACATATAAAGTTGAAAAAATAAATTCAATTTCAAATATTTTTTGTTCTAGTAGGTATTTTTTGTTCTAGGTATATTTGTTTTGATCTCACGGAAAGAGACAAAAATATAAAAGTGTTACCATTTGCGTTCATGCATTTTTGATTCAACAAGCATTGCAATTATATGCATGTTAGTGGCTTGTGTTCACTTGTGCCGCAAGGTTGGTTTTCTCGCCGTTATATTTGCGTAAGTTTGCTTTCTCTCTTCAAATATCAGTTTTCAAATTCATTCTGAAATTTTATTTTAATCTTATTTAATTAAAATCAAGTTTTTATTCATCTATTGAACTATTGAAATGAGTGACGGAAGGAAGAGATTAAGTGGTGCGAAGTATCGTCAGGAGGCCAAAGTCAAATTGGCAAAACAAAGAAAAATTATTGAACAATCTACGAAATACAGTCGTACTTTAACACATGCTCCAGCTCAAGTGATAGTGGTAAAAATAAATACCGTTATTGTACCATTTTCATCCGCAGAAAATACCATTATTTCACCAGCTTTGTCGTCCTCACAAAACTATATTTCCAATTCTAGTTTAAATAAAACAACTGATGTTACTGTATTTGTCACAAACATTGAAAATACGGACATCAGTACTATAAGTAATGATTGTGGTAAATGGAATATTGACGAATCCTTGATTGATTTTGTTGTATAGTTTGGTTTCAAATCGAGTAAGAATGTAGATTTCAGTACACCGAAAAAACTATTTGGTGACAAATATCGTTGTTTCAACGTGCAAAAATTTTCGAAAAAATTAAAAAAAGGAGAAACTCATGGAAGAGACTATTTATCATATTCAGAGTCTGATAAGGCTCTATATTGCGTTCCTTGTTATTTATTTAAAGATAATAGTTCTTTTTCTAAAAAGGGTGGACGCTCAGATTGGAAAAATATTTCACAATTATTAGAATCCCACGAAAATTCTTCTACACATCGCCGTTGTGCTATGATCAAGATTGAAAGACGTAACCTGCTGAATGGAAGTGTGGAAACTTTTTTGCTCAAAAATTTTACAAATGAAGTAGATTACTGGAAAAATGTTTGAAATAGAGTTGTCTTTGTCATAAAGAAGCTATGTAGCCTCGGATTACCACTTTGAGGACACATTGACAAATTTTATGACAATCACAATAGAAATTTTATGATGTCACTAGAAATGATTGCAGAATATGATTCCTTTTTGAAAGAGCACATACTAAAGTATGGAAACTGTGGTTCTGGAAAAACTTCAATCATGTCAAAAACAATATGTGATCAATTTATTAATATAATTGGAACAGAAGTGACAAACAAAATAATCAGTGATATAAAAAAAGCAAAATATTTCTCTTTAATTGTTGATTCGACACTTGATATTTCTCATGCTGACCAATTATCATTGATAATTCGAGATATGTTGATATTGATAACGGCAAAACAGTGGAACGATTTTTAAATTTGTTCAACAATGTTGGTCATAAAGCGGACGAAATATTTGAAGTAATATTAAAGTTTTTGGATAAATACAAATTAAATTTGGCAGATTGCAGGGGACAATCATATGACAATGCAAATAATATGTCCGGAATCTACAACGGCTTAAACGCCAAAATTTTAGGAATAAATTCACGTGCTATTTTTGTTCCATGTGCTTGCCATTCTATAAATTAAGTTGGTCAATGTGCTGCTGAGTGTTGCACAGAAGCTGTGCATTTCATTTTTTCGTACTAATTCAAAAAAATTATGCTTTCCTTAGTGTGTCAACCAAGCGGTGGACTCTATTGAAAGCAAAATTAGGACCAACCAAAAAACTACCGAAGGCCTTTTCTGACACTCGTTGGTCAGCACAGCCTTGTTTCAAAATTATAAAGAGATAATTGATGTATTGAAAGAAATTGAAAGTGACAACTTGGAAAAAGTATTGACTCGTACTGAAGCTGGAGGATTATTAAGAAAAATGGAAAAAATGGAAATGGCACTGCTCCTTACAATTTGGCAAATTATTTTAGAACGTTTTGATAGTGTAAATAAAAAATTACAAGCCGCTAATACGAATCTGCTTACTGTTCAGCTATACGATTCGTTATTGAACTACTTGTTGGAAATGAAGAACAATTTTTTAGATTTCAAGAAAAAGCTTTGACAATTTCGGTTAGCTCTAGTTATGAACAGAAAAGAAATAGAAAGAGGAAAATGCATTTTGATGAATCCGATGTGTTTATAACAGATAGTCCAAATGAATTATTTAAAAAGAATGTATTTGATAAGATTATATCGGTTTTGATAAAAGAATTACAAAAGCGTAAAAATTCATACAATTTTTTGAATGAAAAGTTTGGATATCTCGAAAATATATGTTATATTAATACCGATGTTATTATAAAATAAAACAACAGATATGTACGAATTTCTTGAAAGCGATTTAGACCGTGAGGAACTAATGGAAGAAATTATTCATTTTAAACAGCTTTTACAGAAAAGTGACATATCCGAATCTGAAAGAAGTGTCGCAAACCAGTTCAATTTTTTATTTACAAAAAAATATAATAACGTGTTTCGAAATTTGGAAATCATCTTCAGAATTTATCTGTCACTAGCAGTAACAAATTGTTCTGCTGAAAGATCGTTTTCTTGTTTGAAAAGAATAAAAACTTATCTTCGTTCACAAATGAAAGAAACCAAATTAAATGATGTTTCAATTATGCACATCGAACACGATGTGTTAAAGACAATTGAATTTGAAGACATAATTAATAACTTTGTAAATCAATAAATTAGAAAGAAAATATAAATAAATTAAACTCATTAAATAATACAATGTGCTTCTTATTTCAATTCAAATCACACTAAAATTCTCATAAAGTGCCTAGGGGCGGCACATTCTTAAATCCGCCACTGCATATAAGAGTAGTTTTTTTTTATTAACCCGGATTGAACCGGCATACTAAGATGTAGAATAAGTTGTCTTTATGTATATGACCAGCAGAATACAACAGGGGTGATCATAAGTATTAACAACAATTTGTCAGTTGAAATATTGATTCCCTTTGCGTACTATAAGGACTATATGGTCCAGTTTGAATAAAATAAAAGGAAAGAGGTTTATCTTTTTATAACGTAATGGCTTGTTAAAAGTTTTAACTCTTTCCTTCACTCTCCCGGAGCCCTCTTTTGAGATGATGGTCGACTAAGTTCGCTAGTCCACTTTTCTCTCTTTTCAGATTATATAGGGACACTAAAAACAATACTCTGCCCTCAGTGTCGTTGGGTGGCTAGGAAAAGCAGCTGAAAGCAGAATATCTGAACCTTCACGGTAAGAAAGGCTAAGTGATTTAAGAGCCCTTTCAGGGTTGGATGTGGTGTACGTCCTTTTTGTATAGGCACAATGGAAATTTTTGTTTATGAATCGTGACCGGCAGCAGGTTTTGGGTAGCCCTCCGCTCTATAACATTCCCGCAATAACCGAGATACTAGCGTGCCGCTCTGTGATATCGCTGGTATCGGAGTGAGCTGTTAGTTTATGCTGACAGTTGGGACTTAACGTCCAGTTTTACTCACTCAAATTGAATTACAACTCAATTCATAATAAGCAATCATTGATAATTTCAGGTCACCATTTTTTATCTTCTTTTAATAACAGACGTTTTCATTGCAATTCTCAAAAATTTTGGAAATTGAAGATGTTTCTTTCATTGCTCGAAATATGGCACAATGTTTACTTGTGGACCAGTGTTTCTGAATCTCACTTTTTCCAGTATGCCACGGCATACTTTGTAAAAAGCTTTGTAGGATCTGTGTCCAGCGGTCTTCGAAAACACGGCATTTTACCTAAAACCTAAAAAGTTACCCATATTAATTGCACTCCTCGGTTTTGGTATTTCACTTGCCTGTTTAGATATGTTCAAAATAAAAAATATATTTCCTATGCAATTGTTTGAATCTTTTATGTCCTTTTTAGATAGTTACATAATTTTTTTCTATTTTCAAAGCAACTATTTACATTTTGTTTTTATACTAAGAGTCATTTTATAACGTTATTAATATGTAGGATGCAGACAGATAGGATGCGCTTCTCATCTAGTCACTGCGAGCTCTGTGATCTTTTGTACTGTGAGAGGCTGGATATCTCACAGTTCTGAATGTCACAGCTTTACCGTACATCATTATTGGAAACCTAGGAATTATCTTCAAAACTTCTTGAGACCTCATAAAAACTACATTTGGCTTCCTTACCTTTGGCTCTCTTACTTAGTTTATATACATATGCAAAAGTAAAAAAAAATTATAAGAAGAAAAATGCAGTTTATCACCTATTAAAGGAAGGACTAAACACAACCTAACTCAATTATATTACGATAACTGTCGTAATCTCCGATTAGAAATGGTGGCAAATACAGGGAGCAGTATCCAATAATGGGCACAAGCATACATATGTATGTACTTAGGTAGCCTTGAAGATTTTTAAAATTGGAAATTTAACGACTTGCTCGTTGAAAGATTTGTGTAGTAATAAATTCAGTCACTTCTAAGCCATTATGCTGGTAGTTTCCTGCAGGTGCTGGTCTATCAGATACTATATATCTCTAGGAGCTTTCAATAGCGTTCTGCTATCTTCTAACAAAAAAAAAACTTCCTACTTGTATTTCAATATTTTTAAAAGTTTCGTTTATACCTTCAAAGTTATTTAATTAAATCTAAATTTCATGCTCCAAACTAATAGTTTACCTCGAAATTCATAATCCTACATAAACTAAACCCTAATGCCTTACATCTTACGAACATAGTTTTTTTTCTTTGCAAATAAAAACTATGTGACCCAAAAACCAACTATACTAAAAATGATCTTAAATTTACAAAAGTTTTCTCTTCCTTCTCTTCGTCCATTTCAAGAGTCTTCTTCTACATATATTTTTCCTTCAATCCTTTATTTCTACAAAAAAAAAAAAGGAAACCAAAAGATTTCCGTTTTATTGTTGCCTTTTAAAACTTTTTAAAGCGGAACTAATCCACAGGACCACTTTTTTTTATCGCCAACTTTTGTTCTTGCCCATCTTCGATTTCTTTATCATCCTTGTGATGCTGTAAGAAAGTAATCCCGGATTATATCCATTCCATAAGACGATAAATATCTTCCCGGAACAGATGATTGTTAGTTACTAAAGTAAAAAGGATTTATTAGCATCAGATATTCCATGTGTGTGTGTGTGTGTGTTTTTGTTTTTGTTTTTTTTTTGTAACCATAGCATATAATATAGGAATGAAGAGCAAGAAAATCACGAAAAAAAAATACAAATCTCAAAGAGATGAGATGAAAGAGGTGGGGATCGTCCCGTCGCCGTGGTTAACCGCACACGCATGAAATCGATAATTCTATTTGGGGTCAGCTTAAAAGGAAAAACTCTTATAACTAAGTAGACCTAAACAGCTATCAGGAACAGCAAGTTTTCTCCAGTATATGATAAGAATAAATGAGGTCTTTGTATGTTTGATGCCGACGATACTGAGCCCTAAATTATTAGGGATTTTTAGGGGTCGTCCTCGGGGACAGACGACGGCTTGACCTATGTGGGCCGTCTATGACATATATTTCTAGCCTAGGAAATTTCGTACGTGATGCTCCCATTCTTTCTTTCGATGATTATATGACAAGAGTTGCTATAATGAGCTGCTTCAATCGGACTTTACTTATTCACAAGTATATAAGTAACGGGGGCAAAAGTATAAAGGACTCTCGGTTTTTAAACTTTACAAATTATTCAGGACTTTCATTTTTTTTTTTGTATTCAGAAAAGGATGTCCGATTAGTATTCCAAAGGGAAATTTCTGGTAGAAAAAAATTCTTTCATTAAAACATGTAAAGAGATGATTTTTTTTTTTTACTTTTTATTGTATAAATTAAGGAGACTCGCATCTGTTGCTGAATTTTAATAAAACACGAAATAAAACTTATAAAAAAAAATATACAAAAGGTATTAAGAAGTAGGTAACTGTAGTGAATAATTAAATGTGGTGAGTATTATGGATGTCTATAGGGTTATGATTTGTGCGGCAGCTTTAACTTGACCATTATCATTTTTATCACTGTGTACTTTATTAATATATGTATGTGTGTTTCTCTGGAAACATTTAGAGCACACACCTCCGTAAGAAAGCAAAATGTGCCTGATATATCCGTAAACTATGGTGTATAAATACTTTCGATCGTACAGTAAAATTCCGTGATGCTTTTTTATCCCGAACTTTACAAATGTTGAACAGTCCACCCACTATCTTCTGTCTTTCCTCAGGCATGCAATCTGCCAAGGTTCAAGAGTGGCAAATATCAGCAACTCCCGGCACTCTCTTCATACCCCCTAACTCTTTCCTTGTTTCCTTCCTGCCATGCTGTGCTCTCCTGATAGGGCCCCGCTGTGTATTTTAATAATTTTGATACCCTAGATGAAATTGAAATCTTAGATTGAGTTTGTCATTCCATTTGTAACGCACAGGTAGAGCAAAATGGGTTGGCCACCCACGCATAATATTAAATGTTATTTTGATTTTTGCATGTGCGTCTGTCCATCCTCACAATAACTCAAGAGCGCGTGTAGGTACTTAGAGAGCTGAAATTTTCCACACGGACTTAAAAAAAAATTAAATTTAAGTTCCATAATGAGTGAATCGGGTAACCCCTTCGTGGGGTTGGCATACGAAAATTTCGTTTTTACTTTATATTTGGACACTGCCGGAGAACGCGTCAACGTAGATAGTTGGAATTTTGTCCACAGCGTTTTTATAAAATTAGATATAATTTCAAGAATAGACTAAATCGAGCAACCCCTTCTTAGTATTGCCATATACAAATTTGTATATGGCAATACTAAGAAGGGGTTGATTTAGTCTATTTTTAAAATGTATGGAAAAATAAAAAGCGCAAAGACTTGTCATTCAATTTAGCAGAATTAAAATTACTTCAAAGAGTATCTTTTAAGTTTTGGTTTTTGTTGGGTCTAGTTTCTGGGAACTTTTTGTTTTGCCGGATTTATTATATATTGGAGATTTCCGCATTTGTGAGGTGGTTTTGCTGTTTATTCCAGCTTCTTAGTGGCACTTTGTCATTTCTTTATGCTTTCTGTTTGGTCGTGTGATTGATTCCCGATAATGTCAGTTTATCGTAGCTTTGGATGGATTTGATGGTGGCGTGGTTTTCTTAATAAAGTGCCTACAAAAAGTGAAATTGCATCTGAAAGACGAATGTTAAAAATCTATTTCACGATATTTGTCATAATCTGGACATAAGGATTTCTATCTAGAGGAGCGCCATCTCTGGGGAATTTTACAGTTTCGTGGCCTGTCTTTCAACCTTTTATCAGCCTAATTGTATGCTATCATCAGCAATCAGGGTTACCAAATGTAATACCTGCTCGTCTAATACAAGTCGTACTAACGTCGGAGTGATGCGGATTTTCATGCTACCTGTAGTAAATTATCTTCTGAATTGTTGCAAAATATTGAAAATACTAGAGTACTATTCAGGTGCTCAGCATGCAGTTCAAATATTCGAGAGAGGCGAAATCTGGATGTTGACTCAGATTCAGAATCCGAACATTCTCTGTCATCTTTAGGTAAAACTGTTGAGAATATGGCCCAAGATATAAACAGCTTAAAAGTAAAGCAATCTGAATTCAATAAATCTGTGGAGTCTGTGGTAGCCGAATTTAGAGAGTTTCAATCTATTGTCAAAACTCTTGAAGAACAGCAAAGACGGATTAAAATTCTGGGAGTAAACAATAAAGAACGTAATCAAAAGAAAATCATTGGTTAACTTTACTGAAATCGTAAACGTACCTCAATCACCTTCGGAAGATGTTCTCGATTTGGTAAAAAACATACATAGCTTCCTAAAAGTTCATATTGATGGGGGAAGTATTCTCAATTCATACAGAAAACGTTCTAATGGGAATCCTTCTGGCGGAACTGGCAAAATTATAGTTAAGTGTAGTTCAGAATTTATTTGGGATAGAGTATTCGCTTGTTTTAAAATTAACAAAACTATAACTGTAGATAAAATTGGAAATAAAGGAAATGAAAATATTTACATAAATGAATTTATGACAGGTCTTAAAAGGAAATTATTTTATGAGGCGAAAGAATTTAAGAGGGAATTTAATTATATGTATGATGGGTGAAGGGAGGGAAGATATATTTAAAGCATTTAGAAAATTCTAATTCTATACATGTAAAAAATAATAGCATTCTTGATACTCTCCGGAAAAAATTAAACTCGAAATGAATATTAGCATTTACTACCAAAACGTCCTTGGCTTACGTACTAAGACAGAAAAGGTTAAACTAGCTATTTTGAGTAATCATTATAATATAATTGCTTTTAGTGAAACTTTTCTTTTAGATTCGATTAATAGTAGTGCGATCTTTGATGGTAGGTATCATTTGTTTCGAAAATATAGAGATCATTCTTTGTCTGGTACTGTGGATGGAGGTGGGGTTCTTTTCTTCTTGCTGTCAATAAAAATTTTCATGCCACTTGAAATATTGAATATGAGACTGCTTATAAAGACTTATGGATTAAATTCAAAACAAATCATTATTCCATTTATGTTGTTTGTGCTTATATTCGCCCAGCATCTATTTTCGAAATTTATGATTATATCTTTCCCAATTTTTCAAATGTAATCACTAAACTTGAATATATTTCTAAAATTGTAGGCCTTGGTGAGTTGAGCCTTCCTAATCTGATTTGGGATTATGATGTGAATAAATGTTCAATGCATTTGATTTCTAATATTAACCGTATAGTCTTTTCCTTATCGAACTGTATGTCATTCTTCCAATTTGAGAAATATAATGAGATACATAACTTTAATAATAGGATTCTTGATCTTGGTTTTTGTAATATTAATGGTAACGATATTGAGGTATTTCAATCTATTTCCCCTCCTTCGAATATAGATTCTCACCTCTTGATATTTTTATAATTATTAATAAAGAAAAGATTTTACCAGAAGTGTTTCAGAAAAAGATATAAGTACAAGTATACTGATTATAAGGAAATTAATAATTTTCTTTAAATGTTAAATGGTCATTCTTCGGATCGCATAACATCGATTCAACATTTGAGTTATTTTATGATATGCTCCAAATATTTCTAAACGCTCCTCGAACTATACTAAATTGGAGTTAATACAGGCTATTAAGTTAAAGGAAAAATATAGGCGGAAGTTTAAGCAGATGGGACACCCTAAGTATTATAAAACCTTTTCTTGCTTACGCAATAAAGTAAAATTATTAATCAAAACATGTCATAATAAATACATTGCTAATACTGAGGAAGATTTGAAATCCAACTCTGAAATTTTCTGGTCATTTATCAAAAATATGAATCTGTCTAATACCTATCCCACTGAAATGAGCCTAGATGAGAATTTAGCTAAATCCCCGAAGGAAATTAGTAATATTTTCGCTACATGTTTCAATTATGATGATAGTCCTTTAAGTCACGTTGTCTATAATTCTGGAAGCTCTTCTGTAAATCATTTACCTATAACCCTTCCTCAAGTTCAAGCTATGTAGAACAAATTATTTCCTCATTGGATATCAGTAAGAATATATTTGATGGAATTTTTCGTGACTGATTTGTGACACATTATTAAAAGAAATTATAAAGAGTATTCTACTTGTTTTTTACATTTATTTATTATTAATGTAAAAACACAAGTAGAATACTCTTTATAATTTCTTCTAATCAGTAAGAATGCTGGTCCAGATGGGATACCAGATATTTTTTATAAAAATTGTTCTTTAAACCTGACGTGTCCGATTTCAAAATTATTCAATTTGTCTGTTAAAGAACGATTTTTCCATACTAAATTAAAGCATCATTTTGTTTACCAAGTTTTTAAATCGGGTGTTAAACAGAATGTCACAAACTACTGACCTGTCCCCGTATCAAATGATTTGACTCTTATGTTCGAAAAGTTAATATATAATATTGTATAATCTACAAGTCAAGTCTCACATATCTAATAACCAACATGGTTTCTTACCAGGTAGGTCACTAATTTATCTATATTTACTGAAGCTATTGCTGCAGCACTAGATGAGGGAGAACAAATTGATGCCTTTTATGCTGATATAAGTAAGGCTTTTGACAAGATAAATCATTTTATCGTCCTTAGCAAGATGCTTAGCATGGCTTTTGATAACATTGCTGTTGAATGGTTTGAGACATACTTGACTAATCGTTGGTTTTAAACCAGACTCGTTCACCCAGTATTCTGGAGTCCTACAAGGTACTTACTTGGACCTCTAATATTCTTAATTTATATTAATGATCTACCAGACGCAATTAGCTCATCTTGCTTGATATATGCTGATGACACGAAAATATATAGAATAATAAAGGAGCCACAAGATTGCATTTAGCTGCAAAAGGACATTGAACAGTTACTCAGCTGGTGTAAAAACAAATTCCTTTCTTTGAATTTTACCAAATGTAAATATATTACCTTTTCTAGAAAGTTGAATGTCATGCACTGGAATTATCACCTCGATGGAATTCCTATAACTAAGGTTACTGAAATTTGTGATCTTGGTGTGGTTTTGGATAACAAGCTTTTAATAAGGCTTTTAAATCCCTTGGTTTTATTTTACGACGTACGAAATCTCTTAAACAAGTTCAATCGTTCAAAGTGCTTTACGTTAGTCTCGTAAGGAGTATTTTAGAGTATTCGTCCTTTATATGGAACCCTTTTTATGCTACATATGCCCACAAAATTGTGGGCGTTCAGAGACGTTTTATTCAATTTATATTATTCAAATTTGATCAGTCCAATTATGTATATAACGAAAGGTTAAGTATACTGTCTATGACAACTTTACTTAATCGGCGTTCTTATCTTGACGATTTATTCCTATTTAAGTTGCTTAATCATAAAATTGATGCTCCTGACATTCTCTCAAAAATTTGCATAATGTTCCATCTGGTCCTACACTTCAACTACTAGTATTCAATCCTGAATAACATCGCACAAATACAGTGGCGTAACTAGAGCTTTTGCCGCCTGGTGCAGTCACCAATTTGCAGCCCTTTCTAACTTAATCAAAATCAACATTTTTTGTCTCTCTTCGTAAAATTTTCAATGAATGTAAAATTTTTTTTTTCTACTTATCAACATTTAATACTAGAAAGACCGAAATTTTGTATAGGTATTCCTAAATTGCCCAACAGCAAATGACTTCTTTCTGCAAATCAAAAGAAATGTATTTAAAATTAATATTTAATGTCACTTTATATTATTTAAAGTTACAAGCAAGGACGCCCTCCATTTTTTCTCAGAAATTTACTGGACTTTTTTTCTTTAGAATTTGTATGTATTATTGGAGGCCAGCAACGGACCACAGGAAAGTATTGTACTGAAAATGAGTCCAGTCGCGACCACCAAAGTAAATAAAAAATCTACCGAAATATTTTCTGTATAGGTATTCCTAAGAAGAAATGAAAGTTTATTGCTTATCTCATTGCTCATAAAAATGCAATACAGGGGTGGACTAGTAATATAAAAAATGTACGAAATTCGATAATAAAATTAATTTAAAACGTAGCCGACCACGTGCGCCACAGGGAACTTGACGATTTCCACCGTGCTCGTGGTAGTCAAACTACGCTGTCCACCGAGCATTTTTCATGTTACATCATCACATGAGAACGGATCGACCGATTTCGCTCATTTCTTTTTATTGTGTTCGTAAAAGGTTTTTAGGGAAAGAAAAATTGGAAACGGCACCTCCTTCCTGGTGTTGCCATACAAAACTTTGGCTTTTCACTATACATATATTTGGAAACTGCCTGAGAACGAGTGGACGTGGAGAATTCAAATTTTGTATGAGGGCTTTAAAAACAAAAGTGAAATTAAGTTCGAAAATGAGACAAATCAGACAACTGCTTCGTAGAGTTGCCAAACCAAAATTTCGTTTAAAACTATTTATTTGGGCACTGCCTGAGAACGCGTCGACGTAGAGAGCTAAAATTTGGTGCATAGTGTTTTCATACCAATAGCAAATATTGAACTGAAATGGACTAAATTAGGCAGCCTGTTCTTGGGTTTTGTTTAACGATTTCACATATAGTTTACACAAAACATAGAATTAAAAATATATAATAATTTATTTTATCTATTTATTTAAAGCTTTTTTATAATAAGATAAAATATAAAGGCTTATCCTGGCGCACTCGTAAATAATAATTCAGCCATTCCACATGAAACCGATCAACTTGGAACCCGACCATATCCGATTTGGAGGAAACTTTCACAGTTTGTAGGGAATACCAAAATAACTCACCCTTATATTTTTCTTTTCCTCTACCATCTCCAACCCACCCGTTAGGGTGGTTAGAAATTTTGATTTTGCAATGAATCGTCATTTTCAAAAACCCAATTCTTGAGAACGGATCAATCGATTTTTGTAATTCAAATACCAAATGAAGCTTAATGCCTGATATTTTTTATAAAAACAATATAGCAGCACTGAACGAAAAAAAAAATCTTAACATATTATTTTTTTTGTCAAAAAAATTATGTTATTTACTCGAGAGCACTTTTTTTCTTCTATATCATATCATATGATTTTTGGAAAATGTTGCTTTATCGTAAAATCACGAAATTTCTAACTTCCCTGGCGGTAGGGGGTAGTATGGTAAAAGGAAACAAAAATGGGTGAGCTATTTTGGCATTCCTTGCAAATTGTGAAAGTTTCATCCAAATCGGAGATGGTCGAGTTCCAAGGTGATCGGTTTCGTGTAGAATCACTGTACGCCCTTACCTACTATCCCTTAAAAGTGTTCAAAATGGTACAAGTGAAGCCATCTGATATTATAATAAAGAACAGTTTCGCAATCACTACATAGTTTTATACACAAGGGCTAAAGTCAAGATGTGAGATCTGCCCGATTGGTCGGCCAAGTGTTAATTAATTTAAATTTTTCAAGCAGCTAAAATCTGATGAGCAATATAGGTATAACACATACATATATCAGAAACAAAAAGGCGAGGGGGTGGGGGCGGTAAATACAACTATTAATAAATGATTTTATATCATGTATAGAAAGTCTCAAAATTCTTAGAAATTGTATTGTTACAGACATAATTTTTTTTTAAACGAAATTAAAAAGCAATCTAGTGTTAAGGAAATCTCTTCTTACTTCCTAACTTGTTATTAAGTTAACTTTGCTTCAACCACCATGAGATAACAAATGCGTTCCTCTTCCGTATTGGTGATGTCCATGACTGATGGGAGCTTTGTTTACAATAACAACAATGGTGCTAAAGATAGTATTAAAAACTGACATTTGTTTTTACATACGTGATTAAGCTTAAAAATCTTAACGTCTATAAAGACTGCCGGGGTCAGCACGCATTTTTCTTAAATTAAACATGTGCCGCCCGGGGCGAGCCTGCAGAAATATAACATTGAAGTCTCCTATTATTAGAATTCAAAGGATTCATAATGATTATCAGGCCCGTGCGCACGGGGGGGGGGGGGGGTCGACCCCCCCCCCCCCCCCCCACACACACATTGGGTCCTTTGGACATAGAGTTGTTATAAGCGCTATTGTTTTTTTCTAATAAAAGTTGAATTATCTGAAAAACTCCAGGATTAAAATAACGTTTTTTCTAATTCTCGCCCTTTTCCACCTTCTGTCGATTATCGCTGAAATAAATGCCGCTGAGAAACGATTTGGCACCTGTGACAACTTATATATCTTGCTGTAATTATTTGTTTTATGCTCTCCTCTAATTCTTCTGACACTATCGAAAATCCAAATTATTTCGTGAAATTCCTTCGTTAATAAGTACCTCGTTACGTATTTGAAATAGTTTTCAGAGTAGGCCAGCTTTTTGATATTGTTTTTGTGAATATTTAATATGTCAGTTCAAATATACTTATTGTGAGCAAAAGGCGTAAAAAAAGAATTGTGTTGTTAATTTTAAAAAGTTACCTTTTGTTGGTAAGGTGTTAGTATTTTACCAGAATATTAAAAATTTCTACAAAAGTAAAGAAAGAGAAAGTGCTAATTAAAAATAATTTAAATCACTAAACATTTATTTGTTATCAAGATACAGTTTATAAAGTGGTGTCTTTGGAAAAACTATATTGTCACCCTTTACACATACTGAATTGAGAGTAGTAGTTATTGTGACACGTTGACAGAGACAATCACTTATTATATATAAACATGGATATTCGGCGCTTTCTGAGTAAAAGACCACGGGTCGAAAACGAAAATGTAAGTACTCAAAGCACTAAATAGAGTTAGCGAAGTTTCTATAACTCTTCTAATTCCGTGAAATTTCTACTTTATTGCAATTAGCTATATTTTGAAGTTATTTAGCTGAAAAGTACATTGTGTTTGCTGGGACATGAACGTAAGTACATGTCTCCCCTGCCAGCATTGAGTTTGGTATGAACTGTAAAATTTCTATAACTCCGCAATTGCTGTATAGTTAAAAAGTTATTTAAAGACAGTATTTTTTTAAAAGTACTCTCATTTAAAAATGCCGAGAAGAAGAGAGCTAAGTGTTGAAGAGAAAGCAAAAATAAAGGCGTGTAGGGATACAGGTTAATAGACCCGAAAAATTTCTGAAAAAATTGAAAAATCACACCACGTAGTACATAATTTCATTATAATGGGGGAAACTTATAGAAGAAATCACTTCAGTGGGGGAAACACAAAATTTCAAGAAGTTATCTAGACAAAATTGTCAAAATAATAAATATTAATATATATTAAAATTAACAAAATTAAATTTAGTTTGAAGTGTGTAATCGTTGATATTTGAGTTGAACGTTGCGGGTCAGCTTTGGAGTTACGCCAGGGTCAATGCGTTCAACGACGGGGAAGAAGAAGAAATAAATTACCAGGTTTTGACGTTTAGAGGTGAACACTTTTTAATGGGATACTGAACAATATTTTTATTTAAAAATTAAAAATTATTTCACACATGTGTTGGTTTTTTAATTCTACAAACTTAACACTATTACATAAGCTATGTTTACTCCTTTTCCATAAAGTAAACTTGTCACTTTATTGTCTATGACACTTTACACAATCTTAAAAATCTTAATATTATACACAAAATATGTTTACCCCTTTTCCATAAGGTAAACTTGTCACTTTATTGTTTATGACACTTACACAACCTTAGGATCTTAATACTATTCACAAGCTATGTTTACCCCTTTTCCATAAGGTAAACTTGTCACTTTATTGTTTATGACACTTACACAACCTTAAAAACTTAACTAACACAATTATTAATAACCTTTCTGTCAGAAAGTTTCACAAACTTAACCTAATACATTTTGTATTGTTTTCCACTTTTATGTTGGTTAAATCCGCTTTAGTTTTTTTTTACATCTCAACCTTTTTTTACTCTTTTATATGGGTAAATATAGGAAAACGGGGTAAGTCTCAAATGCGGAAACCTCACATTCGGTAGGAGTGGAAATATTATTAGATATACGGGATGATAGGTAAGTCTCAAATGCGGAAACCTCACATTCGGTAGGAGCGGAAATATTACTAGATACGGGATGATAGGTAAGTCTCAAATGCGGAAACCTCACATTCGGTAGGAGCGGAAATATTACTAGATACGGGATGATAGGTAAGTCTCAAATGCGGAAACCTCACATTCGGTAGGAGCGGAAATATTACTGGATACGGGATGATAGGTAAGTCTCAAATGCGGAAACCTCACATTCGGTAGGAAATTGAGTCGATTACTTCTTCTGTTAGCTAGAAACTGAGAAGTTCTTAGCTAGTCGAAGCTTGATGATCGACTGATTTTTCTCGGTGATTACTCGCCTTTTATAGACCTGAAAGTGTGGCCGTCTTGATGTTTCCATTCCACATTTGACTTCTCAGACATCCTGAGTTACCATCATTCATGGAACATCAAGAGGGTTGGTTCACATATGAACATTTAAATTTTACGTCATTGTAAACACATCACTTAGTCAACTTGGTTAAGCACTACTTGCTTGTTATGCGGTATGTATTAACGGATGTTTATAGATTTAAAATTCTATTTGTGACTTCGTCACATCCCCCTCTTTCTTTCCCAAAAAAAAACTGTTACACTGGTTTAATTTCAGTTTTTTTTGTTTTTTTTTTTAGGATACTGAACATTTTTATTTATAGTGGAAACAATTTTATAGTGGAAAACCTTGAAAATATTTATTAAAAAAAAACTTTTATAAACTTAATATACTTCACAATTAACAGAAATATTCACATTTTAAATAAAAAAATAATAATGTTTTTGATGGATTTCTTTTTTTTTATTGTTGGCTTTTTACTGGTGGCAACACTTTTCGTTGTCCCTGGCAGCGAAGAACGCGACAGCCATTTACCAATGTACGGACTCGTATTGGTCCATGTTTTCCTTGAATTATAAACTTCTTTACTCTCCTGAACGGTTGTAATAGCGTCTCGATATTATTGAATACTTCTTGCTCGGTGGGTGACTTATTCTGAGAAGACCCTGGTAGCTGCTGTTTCTCTTTAATTTTCTTCGGTGGTGTTTTTGGATTTTGGACTGCCGGTGATTTAGCTGCGGATTGTATGGCTTGACTGGTCGTGATTTCCTCTATTTTTTTTTATAATTTCGGCAACCTGACCCCTGGGTTTATATGTGTTACTCGGCTTTAGTGGTTGCGTTCTTTTTCGTATGCACGGGTTTTGTAGCGAAGGTGGAACTAATTTTACCTGACGTGGTGTCTTCTGGATGGTTATCTTAATTTTTGCATCCTGTGTGGATGCCGGAGCGAAAGTGACACGTCGTGGTGTCGCCATGCCACGCCATGTTATGTCTGATTTCCGACTGACTATTTGTGGTTTATGTATTGAACTTATATACAAATTTTTAGTATTACCGCGTTCGGGTTCTGATTCGTAATATTTTTTCAAATCTTTTACGTGGGTTATACCGGCCTTTTTACCTTCTTGTGTTACGAGTTTAACTATGACAGGAGAAATTATTTTAGCTACAGTATATGGTCCATTATATCGTGGCCCTAATTTAGCAGTATAATTTTTAGCGGTGGATGACAATATTCGTTCTTTTCGTAGAACTTGTTCTCCAACTTTTGGACACCAATCACGTCGACGGCTATTATAGTAACGACGTTGGTCAGTAAATGCTTTATTCAAGTTGATTCGGACGATTTCGTATATTTCCTGCAAAATTTTGGATTTTTCGGTGATTTCGGTTGTAGGAATTTCCTCTCCTAATTCTTCATACAAACTATTCGGTGATATTATTTCTCGGCCAAAATTTAGATAGTGTGGAGAATATCCAGTAGACTCATGTTTGCTAGTATTTATAGCCAACATTAATTCTGGTAAATGTTCGTCCCACTTCCGATGGTCCTGGTCCACGTATTGAGCAATCATTGTCTTTATTACACGGTTTGCTCTTTCAGTCGGATTAGCTTGCGGCGTATATGGTGGTGTAAATCGGTGTTTTATTTTTGAATCTTTCAGCAGAGTTTTAAATTTTCTACTTGTATACTGAGTGCCATTATCGGATATTAATACTTCGGGGTAACCAAAACGAGAGATTACTCTTTCTCTGAAACCACGTATTAGTCCAGCGGTTGTGGCTTGTCGGAGAGGCATAAATTCTACCCATTTTGTGAATTTATCCTGGAACACTAGTATTGTGGTGTGACCTTTTGTTGTACGAGGGAGAGGTCCAATGAAATCTGTGCTAACGATTTCCCATGGTCGATTAGCGGAGAATCCATGCATTAAACCAGCAGTTTTTTGTTGTTCGGCTTTGTAACGTAGACATATGTCACAACTTCGTACATATTTCGCAGTATCTCGGAACATTCCAGGCCAGTAGTAGTATTTAGCGATACGAGCTATAGTTTTGTTGATTCCAAGATGGCCGGCAGTAGGAATGTCATGATTTTCTCGTAATACCCTGTTTCGAAGTGGTTTTGGCACACAAAGCTTCCACGGTACAGCGTCCTCGGTGTAAGTTGTTGAATCAAAGAATCGACGATACATCTGTCCATTTTCAATTTTGTAATCTGGGCATAATTCGGGTTGTTTCTGAATTTGGTAACGTTTGTTGTGATACCATGGACATTCGGAGTTTATTTCAATAGACGAAAGCAAGGTGAATAGAGAGGTTTGTGACTCTGTATTCTTTAACGGTTGACGGGACAGTGCATCAGCTACTACATTTAATTTTCCTCGTCGGTATTTAACATCAAAGTCGTAAGACTGAACTTCGATAGCCCATCTTGCGAGTCGGCCAGACGGATTTTCAAGCGAATGAAGCCATTTTAACGCTTGATGGTCGGTGATGACTGTAAATTTATAGCCTTCTAAGTACGGTCTCATTTTCCTAATGCCCCATACAACGGCTAGACATTCTTTCTCTGTCACGGAATATTTTTGTTCGGCATTATTCAACATACGGCTAGCGTAGGCTATAACATGCTCTGCACCATCTAGTTCTTGACAGAGTACGGCTCCTAGTCCTTCTTGGCTAGCATCAGTTTGAAGTATAAATGGTTGTGTGAAGTCTGGGCAGGTTAGTATTGGTGACTCGGTTAATTTTTGTTTTAATACTTCAAATGCCTGTTGTTGCTCTGGTCCCCAGTTCCATTTATGTTTTTTCTGCAGTAGTTTAGTTATTGGTGCTACTGTGGTAGAAAAGGACGGCACAAATCTTCGGTACCATGATGCAATACCCAAAATTATCTAACTTCTTTGACAGTTGTCGGTGCGGAAAGTGCACTTATGGCTTCAACTTTTGACGGGTCGGTATGTATACCTTGTGAACTGACAACGTGTCCCAGATATCGGATTTTTTCTTTCAGAAAATCAAATTTGTCGGGATTAATTTTTAGATTTGCAGCTATGAGTCTGTCAAACACTTCTTTTAATTTTTCCAAGTGTTCCTCCAGAGTACGACCAATAACAATAATGTCATCCAGATATGCAAAAGCATATGGTTCCATTTCCGGACCGATTACTTGGTCTAGAGCTCGCTGAAATGTAGCGGGTGCGGAATGAAGTCCGAATGGCATAACTTTCCATTGAAAAAAACCTCGACTGGGAATGGTAAATGCTGTATATGGTCGGCATTCTACTGTCAGAGGAATTTGCCAGTAACCTTGTTTTAAATCAAGGGTGGAGATATATTTTGCGCCTCTCAATTTATCCAGTATATGGTTGATTTGAGGTAACGGATAGGCGTCTTTAACGGAATGTTCATTTATTTGTCGGTAGTCAATACATAACCTCCATCCGCCCTGTTTTTTTACGTATCAGTACGATGGGTGAACTGTATGGACTTTTTGATGGTTCTATCTGGTCTTCGGCAAGTAGTTCATCTATTTGCAAGTTTATAATTTCCTGCATAGCGGGGTTCCTCGGAAAGTAACGTTGTTTTATTGGACTGTCATGTTTCATTCGGATATGGTGATGTGAAATCGGAGTGGGTCCGGAGATTTTGTCAAATCTTTGAATTTGAGTGGACAGGAATTCGGTTATTTGGTTTTCCTGTATGTTATCTATCTCGTCGGGTATTACCACTGTACATGTTGCTGGTTCGGATATTTCCTCTTCAATGATTCCTGGTGAAATTTCCTGGTTCCATATTTTTACTGATATGTCAGCTTTCCGAAGAAAGTCTACACCCAGTATGATGGTTTCGGCTAGATTTGGCATGTAGTAGAATAAATGTGAAATTTTATGATTATTCCACTGTGTGTCCACCATATATGACTGGTGGATTTTAAATTCACTACTGTTCGCCATTCCAGTTCTCAAAGAACATGATATCGGAGGAATATTATGTAATTCCAGCAGTGTTTTGACTTCATCACCAATAAATGATTTAGCAGCTCCAGTATCTATGAGTGCTATACACGGTGTTTCAAATATTGACATGGTGATGAAGTATCGGTCGTCCTCATAGTGTACATCTATCATAGTTGTATCGGGTAGACTGGTTTTTAAGGCATCTGGTTCTGGTTCTGGGATACTCGGCTGCCTTGTCTCTCCGGTATCCCTTGGTCTTTTAACGGTCTGTTCATACCATGACAGTCTCTAGTCAGTACACCTAGTTTCCCACACTGTGAACAAAATATTTTTGCCGGATTTTGACATTCGTGTCTACGATGTCCCAGTTGTCCACATCTCCAACAGCTCTCTCGCCTTATATGTGAAACGTTTATTGGCAAGGCTGGGGTGTTTTGTGGTGGTCTATTCATCTGACGGATCGGTTGTGTTTCGGTGTTGCGGGATTTTTGTTGAACTTGAATATATTCATACTCTTCTGCGAGTTGAATAAGTTCAGACAGTTTACGGAAATCTTTCCTTCGGATGTATAGGCGGTATTCTGGTAACATGTTTTCATAAATTCGTTCAAGTTTCTCTTCGGTTGACACGTTTGTTTGCCAGCGCATGAGTGACTGGATGGCCGTGATATAATCTTTGGCCCTTTCTCTAGGTTTCTGTAACCTAGTTCGGATCTCATCGGCTAGTTTAATATTGAAACGTGGTGGTAGGAAAAACAATTTGAAGTCACTTATGAATTCATCCCATGTTGTCCATTGTTCTCGGTTGTTACGATACCATGCTAGTGCTGTCTTTGTCAGCAGCTCGGGTAATGTATTTAACATTCGGTCGGTTGGTATACTGTAACATTGTGCCATTTTCTCAATTCTCTCGAGGAAATTTAACGGATCTTGACCTTGGTCAAATCTCACATTCCATTTTCTGACTTTATCCATAATGTCAGCGTCTGAAAGTGGTCGGTCTCGGATTTCTATCGGGTACGGAATATTTGGAATATTGTTACAAGATGTCTCCTTGTCGGTAACACTCAGGCGTGTTGGCGGTATATTCGGCTGCAATCTTTGCTTATCGGTTTGTGTTTCGGTATTGATGATCGAAGTTATCAATATATCGGTCTGGGTTTCGGATTTATTTGTAATCGGATGTGTCATTTTATCGATCTTAGTTTCGGTTGACACCATTTTTAATTGATTTTGTTCCTCCTCTTGAAGAGCTTGTTCACGTTTTACACTGTCTGCAAGACGTTTTCGCAGTTCCTCCACGGTTCCACTAGTTTTTAAACCCCTTTGGTCTAATTCAATGACTAGGTCATCCTTTTTCAGTTGGTAGATGGCACTGACGGTTATTTCATTTTTATCGGTCATGATTATTTTATTTAATATTTTTATACACGGATCACACAGATATAATTTTTGTTTACGGGAATTGTTTATTTTATACACTGGTATTTATCTTCTTCTCGGTCTGGTTTTCTGGATATATACGGTGACTACTCTACTTCATTCACTGACGTCTCCTCAGTGGCAGAAAAGAGAGTCCCTGCTCGGGCGCCATTTTGTAATCGTTGATATTTGAGTTGAACGTTGCGGGTCAGCTTTGGAGTTACGCCAGGGTCAATGCGTTCAACGACGGGGAAGAAGAAGAAATAAATTACCAGGTTTTGACGTTTAGAGGTGAACACTTTTTAATGGGATACTGAACAATATTTTTATTTAAAAATTAAAAATTATTTCACACATGTGTTGGTTTTTTAATTCTACAAACTTAACACTATTACATAAGCTATGTTTACTCCTTTTCCATAAAGTAAACTTGTCACTTTATTGTCTATGACACTTTACACAATCTTAAAAATCTTAATATTATACACAAAATATGTTTACCCCTTTTCCATAAGGTAAACTTGTCACTTTATTGTTTATGACACTTACACAACCTTAGGATCTTAATACTATTCACAAGCTATGTTTACCCCTTTTCCATAAGGTAAACTTGTCACTTTATTGTTTATGACACTTACACAACCTTAAAAACTTAACTAACACAATTATTAATAACCTTTCTGTCAGAAAGTTTCACAAACTTAACCTAATACATTTTGTATTGTTTTCCACTTTTATGTTGGTTAAATCCGCTTTAGTTTTTTTTTACATCTCAACCTTTTTTTACTCTTTTATATGGGTAAATATAGGAAAACGGGGTAAGTCTCAAATGCGGAAACCTCACATTCGGTAGGAGTGGAAATATTATTAGATATACGGGATGATAGGTAAGTCTCAAATGCGGAAACCTCACATTCGGTAGGAGCGGAAATATTACTAGATACGGGATGATAGGTAAGTCTCAAATGCGGAAACCTCACATTCGGTAGGAGCGGAAATATTACTAGATACGGGATGATAGGTAAGTCTCAAATGCGGAAACCTCACATTCGGTAGGAGCGGAAATATTACTAGATACGGGATGATAGGTAAGTCTCAAATGCGGAAACCTCACATTCGGTAGGAGCGGAAATATTACTGGATACGGGATGATAGGTAAGTCTCAAATGCGGAAACCTCACATTCGGTAGGAAATTGAGTCGATTACTTCTTCTGTTAGCTAGAAACTGAGAAGTTCTTAGCTAGTCGAAGCTTGATGATCGACTGATTTTTCTCGGTGATTACTCGCCTTTTATAGACCTGAAAGTGTGGCCGTCTTGATGTTTCCATTCCACATTTGACTTCTCAGACATCCTGAGTTACCATCATTCATGGAACATCAAGAGGGTTGGTTCACATATGAACATTTAAATTTTACGTCATTGTAAACACATCACTTAGTCAACTTAGTTAAGCACTACTTGCTTGTTATGCGGTATGTATTAACGGATGTTTATAGATTTAAAATTCTATTTGTGACTTCGTCACAAGTGTAAACTTAATCATGAAGTTTTAAATTTTTTTTTTTTTTTTTTTAGAATTAAGTTTTTTTTTAAATATTCTTCTATGAAATTCTGAATATGTTTGTTTTATCACTTTTATAACTTTATACCTATCAAAATCAAAAAATAAATAAATGAAATAAAAGTTTTTCTGTAAAAATATGTATGGAGTTATAAAAATTTCGTTCACTGTAGCTATTTTCGTAACCTACCCGCACTCGCTTTTTCGAGGAAATGTGATAATGCAAACTGAGACAAAGTCGAGGTCTGCAACACGTTTCGTCGGAGAAGCCACAATTTCGCGATTTACATTGTTTCTATATTGACAGGATGTCCATGAATATAGTCAGGAGACACTTAACACTCAGCCAAGTACTGCAGTAGAAACTGCATGTGAAATTAATATCAGTTCATACGATATTGGATCATTTGCACAAAAACCTTCAGCTGATGGTATCGGCTCGATCGCTGGATTGCAAACTAAAATTTGGGCTCCCCCTGAAGGCTACAATTTTCCTGCATCGGGATCTAGAAATTTGAAGTTCCAACGATCTTGGCTTCAAAAATACTTATGGCTGGCGTACTCAGCGAAAGAAGATGGTGCGTTTTGCAAATGCTGCGTCTTATTTGGTGTTCGACAAGGAGGGGTTGGCCATCAAACTTTGGGTCAGTTAGTTACCAATCCCTTCAAAAACTGGAAAAAAGCACTGGAAAATTTTGAAAAGCACCATTTAATGGAATACCACAAGACATCACTCTTGCAATGGACTTTGAGAGCAAGAATCGAAGAAAATAAATTTTTGCCTGTGAATTTGCAAGTCTCGAAACAGAAGCTGGACTTTCTGAATGAAAGTAAACTACGTCTGATTCTCGTAATAGAAACAATAATTTTCTGTGGTCGCCAAGGACTCGCTCTTCGAGGTTCCAAGGACGCAGGAAGAATTTCTGAAGATGAACCATCGCTGAATGATGGGAATTTTCGAGCACTCTTGAGGTTACGAGCGAAAAATGATGGGCACCTGAAAGAGCAATTGAAAAATTCACCAAAAAATGCTATGTACATAAGCAACCGAATTCAGAATGAACTTATCGCGATTTGCCATAATTTGGTCGTAAATCACAATATTGATCGAATCAACAAATCGAGGGGCTTCTCTTTTCTTGGAGATGACACGCCTGATATTGGTGGAATAGAACAAGCTTCAATTTGTATTCGATACTTAGATGAACGCGATGGCAAGTTTATCATTCATGAAGATTTTTTGTGCTTCCTTGCAATCTCAGATTTTACCGGAAAAAGGATAGCGACTGCTTTTCTCGATTTCCTAAAATCATCCGGACTTGATTGCACTTATTTCTTTGGGCAAGGATATGATGGCGCGAAATCGGTCAGTGGAGAGTTTCACGGAGCCCAGGCTTATATCAGAGAGATTTATCCACTCGCGCTCTATTCGCACTGCGCTGCTCACAGCTTCAATTTGGTGGTCAGCTCTGCGTGCAACATAACTGTAATAAAAAATTCCCTGGGAACTCTCCAAAGTGTTCACAATTTTTTTATATATCCGAAACGCAATCTTGCTCTTCAGGATGCCATTAATGAAGACGAGAACTTGAAAGAAGATAGGATGAAAAAATTGAAAAAATTTTGTACAACCAGATGGGTAGAGCAACACGAGTCTGTCAGAACTTATCTGCATTTGCAACCAGCAGTAATCCGTGCCCTTGAATTGATTTCGACAACCTGGAAGGATTCAACGACTTCATCTGGAGCTTTTCAACTGCTCTCGGCTATAAAGACTCCAAATTTTCAGGTAAAATTTCAAAACAAATTCATATATGAATAATATATTATCATTTATGAAGCATATATGATAAATATTTTTACGGGATTTGACTGACGGAAAATTTAACTTTCAGATATGCATGTTTACTCTCAGTTCCGTACATTCTTTGACTTTATCTCTCAGTCGTATGATTCAAGCAAAAAACCAGGACCTTGGCGAGGTTATTGAATTGGCTGATTCTGCGAAGGAGGAATTCATGGAAAGAAGGGAAAATGCCGTTTAGAACTTCAGGAAAATTTTCGAAACTGTGAGCACGATAAGCGAAGAATACGACATTGTATTGCGAAAGCCGCGGCTTTCTTCCAAACAGACGAAACGCTTTAACGTACAAACTGATTCAGTTGAAGATTATTATCGAATAACTATCTACATACCATATCTTGATACGTTTATCGCTCATTTACAAGATCGGTTCCTGAAACATCGTAATATCTTGTCGAATTTCGCCTGCCTTTTTCCCAATAAAATGGAAACATTCAATGAAAAGTCATGTGTGCAATTACTCGGACCATACTCATCAATTTTGCGCGATGATTCTCATGACATATGGATGAGTGAAGTTCAACTTTGGCGGCGACGTATTGCCGGGAAGGACATCAGCAATGCGCTCGAGGCACTCGACATTTGCAGTGTAGACGCGTTTCCAAATGTCCATCAAATCCTTCGCCTAATGGCGATTTTGCCTGTCACTACAGCGACAAATGAACGCTCTTTCCCGACATTGCGTCGTCTCAAAACCTATCTCAGATCGACCATGACTGAAGATCGGCTGAACGGTTTAGCTTCGCTTAATATACACCGAGATGTCGAAATTGACGTGTAAAAAGTTTCGAATGAGTTTTTTTCGGTACCTCGAAGAATTAATTTGTTGACTAATGGCCACTAGATTTATGATGTCTTTTTATCATTATTAAATGTGTTTGATTTTTGAAAAACTGTTTCTTGAAATGTTTACAAACTCCATACCTAACGTAATATGATAACTTCAGAATCTCCCCCCCTGACTTGGGTAATTCCTGCGCACGGGCCCGTGACATTGTTACCTGTGACCACAATTCCGAATGGGCGTTCTAGGCCAGTCAATAAAGACAATCAATCCACATTAATTCCAAAAGTTTTGAAATTTTGATGGAATGTTGGGTAAGCTAAAACAACAACAAATTCAATTTTGCAACGAGGTCCGGAACATGTCCAAAATTCCAAAAGTCCTGCAAACTCAAAGCAATGTTCACTCTGATATTTTCCACAATGTATTAAATTTGCTACTCATCCCCCCCCCCCCGCAACATCATTTTTTATTGCAAAATAATGCTCCTATTTTATAAATATCAAGAATTTACAAAAGTGCTGCAAACGGTAGAACCACTATTTTGCAATAAAAAATTATGTTGCGCGGGGCGGAATGAGTTTCAAATTTAACACATAGTTGAAAATTTCAGAGTGAACATTGCTTTAAGTTTGCAGAACTTTTGGAATTTGTTTATGGAAGTTATAAGAACTTTTGTTTTTTTTTGCAATTGCTATTGCGCAAGTTCCGGACCTCGGTGATGGTTGCAAAATTAAATTTATAGTTATTTTACCTCACCCAACATTCCATCAAAATTCTCGAAACTTTTGGAATTAATGTTAAATTTTGGAATTTGAATGTCTCTATTTCCTCTTGGCGTCGTCTCAAAACCTATTTAAGGTCCACAATGGGTGAAGCTCGTTTCAACGGATTAGATACTCGAAACATACATCAGATATAACAGACATACATAAGCACAAGAGTCGATAAAATTACTAATGAGTTTTTCTGTACCTTTTTCGAAAGAAAAGAATTTGTATATATATTAAAAATATTCTTCGAACAAATTTGTCATAAGCGGTACCATTTTTTTTTTTTTTGTTTTATTATTAAGCCAAGCTTAGGGGATACCCTATGATGCAAAGCACAGAGAAAAAGGATTAAGGGACATGAGGAGAGTGGCGAAAGTGCTGATGTATGTTACCCTTGAACCCGAGGAAAAACAGAAGATGGTAGGCTGTTCCACATTCGCACAGTTCGGGATAAGAAAGCATCACGGAATTTAACTGTACGGCCGAAAGTATTTAGAAGGGTGAAAGGATGTGCGCGGCTTGCAGCGCGAGTATTGCGTGCAGGAATTAATCTACAAGGGATCAGACTAGATATTTCATCGGAGCATTGCCCATGCATATAGCGATAAAGAAGCGAAAGGCATCCAACATTGCGGCGGTGCTCGAGCGACTCGATATGATAAGTAATTGCCACATCGACAATGAGCTTGAATTTATGATATTAATTAAAGTATTTAACTATCTCCAAATAAGAGAATTTTGTTTGTAGTTTTCTATCACAAAACCCCTCCCTTTGAAAAATCCTGCGCACGGGCCTGATGATTATTTCAATGATCTTGACCTTTTCCATTCTTATCCTGCAACTTTTAAACGCAATGCCATGGATAAAATGTTTTTGTAGATCGTGTTTTTCTTTTTCATATCTATACTTTTATTTGTGTCTCTTGTTATTATTTATTTCCTATTCTCAATATATCTCCTTCTTTCATTCCTCAATTTTTTCTTTAATTTTTTTTTCTCTTTCGTCTTCATATTTATTATTAAGTATTAAGTAGTAGTTTTAAATTTTTTACTCAGAATTTTTTTTTCTTTTGGGAATTTGAATTGAAGTTATTTTTGTTTTGTGCATAATTTTCGATTTCTTTAGCAGTTTTAATTTATAATTCATATGCCATTTTTTACGTTTTTTCTTAATTTTGAATTTATTTGATTACTTGTAGTATAACTTTTTATTTTTATTAGTTTTTATTATTGAGTTTTCTAATGTTTTTTTCTAATTTTTTTGTAATTTTTACTTCTTTTTTATTAGTTACATTGCCTTAGCTAGTTGTAGTTTTGTATTTCTGTTTTACTCCTTGTTTTAATTTGAGTTTAGATCCTTTTTTTTCTCAATTTAAGTCGGTAGTAAATAATTGGTGTAAGCTGTTTACTATCGGATGAAATGAGGAATAAAAAATAAAAAAATAAAATAAAAATAAAACGGTCAGTCCTAGATCTTTTTATTGTACTGAAAAGTTCTTCATAATATGAAAATCTATGAAATTGGTTATGTTCATTTTTACAATCCAATGAACCATTCTAGAAATATATGTGAAAATCCACTTTACACAAAGGAATTCATCTAGGCAATCGTCTCCAAATAGTGGTCCGCGGCCGCATGCAGTCTAGGACGGCTTTGAAGAATGCGGCCCAACAAAACTCATATACTTAAAAACTTTTTGAATTAATTTTATAAAATAATCTCTCTATCTATACAATATTGCCATGAGAGTAGTTACTTCTCAACATAATAAATGTTTAATTAATAAATTGTGCAATGCGGCCCAAGAAAGTTTTCAATGTGCAATTGTACTTAGTCAAATAACAGCTTTCGAAATGAAACAGAAACTATGGTAGTCATAAATTCTGGCAAAGAATTTTATGCATTTTGAAACGCTGGCTAAACCTTGTCCTGTGAGTAACGAAAAATATGCAAACTTATTTTTCGATTTGATTTTTGACATATTTATGACTCTATTTTAAGTCGACATAAACAAATTTCCTGTAAATTTTCAACTGGAATGCATACAGCTGCAATCTGACATTCAAAATTTAATAATTTCTCTTTACTAAACTTTTATAAGACATATCTTCCAAGAGAAAAATATCCCTTGCCTCACAATCATGCATTATTCACAACATCGCTATTCGGAAGCACTTATATTTGTGGGCAGCTATAATTTCAAGGTAAGAATAAAAATAAAAGCAAAATATTTGATGAGCACCTTGAGAACTCACTGAGAATTGCGACTACTTTAATCGAACAAAGGGCCTATCCGGATCCAAGTCTTCGTCTTCGTCTTGTTATTACAGCTAGTGACGTAACACAACAAGCTCAGCTATTATAATAGTTAGACGAAGACGAAGCTATCCTGTACGAATTCGTTCGTTTGCTCAGCTTGATTTCGCAGACAGCAAACAAACATAACCTCACAATAGTTTGTCTATTTAAATAAGTCAACTCGAACCTAACCAGATATCAAAACTGTTATACGAAGTAGCAAAGCTCGGTGGCATAGACATGGATTCGGATAGCGCTTGACTGGATGTTACGTCACTAGCTGTAATAACAAGATGAAGACGAAGACGAAGATTTGGATCCGGACAGGCCCTAAATATGGAAACATTATTTTCATGTTGTTATTGCTTTATTTTGTAATAAAAAATTCATAAATTAATTAAGTTTAAATTACTTAAAATTGTTAACTCAATATGTACATATGTTCTTTGTTCATCAGCTATCTTTATGTGTGACCCAATATAGTTCATCCTCTTCCAATGTGGCCCAGACAAGGCGAAAGTTTGGACACCCCTAACCTAGGATGTCATATGAATTGGTCTTACCAGTTTTAGCTTTTTTATTTGTTATATTTAAATCTTACTTTTTATTTTTATTTTTTTAATTCTGGCTTTCTTCAGAGCATTTTTAACTTAACGGGGAATTGCGTACCCATCGAACAATACATATTCTCTGCTTACTTAACGACCATACTCCTCAGGCTATTATGCGTATCTTGCAAATATTTAATAAAACTCGATAACTTCAATATAATGTAAATCTTTGAAAATGTTACTCTTATCTAACCAGTCTCCCTGAATTCCTTTGTATAGGATAGGATATACAGGATGAAAACATTTTTTGATTAGCTCTGCTCTATCAACACCTTTCATTTCCTACTAAAATCTTTTAGTTTCTACCTGCTACAGCCTCCACTAACATGGTTTTTTCTAGTGTTAATTTCCGTCTGCCTATTTGATGGGGTCCTTGCGGATTCCAGTCGAAAGTAGTGGCCAAGTTCGATTCTATTTACGATTAGTGCCATAGTTTTCTACTTAATATTCTATTTAATCAGCGAATTGTTACAATTTGACGTAGACATCTATTGATGAATATTTGAAGGCACCTCATAAAGGATTTGGGCTGAACTTTATGTTTTACAAACGTCATCACTATATTAAAATTGAAGAATCGCAATTAAGTTTAGATTGAAATCTCGATGAGTGTATATATCTAGAACAGCTTTGAATATGATCATCCCGCTTCATTTATTCTAAAGCTAAGATCTTCTTCTGCTGCATAATGTTCAGTAATCGCATCATTATCTTGGTAACCACTTCCACTTAAATTAAATTAGATTCGTAGAAGGATAAAAGATGTATTTTAAATATCCATTTTTATTGTTCCCATTTTAGGTTAAAATTGTTGAGGTATTTTAAGATCTTTCTAGGATTGAGTTGTTCTATGTGATTTTGAGGAAAGTGTACGTGCACATGTTGCTCCGTAATTGTAGAGCAAGTTATCTGAAATTTGATGAGCTTCCTTAATAAGGCGGTAGAGCGGCGGCGGGGTATCAGCAAAGTCAACCTTGTTTAGGTTGTACCATAAGTGGCAGCGGCCTGAGAAGAGCCCTGTTATCATTTTAAGCTCTTGTCGCTTCTTGAGAAGGAGGAGATAAATTTTTTTGGTTGTGGTGGTTTTACTGAAGAATTCGGGATTACCCTGAAGTGGAATTTGGAAGTACCACAAAATTGTTCTAATCCTCCTCTTTCTCTTTTGTATAGATCATCACCAATTTCATTGGTTCTATATGGCACTCACGTCCCAGTATCCATATAATGATGATTTTATTTAACCCGTTTGGTATTTTGAGACCTTTCAGAGATACTTGGTTGGGTTGTAAATAACTCTCTTAAAACAAGTACTGGCGCATTCTTTTATAGCCAATACTTCTGTTTAGAATATGATTGGGGTAGAGGCCTGAGTTTGTTAGATGCATTCGGCATCTAGGATCATGTATGAACTATTCTATTCACTTTAGAACAATCTGTATATCACACCATTGATACTTGCTGAAAGCGCGATTGGCCATTGTAATCGGTCGCTTAAAATGGCAAATGGCCTTACGAAATTCAGTTTAATTGTGATTCAGAAATTTTTGTTATTTTCTCAAAGTTTATCTGGTTTAAGATACCTAAGTGATCCATTACATAGGTCTCTTAGTTTAAACAATTTCTATGTTAATTGGACTGAAGAAGTAAGGCTTCCATGGCTGCTATAGGATTGGTTTTTGACCACCATGCGACGACTGCCCCACAGATGCCAATGGATCTAACAACTTTGCTAAATGCTAATACCAAGATAATACATATTCTATCAACGAAGCAACGACATGATATAGATCGAACTCATATCTCTTTCCATCATCCTAGGCAGATACGCATTCCAGGTTAGGTTAGGTTAGGTTAGGTAAGAGGGGTGCCGCTAGAAGTACCTAGCCTGAGACACTCTCCATTGTGCCCCTTGACCTCATGGGATAACCTTTAAAACCGCCCTAGATCCATCTTGCTTCCCTTAGGAATCTCAGGGTGCATCTGAACTCTTTATTTTGCAGATCCCCCAGATTTGAAAAGAAATAGCTAGCTAATAGCCTACCTCTTTTATTCATCACAGCGGGGTACTCGCCAAGTACTTGTTGGATGAATTCGATTTCCTCGGGAATCTATACATCTCTTGCAAGAATTGTTCGCCGCTATTCCTAGTCGTCTAGTATGGTCTCTTATGGCCTAGTGATCCATAATGATCCCTACTAGATTTCTGGTATTTGTTCTGCTGCCATTAAGAAGTACTATTGTCCTCTTCCTGTAGTATGCAAGCCAAAATTGCCTCGCAATACGGCCGGTTTCCCTGTTGATCCACCGCAGGCCTGTCTTTTGATAGTCACCCCTGATTATCCCCTCTTTTAAAGCTCCGATCGGAATCCTCACATGAGCTATCGCTGCGGAACTGTCCATTTCAGAGCCCATTCTGGCCAGCTTATCAGCCACCTCATTGCCGGGTATATGGGTATATCCCTGTAGCCAGGTACCCAGGATAGAATCACCTTGTCCCATGTAATCAGTTCCTCAAGGCTGGTCTTGCATTACTGCACCAATTTTAATTTAGCCAGCACATTATCTAGCGTTTTAATGACTGCCTGGTTATCAGTGTATATATGCAGTTGTGTCGTGTGGATTCTTTGCACATAGATACCAAGATTTCCGCCTGGTAAATTGCTAAGAGTTCCTCCTGCAGGACACTACATGTCTCTGGCAGTTTATAAGACTCGTGCCACTGGCAATCTCTGAAAATTCCAGGTAAGTTTTTTTTTAACGAGCGGTACCTCTATATAACCTCGTCTGAAGAGCTTAATTCCGTATTGTCACCGAGGGAAATTGTTATATAAGACCGGATTTACTTGACCATACTTGTCCCATATAGCGTAGTTTTGTGCATCATTGTGAGAATGTATCCAGTTAACAATGGAAATCTCAATGCCCTTTTCTACAGTAGTATCCGAGGAGTATCTAGCATCATGGGAAAATATCCCTCGTAATAATGCACATTTTTCTTAGGTTTTGCCAGATTTAGTCTATTCCTAGCCTAACTATATTCTCTAGATATTCGTAGATAATTTTTATAATATCGTTTATGTGCTGCATTTCCCATCAGTAAATACCTATTATTAGCACGTATATTTGATCTTTGATATGTATTCCATGTTTGAACCCAGAACCAAAGAAATAAAATTAATAAAAATTACTTGTAGGAAATCCAAGACAGAATTAAATCTTGCACAGAGAATCATTTTGACAGACATTTAAATATCACATCACCTTGAAGATAATAACAATGACTAAATGCTAATTGACAAAAAAGGAGGGGTCCGATTGTGAGTTACGTTTTCTGTCCTGGGTATTTACCTCCCTTATTAAAAATGAATCCAATTCAACACAACACATAGTTTACATACATATGTATGTGGATAATTTTAAAATTAACTAAAGGCAGCCCACATGACTACAGTCATTAAAAATTATTTCATTGTGGGGAAAATTCTCCAAGAAGATAAAACGGCATCAATTTTTTATCACTTTCGCAATAACGAGGACATTAAATTTTTGCATATTTAATTAAGCCGGAGAATTCTGCCTCCAGGAAGGCGTCATATATGTATGTACGTGCTGTGCCGCATACATATCTCTATAAAAACCGCATGCAAATCAGTACGGTTATATGTATAAGTCCAAATCCTGATTGAGGAAGATCTCAAAAATAATCTCTTTAAAAATTCCAATCGGGTTTTCCCAGGGAAATTTTTCACATATTCCCCACAGCAGTAGCACCACCACCACCAGCAGCAGCTTAATGGGTACTGGAGGAAATCCTTTCGCTTTAAGTTTGGCTTGCAGGCGGGATTAAGTGAAGTTGGCCTCTTAACCGTAGACTTTATCTCGTTTTTTTGTTGTTTTTTTGTTTTCTCCATATATCTACACTTCCGCTGTAAGAGAAGAGTTTGACAGCTTAGCTACGGATGCCAGGAAATGAGGTTAGGTTTGAGGAGACACACACAAGGCTTCATCACCAATCAGAGTCACGTAGTATTTCCTGTTTGAGGATGATGCCTGCCATAGTTGAGTGCTGCAAATTGACAAACTTTTGTGGACAAAAACTTGAATTTGGGTTAGGGTCAAGTTTATTTATAATCGCTTTGAAGAAGGTAGATAATTCCAATTTATGTGTACTCCTCAGGTTTATTTGGACAAAATATTTGAACACAAGAGATCTTAACTAAATAATTGAGTAATTGGGTACATATGGTAAGTATCTTTGAGGAAGAAGTATTATTTTGTGATTTTTTTTCCTATAAATGCTGAATGCTGGTCGTGTAGATATTATGTTGTGAATAAAAAGCTGCGTTTGACGACCTTGTGAACGTTTTTATTTATTTTATTTTAATTTTTGGCCTATATTTCGGTACTTTGTGTGGGCCATCCTCAGGGCATACAATACTGCATTAAAGTATTTTTGTCATCATGGGCGCTTATGGCTATTATTATCGGATACTGTGTACTTACTTACATACAATTAATTTTTCCTTACATATTTAAATTAATGTCCATTTCAAATATTGCACATAGAACTAAGTAAAAAGCTAACACAGTAAATAAAAATAAAAGCAATAAGTACATTAGATACGATACCACAAACCAGATGCAGTTAATTTTAAAGTTGGCACGTCGGTCGTACATAAACCACCAATATATGCACCTCATTAATACACACAAAGAAAAGGCACGGAATTAACTGACAATTTTTCAATTATTTTCCGTTTATTTGTTTATTTATTTTATTTATTTTCATATATGTGCCTACTTATTATTTTTATTTTTATTGACTGTGTTAGCTTTTTACTTACTTCTATGTGTAATATTTGAAATGAACATTAATTTAAATATGTAAGGAAAAATGAATTGTATGTAAGTACACAATAATTTTTTTGTTACTGTACACGACGCTGCTACAGGATGTGCGAGCGTTTCTACTTAAGTTTTGCGGTTGGACTATTTCCTACAAGATGTCGCTTATGCACAGGTATTCCGGGGATCTTAACCAAATTAGTTAATTAAGAACTTCTTCTCCCCAAGGGTATTTCCTCTGTTGCTTTTCCTTGCTTTGATTTTCTTTTATCACCCTCGATTCCTGGCATGCATTCTTGCGACTATTCAGTTTCTTTCAGTTATTTTATTTTTATTTTTTGCATTGTTGACCATCGCAGAGTCATCATTGTTGTCCATATTCTTGCGTCTTGAGAGATAGGATTAAAAAAAAAGTGTCTTTGCTCTTCAGCTGATTTGGAATTTTTTTATTTTCTTTTCAGATGTAATAAAGTTTTGGATTAACACGAATTAAGAAAATCATTTTAAAACAGCAAATATTGAAAATTATTTTAAAAAAATGTCCATTTAAATCAACTGACCCGATTTGAAAAATCATTAGAAATAAGGCCCAGAATTTTCGAATAGTGGCAATTTTGCTACACCTTAAATGTAAGCGCTTTCTTAAATTACCTATACGTTCTCTGGACATAACTATGGCTGCTCAGGGAAAGGTGTGGGTTTCGACAAAATTTCAATTTATCTAGGGCATAGGTTCCCAACATTTTTCTGGTGGCGACCCCTTTTATAAAAGAATTTTTAGTTTAGTATAATTTTATTTTAAATTATGTTTAATAATTAATATAATGCAATCGTCACATTTGGGTACGAATGATACATACCACCCCAGTGTGTGAGCAATGAGTCTGTTCAGAGCAACACGCTATAGTGACTTCGAAAGCGTTTTGAAGTGACTCTGTGAATTTGACAATAGCGTAAAAAGCAACTTGGTTGCTCTGAACGAGAAATAGCGAAAAAAGCGTCTTGAAAGAAAATATTCATATGTATGTGTACATATACAGGGTGTTCGGTAAATGGCTTTAATCCTTTAAGGGGATGAAAGTAGAGGTCATTTGGGTCAAAAAAGTCTAGATACTTTTATATCGAACTCCGCGTGGTTTTCGAGTAAATCGATAATATCGATTTTCGAGATTTTGCATACCTTTTCAGAGTAATTTCGTTATAAGTTCTAATGTAATTAATGGATTGTGACGTTCAAACCTTTATTTAAAAGAACACATATTGGCCTTTCTAAGAATGCATAATTAGTTATAATTGTGCCTTCAATTATTTAAAAAAAAAACAGTTTTCTCTAGAATTTTTTATTTCACCAAAATTTTTGTCGCGCTTCAGTGTACATTTATTTGAAATATCACCATTGCACGAACTTGGCAAAACTATGAAAAAATTTGCGCATTATGTCCCCTTTCCAAAATGACCTCCATAAGTGCTATCAACAATAACAATCAAAAGTTATAAGCAAACATTTGGAAGATGTGCCCATCGAGGTAATCTTCAGTTTTTTCGTAGGATTCTACCTCCTCCTACAGTTTTTAACCTACGACAACCATTTATATGTCATTGTACGGGAATCTGAACTGGCTATTAGATAGGGTACTCTTCGATTTCGAATTTCGAGAATGGAGAGGGTAATTTCGAAAAAACACTTTTTTACCAAACGTGATATTTACGTAGATTTTGTTATTCCGCATCTTCATTTTCGTGGGAGGTGCAAGCTCTGGGAGGGCCGGGAGTTCAAAGTTTCAACTTTAAGCGGCTAAATTTGAATAAAAACTACCATTTATGAATTTAGGAATTACTTGCAAGAACAATGCTTGGTTGAGAAAATATACCCGCTTAAAGTTGAAACTTTGAACTCCCGCCCCTCCCAGTGCTTGCCCCTCCCGCAAAAATGAAGATGCGGAATACGAAATCTACGTAAATGTCAAGTTTGGTAAAAAAGTGTTTTTTTCGAAATTATCCCCTCCATTTTCGAAATTCGAAATCGAAGAGTACCCTATCTAATAGCCAGTTCAGATTCCCGTACAATGACATGACATATAAATGGTTGTCGTAGGTTAAAAACTGTAGAAGGAGATAGAATCCTACGAAAAAACTGAAGATTACCTCGATGGGCACATCTTCCAAATGTTTGCTTATAACTTTTGATTGTTATTGTTGATAGCACTTATGGAGGTATTTTGGAAAGGGGACATAATGCGCAAATTTTTTCATAGTTTTGCCAAGTTCGTGCAATGGTAATATTTCAAATAAATGTACACTGAAGCGCGACAACAATTTTGGTGAAATAAAAAATTCTAGAGAAAACTGTTTTTTTTTTAAATAATTGAAGGCACAATTATAACTGATTATGCATTCTTAGAAAGGCCAATATGTGTTCTTTTAAATAAAGGTTTGAACGTCGCAATCCACTAATTACATTAGAACTTATAACGAAATTACTCTGAAAAGGTATGCAAAATCTCGAAAATCGATATTATCGATTTACTCGAAAACCACGCGGAGTTCGATATAAAAGTATCTAGACTTTTTTGACCCAAATGACCTCTACTTTCATCCCCTTAAAGGATTAAAGACATTTACGGAACACCCTGTATATACGGTCAGAAAACATACTCAGTTTTTTTTCTCCCTTAAATTGGTAAATTGGGACTTCAATAAATTAAAACTATAAACAGTAATAAAATAATTTTCTTCTTTACATCCATTTTAGTTTTATTTACTTATTTCTAATTTCTAATGTGTTTCACATTTTAGTGAAAATACGTAACCAAAAACGGAAAAAGAAAGTAGTTTAGCTGTCGGAAATGATGGGCAAATATATTTGTTTAGTGGAATGTCATCAGGTAATTAATATATATAATAAATAAATTCTTTTCAGTGTTTTTATGTAAAATATTTTATAGGAAGACTCCAAATTGTTGGAGAGGTAATAGAGGAAATAGAGGAAGCTGTCGAACGTGGATAATGGAGAGAGATAATGGAGAAGTTGCTGGAAAGGCGGTAAAAAAGCAATTATAAGCTGGCCAATTAATCTGTAATTTAAAAATAAAATACTGAAATCATTGTGTTTGATAATAAAATTTTACTTTGAATTTAAAGAGTTATTAACAATTAAATTAATTAATTAAATTCTACTCAATTCCTCCACGCGTTATATCCCAAAGTTCATTTCATCGCAAACTCTATGTATGACCTTCTGCAGTTCCCTCGTAGTTCTGATTATTATTCATTTATTTTACCGAAATGCTTGTTGATTCGCTAAAGTTCATATAACAGACAAAAGCTACTTGTCGATAGATTATATACAAGATTTGGATACATTTCCCTATAAGCCTTGGTGATTTATTTGAGCAAAACTTCATAAGCCTCTATATTCAGTCTAAAATTCGGTGGAAACTCAGACGCCGTAAGTTTATTTACCACTCTCTCTATGTAGTATCTACTTAGATCTGTTCATCGGAATGTCCTTAATTCTACGCTTTAAGCATAATATTTTTTCTTCCATTTCTTCATCTCCATCGCAATGCTCATAAAAGCGCTGTCATATTATTAAATATTAATATGTCTTCATAAAAAGAAAATAAATTAGATTTTATTTACGGTATTTAAAACAGTAGCTCCGGCAATATTTAAACGATTTTTAAGTTCCTCATTTCTGCTAAACAACAATGAAATAATTTTCTTCTTTTCGTCCATTTTAGTTTTGTTTACTTTCAATTTTACATGCTCTTTGACAATTCACACATTCAAACACGAAAGTTACTATTTTGATAGCAGTCTCGAGTGCTATCAAGAAAAATGACTTCAATAGTGACTATAGCGTCCGCTCTGAACACATTTTTTTCTGTCAAAAGCTAGGGGGAAAAAGTTACTTTTTGGCTGCTCTGAACGCAAAATTGACTATAGTCACTATAGCGTGTTGCTCTGAACAGACTCAATATTTCATTAAACAAGTTACGTGCCCAGAGAATGGCTTTTGTGTCAATGTAATTTCTTCTTCTTTCATCTCAGGGAAGTAACACTGAAGTTCTTTTTCAAGGGATTCGAGATGCCCAGTAATCTCTTCTTTCAAATTTTCATTTATTTCATCTTTATACTCATCTACTACACCACAGTGCAGTTTTTCAAATATGGCAATGTTCCCAAGAGTTATTTTTCTTCGCCAGTTTTACAGCTTGGATAAAAATGGCCCGAAATTATCATGAAATTCAATAGTAATCGTTTCCTTACCTTGAAGATTTAGGTTAAGCCAAATTTGCTGTTCTAATAAATCTGCTAGGTATGCTAAATGCTACTCTTTTCAATCAAGCTTTGTCGTTAAAATATACAAAAATGTCATATTTCCCTTGCACTTTCAGGAACGACTTGATTTTATCTCTCACTTGAAAGACACCATTCACCAAATTTCCCTTTCGCACAGACGTTTTTTCACTTTAATCCTCCAGTTTCGAAAAACGTATTTATCTTCTCCATAATATCTTCACTTTTTGTAGTAGTTTCAAGTCCACTACAAAATAGGAACTCTTCTTTGATATCATCTGAATGAATATATTTCACGAAGACAAGCAACTGAGCACACCAGCTTTCGTCTGTTGATTCATCAACTTGAAAAAAAATATATTGGTGAAACCTTGATTTTATTCAAAATCTGCTCTTTAATGTCTTCTATGGACATGTCTGATATTGCATATAGTCAATATTTATTACAGTTAACCATGTAAGTTGGCGACCGCACAGAAAATCCGGTGCGACCATTTCAGGGTCGCGACCCATAGGTTGGGAACCCGTGCTCTAGGGCATCAAGTAGTTTTTCCACTGAGGAGGTTAAACTACGAAACCTATTAAATAGGACACACGGCTCTATTGAATTAATTGATATTTTATATTTTGTTACAAAACTTATTAAAAAGAACTTTCATGTCGCGAGGCAAATTACACAATAAAGTTAGCGAATTAATGCGTGCATAACAAAAGAGAATCAAAATCACAGTCGCCAACCAGACACACAGAGTACAGAACACCTTAATTTTAATAACTGGGGAAAAAAAACTCAACTTTGATTTTTTTCGTTGATTAGGTAGGGCTAATCCTTCTCTTAGCTTCAAATCAGCCTTCTTCGTTTCAGCACTGTTCTTTTTGTTGAGGAGTCAAGAAATCACCTCTATACTAATAACGCGTGGTGGTCCAAATGTCTTTTTTTTTATATCTTTTTTTTTTATTTATAAATTCTTTCTCTCGTCTTTCAACTCTAGTTTACGTTACTGGCCCTACGTTCAGTCGGCCGGACGTACAAAAAAGAAGAGAGGCTTATGGGCTCAATGGTCGTTCTTGGCGCACGCCTAAAATTTGACAAAAGTGCGTTTCTGCGCCAGCGCCAAGCGATAGCGCCAAATACGCATTGTGTCGCCATTATACGAAAATAGTGTTGTTATATTTTGACAGTTTACGCTACAGCGCCAGCTACGAGCATCAGCGCAATATTCTGTTTCTCACTTCAGTCTCCTACCGCTGCGGGTATCTAATTTCTAGTTCGAAATCTTTGCAAATTCGCTGCATTGTTGCCAATATTGGCAATATAATTTAGATCAGTCTTATATTTCTATATTTAGTGTCCGCCCCAACTTATGCTGTGATATTGTATTTATAAGGGGATCTAGGATCACTTTTGGACTACTCGAATAAAGTACGAACGGCATTATAAAAATAATATTAGCGAGAAGGAAGGTTTAAATGAGGACTATTGCTTAATTTGATCAATAATATGAATATTATAAAAATTTATATGATTGGTGTTTGAAGAAAGAACGAGGCTAGTTGGTTGTGGGAGAACAATACTTCTGCTTACTAAGAGCAGTTTAGTTCAATTCTTGAGAAATTCATGCATATTACTCGTAAATCTAATTTTAAATCGCTTGAAAAAACAAAAAAAAAACATACTAAATTAAAAATATTTAAATGTCAAAAACTACACTTTCTAATATAGGTCAAGAAAATGTCAAGCCTTTAAAAAGGTCTGAACTACAGCAATACGCCTACATATATGAACGAAAAACGGAAGTAGATAAATATATGCGAGTATGAAAGCCATTGTTAGTTCTATAGACGAATTTTACTTATCTAATTTGATAGTATGCCATAAACAGTTGACATGAGGTTGGAAGTGGCTGCTACCTGACCAGTGTTTCAACTAATTATATATGTATTCGTATAACAAAACATTTTGAAAGATTCGTAAAAGGCCGATGAGTTAATCTCGTTTATCTTTCCGCCAATAGTGATAATTGCATCTAGGCACAAACAAATTATTAACAGGTTCATGCGTATGGGATTTCTGGGACGTAACAAAGTGGAGCGGATAGTCCTTGAGGAAAAGTATACATTGGACACTAATAAAAATAATAAATCAAGGAATAATAAAATTTGGTAAGAAGATGTTCAGAAATAAACGGAGAGGAGACATGATCTGGAGGGTTTGAAGAAAAAATAAGAGAAACATCTTTGAGGATTACACAGGAACAAGAAAAGTTAAGTAAATACTGCGTTTTCTTTTAAAATTTATTAATATTATTTTTTTAATTATATATCACCATAGATCGCATAGCTGCTACAAGAACTAGATTTCGCATGCAATTCAGAGCAGAGTATAATAATTTTATATGGCTGGTGATAATTTCCGGAATGGACCACAACATGAGAAATCATGGATACGTCGAGTAATACATATTTTCTCATATCTGCCATGTTGAGGAGGTCGATCAAATGTATACAAATCTGATGTTAAAGTAAAATTTTCTGTCGGCATTTTTTTTGCCATAGCGGCCTATTGTGCTATGCTTTCAGAATGCTCTAAAACAGGGTTTAAAATGCTCGAGCTTTTTAATTGCTCTTGCTCTTGCTCTTACTTTGCTCTTAATGGAAATAAAGTAAAATTACTTTGCTTTGCTCTACTCTGAAAAAATTCTTAAGCATTTTACATTACTTTGCTTTGCTCTGAAGACAACTCTGCTCTAAATGATTTGCTTCAAAAAAACTTTTTGCTCTCACAATTTTTGCTTTACTTTGATGTTAAATGCTTTAAATACTTTGCTCCGCTCTCATGTTTTTGCAAAGAAATATTATAATATAACAATAATTTGGGTCATAGGTAAAATTTAAATAAAAAAGAAGACAATGTTTGTTAGTGTAATTTCTATGCTATTTGAGCAGAATGTGTTTACATTCGTTTTGCTCTGAAGAGATTAAGTGGGAGAAAGCCATGCTGGATTCTCTGATTTTTGGTTTTTAACTCGTTGTCTCAGTTGCTCTACAATAGTGTATAACCAAGTTCTTTTCTCCTATTCATGCAAAAGACGAAAGAATATGAAATTACTTGTTTCATTCTAACAACCACCAAAAATTTCCAAATTTGCTCTACTGCTTCCTATCTTCTTATTAGATAATCTTTGACACAGTAATCAATCAAAGTAATTCAAAATTACACAACATTTCTTTATCTCTTTGCGTACACTCTGCTTGACACTTGAGAGCAAAGTAAGAGCAAAGTGAGCAAAATTTCTAGAGCAATTTTAAACCCTTTACACATTAAAAGCAAAAAGAGCTAAGCAAATTTTCATTAAACACTTTCGGAGCAAAGAGCAAAGCAATTTCCAAAGCTTGTTTTAATAACCAGAGCAAGATCAAGTGGGAGCGATATGTATCGCAAGCTTTTTTTTCTATAGCAAAGCAAAGCACTGAAACCTGTGCTTTGCTCCCGTTTGCTAATGCTTTCAAACTCTGCTCTAAAAGTCTAAAACATATTGTGGTCCCTAGATGAAATAGGGTATACTAAGTTTGTCATTCCGTTTGTAACGCACAGAAATAATGATGGTAGACCAAAATGGATTTTACAACTCCTTCGTGGGGTTGCCATACAAAAATTTCGTTTTTCACTATATGTTTGGACACTGTGTGAGAGCTCGTCGACATAGAGTGCTGAAATTGGGTACATACATGGTGTTTTCATAGTAATGACAAATAAAATTTCAAAAATGGACGAAATCGGGCAACCTCTTCGTGCTGTTTCCATATAAAAATATAGGAGTTTTACGTATACTGTAAAAACGATCAGTCCTAGACGGTTTTAATGTACTGAAAAGTTCTTAAGAATGTGAAATCCTATGAAATTGGTTATAATCATTTTAACTGTCCGACCAACCGTTTTAGAAATATATATGCGAAAACCCACTTCAAAAATCGGGCATTCATCTAGGGTATCATAAAAATTGGTCTTAGACCAATTCTCGCTTTTTTACTTGTTCAGTCGTAGAATACTAGCTGATTTACTCTTCGTTTGGGATAACGACTGGTTGAACGCACTCTTTAAATAACGAAGGGTTTCCGTTCGGTATATAACGCATTCGGATTTCTTAAAATACCACATGTGTCGTCGTCTTCTTTTTCTTCAGATCCCGGGAAAATCTCAGCGCTGTTTTCACACACGTCTTCATGGCAGCATGTGCAGATAACAGAACACTTCAAGCCTGTTTTGCTGCACCCACAGGCTCCACCGCACAAAATGAATTTCAGGAGTGCTTAGGGTGCTGGATCTTTTATTTCTGATCTTTTCACTAGAGTAAGCCCAATCTTGCATCTTTCCCAAACCCATTGCTCTGGACTCTCGTGTGTATCATCCCAAGCCTGAACTTGGTGGTAGGTTCGAAAGGAATATTGCCGTGCCGGGAGTAATGTAGCGTAGTTGAATTTACTTTTCGTCACGGATCATGCGCAATTTTGATAACGTAGGAAGCCTAAAGTAATGATGTTTTCTTTGGAAATGCCGTAAAGAGCTATAAAAAGGCTTTCCTCCGCAGCGTCAATGTCTTCGGGATCTTTATAAACTTAAATTTTCCTAATTTGAGATCAGCAGAAGTAAAGTCAAGTCACAACAAGTTTTGGTTTTCCTACTAGTGTTTTTTGTTAGCTTATTGATCCAATCGTTAATTATTTGGTGTTTGTGTGTGGATTTTTAATTTAACGATTATTGTGCCGTAGTGCTGTATGCTATATGCTTATTTTGCACCCGGCTTGGCTCTGTATGACAATTATTGGGTGTAGCTGTGCAGCTCTTTTCGTTGCCGGTTGAGGTAAGGCCAAAATTTGAGACTCATCGCTATTTTTCATCAGCTTTTTTTATCTGGAATTGGGCAACGAACTTGACCGTTATCGCTGGTATTTTATAAGATAATGTTTTATTCTTTTGTGACTATTTTCAATATTTCCGCCATCTATCCATTTCGCTAACTAAGAGCTACTTACCGTGTACATTTTCTTCAGACCTCGACATATTCCCTCCACGGGCTCAAAAATGTTTGTTTTATTTTTATTTTGGTTTCTGCACATCATCAGCAATTTTTTTTTTTGTTCAATCGCGGTCATTGAGAATGACGACTTGTAAAATCTGCTCCATTAAAAAATCAGAAGACGTAGTTGCATGTGACGGAATTTGTGGTAAAACTTTCCAAACTTCTTGCTTGAAGCATAAGTCCAGAGCACCAACTCCTGGACTTACTACCTGTATCGAATAGTCGGATATAAATCCCTGCCTGAGGCTCTTAAAAAGTTTTACAGAACGTCTTGACTCTTTCTGCACCATTTAGTCTCTCATTGCAGATAAATTTAATAGCTTATCTATGTACTGGACTTATCTCGAAGTATTTACCAAAGGCCTTAATATATTAAATGGCACAATTAACAAGCTGCTTAAACTTGTTGATGTATTGAGCATGAATTCTTGAAAAATCACATAACCCATCTTTAAAGGCTCAACATTTGTCAGACTCTCTGGTTGATATTCATGCACTAGTTACCAAAGCCTGACCATCTGAATCTCAAAGTTCCACCAACAACGTTACTTATTCCAGTAATCGATGACATTCGGCGCAGCTTAAGGCATTGAAGGTGATATCGGATCATGGTCATCTTGTGTTTCCGAGAACCCAAGGCTAATCAGCTCCATGGCGATTGATGTCAAGAAATTGGCGCCAGTGGATAAGGAATCATCTGATTCCCAACCATGCATTCTAGTGTAGCAAGGAGTAGACTCTAACTCTTCTGAATCTGATACACATAGTCGCAAGCCAGCTACATATAAAGCAGGAAAACCGCAGAAGACGCCACCATAATCCCAATGACGTGATTCTTTTAAATCAGGACTCTGTTCAATCTACAACAAACCGTGATCCAGTTCACTTTACATCTGTTTCTGTAGCTGAAGGGAGTGAGCGTTCCACAGTAACAAATGATATTTTAACTGTGTCCTCTTTAGGAAATGGTATTGGCGCCTCTCTGAGAACGGTACAAAAACCGTCTTGTCGAAATATTAGTAAATGCTCTAAACCGGTTGCTTCCTTTGTTTTGACTGTCTCAGCTAATATGTAGGAAAAGTTATTGAATCCCGCATTTTAGCCCTCTGGCGCTTTTACTAAATTATTTGTACCTTCTGGACGCCAACTTAGTAATACAGAAAAAATAAGCAGCGATATTCCAAGAAACTCAAATCGCTTTCCCTTTACTAATAAAACGTAAGAGACTTGTGGACTAAAACTGCACAAATCTTCAAATCCTCTGTTGCGACTTTTTTCGATATAGTTACTTTCACTGAAACGTGGCTGCACCATGGCTTCTACGAAATCTTTGACAATTCTTATGAAATTTTTAGAAGAGATAGACTCAGTTTAGTTTATTGGCCCTGAGCCTGTCTTTGGAGAACCAAAAAGTTACCTCTCAGATCAGATCAGGCTTTGGGAGGCCAGAACTAAGAAGGAACACTAGAAATATATCCCAGGGCTGAGACAAGCGAAGAAGTTTATAAAGTATTCGCAACAGAGGAACAGTTGCATTCCTCACACTCAGCAGAAAGGAACTAAGGCTCATAACGGGCCTACTTACTGGACACTGCCCACTTAGATACTATCTTAAAAAGATGGGTAAGGTCGATGATGAGACCTGTCGCTTCTGTATGGAAGACGCTGAAACCACTGAACATGTCCTGTGTGACTGTGAAGCTCTGTGCCGCATAAGGCTAAGACATTTAGGAAAGGCATTTCTAATGCCAGAGGATGTCGGAAAAATGGCTTCCAAGAACATTATAAGCTTCATCAAAGACCTTAAGTTCGAATAGGCGCCCTAGGGCATTTAGGGATAATGTCACAAAAGATCTTATAGGTCGCGGTATGAGAGGTGGGAGTCGGGAGTCCTGTCTGCACCCCCCTCCCCCGTTATTAATAATAAATAAATAATACTGATTCTGAACCCAGTTTAATTGCAGCCAAATAAAGAATTGTCATCTAAGGCTATGTAAAGAAAAAACGCGCATCTTGCTCTACTTCATGGTGGTGTGGAAATCAGTAAAAAACGGTAGTACATATTAAGTAATTGATATTTACTGAATTTTCGAGAAAAATATAGCTATTTTGCGAATTGTAGAAATTTGCTGAGCTTGATTCCGCTGTAACTCGTAAACTATTCATCTGATTGAAAAATGTTCCCTACAAAATTAGCAGGAAATTTCATGCTCTATAATTTATGTAAGAGGTATTTGTAATCCAGGTGGCAGTGGGGAGAAGATATTCTCAAAAAAACTTGTTTCGGTACCATTTTTCGAATACCTACAGCGCACTTTCTATGGAAATTTTGCGGATATCTTATATAGGTATATAAATAAAAATCAATATACATCAACACTTGAGAACGGTTCGACCGATTTGGCTCATTTTGTTATTGTTGTGTTCGTAATTACCAGGATAAAAGAATAATTGGAATCGGCAGCTCCATTTTGGTGTTGCCATACAAAACTTTGGTTTTTCACTATATATTTGGAAACTGCATGAGAACGCGTCCACGTGGAGAGCTAAAATTTAGTACACGGCGTTTTTAAACAAATGTAAATTTAAGTTCGAAAATGGGATCAATCGGGCAACACCTTCGCAGGGTTGCCATACAAAAATTTTGTGTTTAACTATATATTTGGGCACTGCCTGAAAACGCGTCCACAGAGAGAGCTAAAGTTTAGTACGTTTTGTTTTCATAGTAATTGTAAATAAAATTCAAAAATGGACTAAATCGGGTTAAGCCTTTTTGGTTTTGCCATACACAGCTTTGGTTTTTCGCTATATACTTGAAAGCTGCCTGAGAAGGCGTCGGAGTGGACAGCTCATATATACGGCGTTTTCATAAAAATTGCAAATACAGGTCCAAAAGTGGATCAAATCGGGCATCCCTTTCTTAGTGTTGCCATACAAAACATTAGTGTTTCACTATATATTGCGGAGAAATTTAAATTCGAAAATGGGATCAATCGGGCAAATCCTTTGCAAGCACCCCACCCTTTCAACCCCCACCCCCGCCATTTAGGCATCTACGTTATCGCCGAGCAATACCGGCGAGCTCCCCTACTTTAAAAAAAATGTATTAATAAACATTTTACAGCATTACTTAAATAGCCGAATAACACTTCTTTGTAAATGACTGCAAAATTTTGTACAAATCTATCGAAATAGTTTTTGATAAACCTGAACACCAGTTTGAAAATTTTCATTTTACAAATTTGTTTCATTTTGTATTTTCATCTTTTGTCAATTTATTTGATTTTCGACGTAAAGGAAAAATTTATGTGTTTTGTTTTGTAGTATTTTTATTTTTTACTACCTCTAGTTTTTATTAATTAATAAGTTCTTCCAAGCAAAACTGTTCATCGTTTCAAGTTCCTTATATGTAGGTTATAGGCCATTTCCCTCCAGGCACATACAGGTACATATATCTCCTAGGGGAATTTTTTAAAAAAGTTCCTCAGATCAAATATGTAATAAGAATTATTCAATGGCAGCATTTAAAAATATTTTTTTTTGTTATATTAATTATTAATTATTTTCTTTGCATTTCTAAGTGACAAATAGATAAATCTTAAGTAATACGTTTTATCCTGCCTGCTATCCCCTAATGCTCGTAATACTTCTTCGGTTGCATCTCAAATACTTGTTGAACTTCATAAAACTTTTAGAAACCACCTAATACCTACTTTACCTTAATTTACGTATATTTTTAAAATTAAATTTTATTTATGTAATCTTGTCGGTCAACCTAACCTCAAACTTAATTCTCTTTAATTCAACCAAAACTTGATAACTCAAAAAAAAATTTTTTTTCAAAATTCCAGAACAAAACGAATAGAATTCATCACGTAATCGACTCAATTTTTCATTCACAGTATAGTGATTATGCGGAAGGTGTGGAGCACGTGCAGAAATGCATCTGCGAAGAAATTCAGGGCATTCAGGATTAAAACTGTTCCACATTTCGTTCCCAGTCAGCTGATTTGGCTATTTCCCATTTTTAGGAGTAAAAAGTCAATTCTTAAGGAGTAACAAATGTGGGTGAAGTTGGGAAAATATATTGGTGCTAGTGGTCTCTCCTTCGCAGGGGTATTTCTAGATTTTGCGCTCCTCATCAGCCCCATTTTTACCAAACTCTAAGCATCGTCGAAAGTATATCCATCCTACCTAGTTCAGTCTCAATGACATGAAGCAGGATAATTTTCGCAGTCGAAAATTGAATTGAGTCCTGAAAAGGTAGAAAATTGTGCGCGCAATTTTTTTTTTTTATTATATTTTCTGTGGCCACACTTGTTTTTTTATTAATTTTTTTTTTTACACTAGTTACATCGTAGCAGGTGTGAATATCTTTCTAAGCCTCTGTGGGGAGTCATTAAAGATCCTCCCAAGTTCAATGATTTTTTTTTACGTTTTCGTGTATAGAGAGAAAGAGAAAGAGATAGACAGAGAAAGAAAGAGAGTTTTAAAAAAGCCAAGACGGTAGCTTAATTCACGTTTATTTGAAATTTAATTAAACGTTCCACAGGCGCTGGTGCATAATTGCCGTTTTAAGACAATTTTACTGCCACCCATAACTTACTCCTCAGGAATACCATTAAGGACCGGTAATTGGTCTCCTTTCAGGGTCTGGGTATCATAGTTCCCCGAAAGAAATGGCTTTAGATGTTATAGGAAAATGCAGTCTCAAAAGTGTTTGAATATAATTTACTTAGCTTTAGCAAGGCTTTTTATAGAGCTGAGTAGAGGTTATAGATGGCCAAGAATTGCCTGCATTCATTGTTTTGTTGTTGTTTTTTTATCACAAACGAATAGTGCTGATTTATGTATAATTTTTCTAGCAAACTGATGGTATACTTAGATACATAAATATGTGTATGTACATGATACGAAGGAATTAGCAACGTCTTAAGCAGCACATATTATCACTTACTGGAGGGAGTAAGAAGTTAACAACCCAATTAGAGTTCCTGAGAACGAAACTGTGCCACTATGGCTTTGGGGAGAATTTATTACGTGCACGAAACTTGAATATTTACATTCAGATAATTTTCAGTATTGCTTTGTGTTGCTGTTTTCCGTGAAAATTAATTTTAAATTCTAAATTACACTGTTAGGCACGTACAAGTAATGTCCTTTGGGGAAAGTGGGGAAATAAATAGATAGCTGACGTGATTATTGGTTCTTGTTAAATTAATTTAAGAAATTTAAATTTAAGTAGAAATTTTTAAAGTAAAATAATTTTATTTTCAGCTTTAAAAAATTGTGCGCTGAAGAAGCTGAATTGTAAGTAATATTATTTATTATTTTTATGTAATTAATTCTCAAGGATTCGACAAGGAAAACTTATGCAAATGTCATTTTGGAGCGGAGACTACAATATTAAGTTGAGCCATCAAGATAATCTATTTTAGTTTCTGTTGGAAATAAATACTACGTCACCCTTACACATAGTGAACAACCATATGTATATAACATAGTAGATCACGACATTTTATTTATTTCTAACCTATGATGCTCCTTTTGATCCACGTTTTTGTATACTTTCATAAACTCTGCATCCTCTTTGATCCGGTCCGCACTTCCGGTTGAACAAGGAGCTAAGTGAAAAAAAAACGGACAATTGAGATAAATGCGTAGAATGTTCTAAAAGCATGACTGTTTCTTGAGTAACAATAATATAATGATAATTCTATTGGTTTGCATTAGAAAGCGTTTAATTCGTTGGAGCATTGGTGCCAAATTCATTGTATCGACAACGACAACGCTCGTTTAGTCAGTTGAACTCGGGCTGTGGCAGTGAATCACTGACATATAAAAATAATGTACTGAGCGTTCTTGCTTCAAAAATGGCACACATTTTTAACAGGCTGTGAAAACCCAATTGCCTAAAATTATACACCGATTCATAATTTATTAATTTATTGATTAGAAACACTAAAGATGATAAAAAATAGTATTGCATTAAATAAAAATTGTTTAGTAAATTAAACTTATTTTAATTAGCACAAAAATTATTTTTTAATATTTCTGAAAAATGTGCTTCTGTGTAGATTTGTAACAGATAGACATATACATATAAGCAATATATTTGCCTGCATTTTTATGTCAATTCCAATGTATTCCATTTCATACTGTTCCCGAAATTAGTTACAGTACAATGTGTTATGGAACTATGTTGAGTGATTGGCTTGGACGTGAAGTCCAAACTGCCAGCATGAGCTGACAGATCACTCGGCGGATAGCGTTGACTGCAGGGCGGCACACTAGTTCGCCTCGGCTATTGGCGGAGAGTGTGGGGAGGTTCCACGAAAAAGCATGCCGCTGCCGCCTGCCATATACAAAAAAAAATCTCGTGCCTTTAACCAAAAACGCCGGCACACATTCAGTCCTGAAGGGACCTTTACGTCACTTACCTACGTCCTCATTGAAGGCGCAGATGGCCTGCCTTCCTTCATGCCCCAACCACCCAACTGACTCTGAGGGCTGATATTTACAGAGTCCGTTGTAGACGAATCTGAAAATAGCGGAGGAGCGGACCTAATTCGACCATCACGCCAAGAGAGGGCTCCAAGGAAGAGTAAAGGGAGAATAAAAAGCCTTTACAGCGTAATTACGTTATAAAAAATATATATAATATTCTTCAATCCTACAGGTTCTTCTTATAAAGAAACAAGCTTAGGAAATATAAGCAGTAGTACCAGTTTCAACTAGTCATTCGAAGTAAGCCTACAATCCTAAAATTAATCTCAGATCTTTATCAATAATTAATAAACATGAGCTCCCCTTTTCAACAACAAACTTGCGACCTACCATTAATACTTAATATGAATTTCAAAGTGCTTGTGTAGATTAGTACTTCGATCCTAAAGTTATTTTCAAAAAAAAAATCAATGAAATGTTATTTTAGCAAGTCAACCGATCAATAAAAATATTTTAGCAAATCAAACAATCAGGAAGAAAAAACAATTTACATAGATCATGTTGATGTGGATCCCATGCAGAGGCGCCTCCGAGGTATTCCGCAATGCCTTTATTACTTTAATATTAAAAAAGACATTTTATTTTGTGTTTTTTTTTTGTTGTTTGTTTTCCTTGCATGATACCTCGATCTGGATAGGTTAATGATTGAATATTGCTAAAGAGGTTACGTCCATTTATTTTTGTTTTCACACCAATATCAATAGTACTTTTGCGTGATTCCTTCGTTGTATCTCTAATGTCAGGATTTCTACAGAAAGCAGCTGTATACATCTCAAGAACTACTAATGCTCTGTACCAGCAGTATTGAACACAGGATCGTCCCCGGCACCCCTTGAGAACTAAAAAATGTAAGCCAAACAGCTTGAAGAAATTTCGGTTCAATTTGGTCTGGAAGTAAATTCTTCTGCTTTGGCGATATTGCTTCCTTGTGACATCCAGGAAAACCCGGATATGCCGTCCTTATGGTAAATCAAGCTCGCACTTTTCGCGATTTAATTATCCCAACAAGAATTATATGCCTGACGAAAATATGTTCTGTTATGTATTGTATAGATTATCTGCTGCGCAGTTTCTTTCAATTAATCCCTTGTAGTACCGATTTGTAAATTCTCGCTCGATTTCTTTTCGACACCCCAAAAAAATCAGACGTCGCTCTACTTCCCAGCAGCCAAAAAAAAACTTTTTTTCTTTTCTTTCCTCACTTTCCTTCTTCTTATTTCTTTTCAACTTTTCTGTCGGCACTCGTCCCCGTCAGACTTGAAACGTGTGGTCGAGTCTCGACAACCGCACGTTCGTCGTGTGCTCACGCTAGGTGCTGCTGCTAGCCGTTGGGTAGCATATTGCTGCCTGCAGTATGCTACGACCATAACAAATGTACATTTTGAGCGTGAAGGAGACAAACAGATTTTACCCGAAATTTGTGCCATTTTTGACAATAGGAATTATATAGGATGGCTCAGACCAAGGTATTCCCATTACGAACCATGTTCCACCATTTGGTGAAGTAATATCGTGAAATGTATAGGGAAGTACGGTACAGAGAACACAATACTCTCTCACCTCTCTCTATCTTTCCTATAAAAATATTGCCACATTAGTCACAGAACTACGTGACAGGCTATCAGCTGCAATGTGTCAAAATTTTAGTGGGAGTACCTACTTGTCTCTATATACCTTGGGCTCAGTCTATTCAGTGCAGTAAATGGATGTATCTAAAGGCAAAGGCCCAATGTACGCTTCCCGTCTGGCGCGTTTTCCGCTGCTTTGCCGGCAGACGCGTGCAGGTGTTGAGCAAGACCAAGTGGAAGCGTCGTGTAGGTACTCTTAAAATTTATTTAGAAAAAGCAAAAGTGATAGAAAAGCTTGAGTTATTGTTTAAAAGTGCAATAATGGATACATCAGAGTTATTAGATGTGGCAGTTCTTGGATTTGCAGCTTACCAAGCATATAAACAGTTTAAAAATAATCAAAAGAACTATCAAAGTATCTGCCGTGCATTAAAAGTAGAACATTGCTCTACTTTCGCGTCGAATGCGGCAAGCACGGAAGCCATTTGGCCAGCACGAACTTAAACGCGTAAATTCTTTTGAACTGTCAAGGCCACTCGACGCCCGCTACGTTCATTGGGTTTTTACCATAAAAAGAAATGGTAAATATGTCAAATATTTATCGTCTCTAGGTTAAATTTATCTCACTATTGGAACGACAACGCACGATTTGTCATTGTCAGTTGTGCTCGGGCTGTGACAGTGAATGGATGTGCTTCTTAGCAAGAAGTCGTAAATGGTAAATATGTATGTCAAATTATTATCATCTCTTCTGGAAGAATAATGTCATAAAACATTCATAAAACATCTTAACTTACAATTTAAACAAGTAAAAAAGCTAGAATTGGTCTAAGACCAATTCTTATGATACCCTAGATGAATGCCCGTATTAAATTTCGTATGGTCACCGATTTATTCAAGTTTGATTTTTGAAGTTGTTTTTCGCATATATTTCTAGAACGGTTTGTCGCACAGAAAAAATGATTATAACCAATTTTATAGAATTTCGTATTCTGCAGAAGTTTTTAGTACAATAAAAATGTCTTGGACTGATCGTTTTCAAAGTATACGTAAAAAACCTAAATTTTAATATGGCAACACCAAGAAGGAGTTGCTCGATTTAGTCCATTTTTAACATTTTTTTTGTGCTAATGCAGCAAAAACGTCATATACGAAATTTCAGCTCTCTACGTCGACGCGTTCTCAGGCAGTGTCCAAATATATAGCGGAAAACGAAATTTTTATATGGCAACCCCACGAAGGAGTTGCCCGAACTTCATTTTACTTTTTTTTTTAAAGTCCGTGTACAAAATTTCAGCTCTCTAGGTATACGCGTTCTCGAGTTATCGTGCGCACAGACGGACGGACGGACATGCAAAAATCAAAATAACTTTTAATTTTATGCGTGGGTGTCCAATCCATTTTGCTCTACCATCATTATTTCGAGGTGTTACAAACGGAATGACAAACTTAGTAAAGCCCTATAGATTTCATCTAGGGTATAAAAAAAGGTTGGTGGGACAAAGACGCAATTAAAGCTTGCTCCTTCCTTTGACAGTTTGAGTGGGGATATTATATTAAGTAAATGAAAAAAAGTATTTACCCAAATAGCTAAAACTACGAAATGTCACTTTGCATAAAAAATACTGTATATAATATTAATTAGCATACAAAACTTAACTTATAAAATTTTAGAAAACTTTAAACGCAATTTCTGGAAATGTGTTTTTTGCACTTAGGTCATTGTTCTACCGGAGGTGCGTTATAATGTTTCTATTGGCAAGACTTCGCTTCACTTTTCAATTAATCGACCAAATATAGTGGACTTCTTGCTACAATCAAACCTGAACCAGTCTGAGTCCTGACAATCTACCAAAAAAATTTGTTAAGAACTTTTTTTCTTTTTTAAACCTGAAGAACCTGTAATGTACAAGAAAATACTTCCGTTTGACGAGACTAATGAATTTTTTACATGATGTTTGCAATCGATTTTTCGACGCTCTTATAATGACGATCTAAGTGATCGGTATCTTAAAAGTGACCTCTGATCCAAAAATTTTTAAGAGAGTATGATCGATTGGCGGGGTTTATTTGTTGTTCCTGTAAACTTCATACCGACATTTTTACCGTTAAAATGGACTTTTGTGGCACTTAGGTCATATACATCCCTTCCCTCATTTTGCATATATTTTTCCCGTTCTTTCATTCTTCATTAGCGGTCTGTGGTGAACGCTTTTTTTTTGTGTGGCAAATTTCGCCAATGTAATAGTTCTTCGAAAATACGAGATTAAAGTAAAGCCATTTTCTCACTCAAATCACGGCCATTTGCCCCTTTTAAAAAGGACTGTGGTTAGAGGGTAATATGAAGATGTGGTTTCTTGATATCTATGCAATAAACTTATATCTTATGCAATAAACTTAGATCCCAATATAACTTCTCAAGCTCGGCGACCAAACTTATACGTTCCTATCTTTCTGATAGGAAGCAGATTGTAGCGAAGGATAAGGGATGTTCGAATAGCAAAATTCTATTCACCGGCGTGCCACAGGGGTCTATCTTGGGTCCTTTGTTGTTTTGTTTATATATAAACGATCTAACTGAGGTTACTTGTCAATCCTCTCTCAAATTATATGCTGATGATGCTCAAATGTGCTTATCCTCAAACTTAATAAAACTCCATAGTAGCATAAACAAAGTTAATATGAATTTGGAAGCTATTGAGTCCTGGGCTAGTTTGAACTGTCTTAAGCTGAATCCTTCAAAGTCACAACTTATTGTTGTTTTTAAAAATCACGTTGATATGTCCCAACAACCTTGTGTTAAACTTAATGGTATATCTATTCCTTTTGCTGAATCAGCTCGCAACCATGGTATAATTTTTGATACTACATTAAACTGGAACAAACACACTGATTCACTAGTAGGTAAAATATATGGTGGCTTAAAGGGTCTGTGGCGTCATGCATCCTATACCCCCGGAGAAACAAGGACTCGGTTGGTAAAAGCGCTCTTGTTACCAATCATAACATATGGCTGTGAAGTTCTCGGCAATTTAAGTGGCAGATGTCGTGATAAAATAAATGTAGCATATAACTCCTGTGCTAGGTATATTTATGGCATCCGCCGACGGGATCATGTGTCTGAGTTTTCCAGAGCTATCTTAGGTTGTACGCTGAACAATTATATTAAATTTAAAATATGTCTCATGATATTTCGCATAGTTAAGCGCATGTGCCCCAATTACCTATATAGTAATGTAAAACTCCTTGCATCCGCTCGCACAAAACTGCTGCTCATACCGAAACACAGATAGTAGTCGCTCATTTTTCGTATATGGTGCTCAACTCTGGAATAATCTGCCCATTGAAATAAGATCTACTCAGTGCCCTGACAGCTTCAAGAGATTATCATTTCAACATTTCTCTAGCATGTAATTATTATTTTATTTTTCTTTTATTTTATTTTTGCCTTATGTTATTCAATTTAGCTTAATATTAATTTTTTTATTTTTTTATTTTCTTCAATTGAAATATTTTCATTTCTATAAAAAAATTTCTATCATTTGGTAATTCTAATTCTATGAATCTACTAGTATTATTTTACCTCAGCTTATTTGCTTTTCTTTTTATTTATTTTTTCTTAATTTAGCAATTTCTATGTTCTTTTTAATACTAATTAATTACTATTATGCTTTACTTTATTGTTAATTGTAAATTTAATTTTAATTTTTAATTTTTATTTAATGTTTTTTTTTTATTTTACTTCTTCAAAATCGATGTCGATTTTCTTGTATCTTTAATTAGGAGTATGCGCAAATCAATGATCATTGTTATGACTTGTGCTCTTTAATTTCAATAAATTTGATTTTGAATTTGAATTCTACAAAGAAGGTTTAACGTTCATATATTAAAAAATTTAGAGTCTCTGCTGTGCAAGAGCACGACCAAATATATCTTTTTTCGGGTAATATCAATTTTTACTTGATACACCAAAATCGATATTTCTTTGTAAATGTTGAATGGATTTCAAAAATTTTTTTTTTCATAAAATAGCTAAGATGTGCCGCAATACGAGGTAAACCTTCTAGCTTTTAAAAAAAAAGCAAAGGTGATCGATGTCCCCTGTAGAAAAAAAAACCGATATAAAAGCAATAAATTCCACCCCTCTGTACAATGCAACCATACTGGTTCCTTTGAAAATACGGTGACTTTAAAAATTCATATCTGAAAAACAAAACCGAACATCACCGCAATTTTTTGGACATAGGTAGACAAGATTTCTAGCTTCAAAATAAAATTAGAAAAAATGTGTTAAATGTCCTCACTAGTGAATAAACAAATACTATTATTAACAAAAAAAAACATACTCTTATTTCGTTTGGTGCTGCGATATTATATATACATATATATATATATGTATATATACAGAAAAAAATAATATGTTTCTTTCTCACTGATATAAAGAAGAAAATTTTAATGCTAAAGAAATGCTACAAATCAGATTAAATCTAAAAAGTTTGGGCATGATTTGCAGGTAGACAATTATGATTCTAGTTATAGTTATGGATGCCCAAATTTTTAAGATTTAATTTGATTTGCAGCATTTCTTATTTTGCATTAAACTTTTCTTGTTTATATCACTGAGAAAGAAAAAAATTATTTTTTACTTTTTAGTCCATTTTATTTACAAAAGTTATTTATTTTAAAAGTTTTTTTAGTGTATCTTATTTTCTACTTTTTAATCATACTCCCGAAAATCGACTCTCGAAACTCGACTCTTGAAATTCGAGTCTAGAAACTCGACTCTCGTAAATCGACTCTCGAAATTCGGCTATCGAAAATCGACTCTCGAAATTCGGCTATCTAAAATCGACTCTCGAAATTCCACTTGACTTTCGAAAATCGACTCTCGAATCCCCCCAACACATAAGAACATTTTACCACATCGGAAAGCTTCCCATTCACGCATTCTAAATCAAAAAACTCTATGTAAATTATCCACGTTTAATACTCTAAAACTCTTTCGTCACGAACGGCACTCTCAAAGGGTGGGTTTACCCCATCGGAAAGCTGCCCATTCACGCATTCTAAATAAAAAAAAAACCCCAGGTAAATCCATCCCCAGGTCAATCCATCTTGCGTCACGAACGGCACTCTCAGGCGCTCAGACACAAACTTTCTGAGTCAGGGGTCTGTAAGTTGATAGAAAGTTATTAAAAATCGTTTGCTCCGTTCTCGAGATATGATTTTTTGAAAATTAGGTATCATCGTAAAATCTCATGTTGCAAAGGGAAAAAAAATATGGGTGAGCTATTTTCGTATTTCGTACAAACTGTGAAAGGTTCATCCAAATCGGAGATGGTCGGATGCGATTGTACCGCGCCGACAGATAAAACGAATCACGAATTCGAGCGACGACTCACAGTGAAAAACATTAATATCGGCGCCAGCGTAAATGTGTTAATAACTGCTTTTGGAACAACATTATTTTAGAATTTGTTAGTACTATTTATATTTCTCGAGAGCCTTTGATTGAGAGAGAGCCTTTCTACTCAAGAAGCTTCCTACCTCTATCAATTTTAGCAGATCAGACAATGCTCTGAAAAAATCATTTCCTATTAGGGCATAATGAACTATGTAGCTAGGAGCTAACTACCTTTATTAAATGTGTTACCAAAAAGCTCGATACTAGGACCTTTGCTGTTTAGTCGGACACCAATTGATCGCTACACAGATCCATCTTTCATTTAATTTTCAAAAAGTATATCATCAACACTAGTGTTGAATATCGAATTTTAAGCCTTTCAGTTTATCATTAGGTACTGTTTCCAATACTCTGCACTCAAAAGGTGTTCGAAAATATTTGGCGAATATCGTCGTAATAATAGTATTAGCCGCGCTTTAACTTTATCATATGCATCAATCTTCCACGAGAGCTTTAAGCTAGGGGACATGCATAGGAAATAAACTGTAGAGTACATTACGTCCAAAAAGCTTTAAAAAAGCTTAGCGGATTTTATTAGCACTGCTATCCACCTTCAAACGTTCTTGAAAATTTGATACGAATTTCAAACTCACATACTGATAAATTTCTACACTGATTTCTGAATACCGGGCGGCGACACTCTTAATAAGCATAGTTTAGGATGCTAAGTTTGAAGTTGCCTTATGTAGAAATTATCGTTGTTTCTGCAGAAAATGTGTTCAATGAATTCTTCAGAAACAAGAATTTAGTTGCTCAGACCCACGGTATATAGAAAACAAAGTCTGTCGCACAATGAAATATCTTGCGCCACATTATAGCAATTGTTGTTGGGGTTGTGTCGGGATTTGGGCCTGCTTTTATAATTTTGGTGTTGCTTTTCATATTAAAATGGCCCCCTAAATGGCATCACAATCGTGTATATGTAACATACCTGCTCTTTTGCATACAGTGGCCTGGTCCAATACGAAAAATTGTTGAAGAATTTTATTGGAAAAACAGTAAAACAACAGAATACCAAGGCTTTACTGCGCAATACTGCAAGCCTGTGGAGTGTGGACCTATTTGTGGACCTCTTTTGCTAAATTGTCCGATAATTTGACTTACGTGAATTTACAAGCATTCAACTTTTCTAAACTCTGCTTAGAAACCGGCAATAGCATGATATTCTTTTTTCTGTGCGATTGGGCAGTCTGTATACCCTACACATACAGGCTACATTAATCCTTGACGTTTTACACTAAAGTTCACGTGGACTCCATTTACGTTAAATTATGATTTTTTTTATTGGGTCACCTTGGCATTTGAACGACAAGTGGAGATATACCTCTACGTATACACAAAAATATAAAAGCAAACATCAATGTTCATGGAGAACTATTCCATTTTTTAAGTGGACTAGGTAACCACTAACATTTTCTCCAATCAACCAACAAAATCTAGGACTTTTCGCTGAAAAGTTGACTTTCACTCCAGGCAACCAATCATTTATGATGAATATCTACTCCGGACCGTATTTTTCATGCACTCCAGGATAAAACACCTTTAGGCTCCTTTCAACCCACTTTCTCTCAAATTTCTGTTCGTTATGCCACGACGAAGACGACGACGACGACGACAAATTGATGCAAAAAAGAAAAAAAACCTTTCAACATTGAAACCGGAATTTTCACGTCAAATCTATTACCAGCAAGAAGGTTTTCAATTTCATTTCAAAATTCCGTGCTTTGTTTTTTGGGATTTCCATTTTTAGATTTATAGGTATACCTCTTAAAAACTTTCTTAAGCAAAGCATATTTAAGTCAAATAATCGGCTTTGTCGTGCTTATCTCAAAAATTTGAAACAGACACTTGATTTTACGAATTGTCAGGGGATAATTCGCTCTTCTGATTTGAAATCATTTTAAGGGTGGGTATTAATTAAAGGGCTTTGTTCATTTATCTCAAAAATTCAACCCAGCTGAGTCTCTTAAATCTTTACAATTTCAAAAGTGCCGATCCGCACTTGGAAGTTTGAATTTTATTTCATATAAAAATCAACTGAAAAAGGTAAGAGAGCTAGCCCTGTAGACAATTTACATGGCTTGAAGACACTTCAATGTGGAGTGGCTTATCTTACGCAAACAGAAAGAATTAGTAAAAAAAAGAAATCTAGAGGTAGTATGTATCTAGGTAGGTGTCATCTTTAAAGTGCTATGAAATGCCTGTTAGAGAAAATAGGAGGTAATATTATATTTTTTATAAGTTTGATAGTTGAAAAACTGAAAACAGAAATTAATAAAGACTTCTGCCCAAATTTATGCAAGCAGCTCTGGGTCTTCCTGTCAGCTCCGCCGGCTGTTAAAACTTGGTTAAAGGTTTTCGAATATGACAGTCACAAACACTAAAAATGAGATAATTAAAAGCAAACTAACAGCTCAACAGGTGCTGAATAAGTTTGCAGGAAAAAAAACGTAAACTAAACGTAGGTATACAGACTTTAATTATCTCTTTATTAGTGCTTAATAAAAACGTAAATAATTGATCTAAAGTGTGTATCTAACTTCAGTAAAGTACTTAAGTACATTGGTACTTATGTATTAGTACCAGTACCAGGACCTTGAATGTTTTTTAAGTTCAAGTACAAGTCCCGGTACTAGTACTCAAAAAATTCTCAAGTACAAGTCCCGATACTGGTACTTAACGCACTTACTACAAATACCGATATAACGCGAAGTAATTCAGCTCTTGTAAACTATATAAATACGCCTTCTTATAATAGAGGTTATCTGCATTTCGACAGTGCCTCAAGAAATCTTACCGCCTCCAGTAAAATAGAAAGAAAATTAGTGCAATTTATGAGTAACTTTAGAACAGAAACACTGACATCCTGAATCAATATCCTACACAAAGGCAATCATTATCGGATGTGACATTGTTTTGATAAAGGCAAATTCTCTGTATGAACAACTTCCAAAATTATGTAGAAATTAAAACAGCAAAAGCTTATACGATATTTTATGATATTTCGTAAATGGAAACCTCATCCAGTTTTAACTGGCTATAGATTTTTCAAAATTTCTGATTTGAGGTTTCGAAAGCTCTTGAGCCTTATAAGTACCAATACCAGTACCTGGACTTGTACTTGAAAATTTTTAAGTACCAGTACCGGAACTTGTACTTGTGCTTAAAAGATTTGAAATATGGGTTCTGGTACTGGTACTTGGAATAAATACTGGGCATTAAGCAGGGCGTCACTATCATATAAGTTTCGCATATGGAACTTGAGGATGAGGATTCTGATTTATTTCCCTTAATACGTAAGAGAAGCAAAGGAGAGGATGTGGAAAACAAAAGTCTCTATTAATTAAACGACACCACTCTCTTTTATTTTTCTTTTAAAATCGTGCAAATTTTATTTTATTTTTCAAATAAACACTACTTCCAATGATTTAGGAAAAATTTAAATCGCGTAGGATGTTTGTAGTGGACTCTACGGAATAGATGTATTTCGCTTTGGTTCATTGGGATTAAAGAAAGGAATGCACTTTCACTCAATTCACCAATGACATTATGTACTTATCTATTTTCACAATAATTTAAATCTCCGACTAAAACTATTTCGTAAATACTCGACGACTCGACGCCGTTGGTCTCGAGAACCAATAAATATCGCCCGATCGTCGAATTTTGACTGACTAGTTATCTAAAAATTGATTGAATGCTGATGACTTATACCATAAAGTAATAAAAGGTAAAGAGATGACAAGATTAAGTTTGCTTTGCGAACCAATATTTGAAAGCTCAATCTGAAAGTTTGGATGCAAACGTAAAAGCTTTTCTTGCAGAGCTTGCATCTTCTGTATTGAATTTACAGCCTACTTACAGTACAGCAGGCATCACATGAAGTCAAGCAAGGCATGATGTACTGAATGTAGTTAATCATAACCTTAGAATATAGAGCAAACAGGAATGGTGATAAGCCAGATTTTGCGTAATGAATACCTGGTTGTGTTGGTAGTCCATTTTTACATGTATTTACACGCCATCCCTATTCTAAACAACTTGTCAATTTGCAAAAAGTAAACAAAGGTTTTGTGCGGAGCATCTGTGGGTCAAAAATGTTCTTTTTCTACTTTATTCTGAAACAATTCACATAATTAATTTATATAAATCTTTGCTTCTATTAACAAAAAAGATAATTTAGGTAGTGCAGTTCCTCAAACAGGATTCCCTAGTTTATAATCCAAATTATATTTGCAAGCACTGGCCGAACACTTCATTTCTGTTTTTTTAATTGATATGAAGATTTTAACAGGCACTAGTGGCACTATAAAACTTTGCACTAAACAAAGTTCAAAGATAAATATTTTTGAAAAGAATTGATTCGGTATTTTTGTTAAATTTCACAAAAGAATTTTAAGTTGACCAAATCTGCTCACAAAACAAAAGCACATTTGACAATTAATCTAGCTTTGACAATTTCTCTATCCAGCATCTCACTTACTCCTATGTATAGTCTCTTGCTCTTGACAAATTACGCTCATGTACACGAATTTTACACGATTCAACCATTCCTGTTTGCAATATATTCTAAGATCATAACCGTCGCGAATATGGTTCGTAATGGGAATACTTGTATTCTATATACCTTGGCGGCAGCCTATCAGACAAGGTATATAGAATACAAAAAAATTCGCATTACGAACCACGTTCCGCCATTAGAGACGAATTATCGTGAAAAGGTATAGAAAAGCACGGTACAGAGTTACAAGGCATTCTCACTACGTACCACGATCCGCCATTTCTGTCCGAATGTATAGGAAAGTACGGTACAGAGGACACAATAATCTCTCTCTCCTCTCTCTATCATTTCAATAGAAATGTATATACGTTATAGGACGAAACACGTCACAGATCTAGTGTCAAAATTTTAATGAGAATATCTTGTATTCTATATAGGGTACAGAGAACACAATACCCTCTCTCCTCTTTCTGTCTTTCCTATAAAAATGTATATATACATTAGTCACAGAATTACGTCACAGGCCCTAAACACATGATACAAAGATAAAAAGTATGGCCGATTCGAGAGGAATTTTTGTGTTTCTACGTCATTAGGTGACTAATGTCATTTGCGGCGAATTTGTTTTTCGAATTTTATTGACTGAAATACGTTTTGACTATATTAAAATATTTAACATAACATTAGTTTCTTCGCTTAAATCACTTCGGGAAAAGTAATTATGTGCTAGTGGGAAAGCAAAGAAATTTACAAATGGAAATATTTTTCACTGTGATAAGGACGATTGAAATTGAGACGAACAAATTTCTGACAATTGTCGCCAAATGAGGCAAGCAACCAATTGAGAGATAATTCGGACATACATGTTAAATCCCGGTATGCTAGAGCCAAGGAATTTTTGTTCCTATACAAAAACTATGTAAAAAAAGTGTCATGGAATGCTCAAAGAATTTTTTTCTTTCTCGATTCCTTGGAGCAGTATGCTAGAGAAAAGTAATTCGAACAGAAAAACTCTACTTCTCGATTGACAAAAAGTCGAAAAATCTATTTATGTCAATATTTCTTGAAGAAATAAGTACCGATATATTTATTCCAGGAAGGAATTTCGACGTTGGTGGATTAAGTGAAAAACAACGAAGGAACGGCGATTTTGCAAGAGGTGAATCAATTTTAAAATGACAAATGTTTTACGTGTATCTTCTTTATGTATCTGCTTTGTATCATGCCCTAAACATTTGCTAATTTGTCGTAATTTTAGGCGTTTATTCTGGTAGATGAAAAGGATAAGTCAAATTGAATATGGTGAATACAAAAGTACAACAAATTTGAAAAGAAATGTCAAAATATGTAACTATAAAATATACGCCCAAGCTACGACAACGAGATCAGAATCATCCCCTAGGAGCGGTAGTGTATTTTTATTAATGTTCCTCCTGAAAAAGTCCGTCTTCATTTAAACAATTCTTTTGAAAAGAAATTAACAAAGTAAGTATAAATATAATTTTCCGTACTATTTCGAGAATGGGTAATTGCAAAATAAATCCAAAAGAGCATGAGATAAAATAACAATAAAACAGAAAAATTTATGTTTTTGAGTTTTATTCCTTTCGTCCGACATATTGAGAAATAATAAGTTATGGCGGCCACCTTACAAAGTTCAGTATACTTCACGTTTGGTTTTTCAGGGGAGGGATTTTTCTACGGCCGAGTGTCATTCATCTAAGAAAAGTGAAATATACTGCAATATATAAGCACTTTCTATTGGTTAGGTGTACAGGAGGAAAAAATCTGAGATGCAAATATTCAACTCAGCATACCAATACTACTGCAAGCTAAATAGTTTCGGCCATTTTGGATATTGTAAAATTTCTGATCGGACTGTTGTGAAGTTTTTACCAACAATTTGATAATTCGATTAGATTAATTCAATTGTGAGAATTTGTAATAGAGTTATTATTTATATAAAAAGAACTGTAACAATTAAACTCGGTAATCATAAGGAACGGAGAGCAAAATTAATTATAACAAGTTTTGGCACAAATGTCAAGCAAAATGCGCGTGCAATATGCGGCAGCATGTACGTTTGCTCATTAGAATTGTTCTCTGTCAAAATGTTCAATGTGAATCTACCATAAGTAACTTTTCACAATAAGATGGCAGCACTCCCCGTAATTGTTGATCAAGGAATTAGAAACGACTGCATTATCATCCGCGCAAATCACAAAAGAACTTCAAAAATCGCATTCTGTTGGAAGAAACGATCGTTGGGACTTGGATTGCCTGAGAACTTTCGTAGCGTATTTAAGATCATTGTGTCCTGAAACTATTATTTTGTTATTTTTAAGAATTTATTGCTCTTTATCTGTTTTTTTTTGTACAAATTTAGGTAAGTAACATGGCAATTTTGCAGAAATTCTTTTAATGTCAAAATGTGACAGTTATTCAAAGCGCTGTTCGATTTACAGGAACAATTTTTTTACAATATTCAGGATAAATACTTTTCAGACAACTAAAATGACTGAAAATGCGGCTGCGGCGCGTATTGGCGCTTACAAAAATCATGGAAAAAATACCGAGGTAGGTTGTATTTAAAATTCTAACGGGAATGGAAATCTCGAACCATTTTGTATACTTTCAGGAACTTAGAATGCGCAGACACGAGGTGACTGTGGAGCTGCGCAAATCGAAAAAGGAGGATCAATTGTTCAAACGACGCCAAATTGACGATGACGATTTAACATCGCCTCTAAAAGACTCCAATGGTCAGTCTCCGGTTCAATTGAGCGTTGTAGAAATTGTCACAGCATTGAACAGTTCTGATCCAGAGCAACAGTTTATAGGTACGCAATGTGCTCGAAAAATGCTAAGTCGCGAACGTGATCCACCTATTAATATAATGATTTCGCATGGAATCGTTCCTATTTGTGTAAACTTCCTGAAGAAATTTGACAAGTAAGTCTTTATTTATTTCATACTGCAGAATCTAATTTCATTCAATTCTTTCATTTCAGTCCTCCCTTACAATTCGAGGCAGCATGGGCTCTTACGAATATCGCTTCAGGGACAGCTGAACAAACACGTACAGTGATCGAAGCTGATGCGATTCCTAATTTCATAGCACTTTTACAATCGTCGACAGTAACTGTTGCTGAACAGGCTGTTTGGGCGTTGGGCAATATCGCTGGTGATGGCCCAGTTCCACGTGATATCGTCCTCAATCATAACGTCGTTGAGGGAGTTTTAAGACTGATTAGCACCGAAACCCCAATATCATTTTTGCGTAATATTGTTTGGTTAATGTCGAACTTATGCCGGAACAAAAATCCTTCCCCACCATTCGATCAGATTAAGCAGCTTTTGCCAACCTTGTCTCATTTGCTATGCAGTACTGACACTCAAGTTCTGACTGATGCATGCTGGGCTCTTTCTTATGTAACTGATGATGAGAATGCAAAGATTCAAGCTGTTATTGACACCGGGGCTGTTCCAAGACTTGTCAGCCTTTTGGATACCAACGAAGCTAGTATAATTGTTCCTGCATTGAGAAGCGTTGGAAATATCGTGACTGGAACAGATGTTCAAGTAAGTTTTACCCAATTTTTGTTTTATGTTCTATACATTAGATGATATCTTTTTATTCTTAATTCACTTAAATGCTGCAATATGAGTTTGGGGTAACTTATAAAAGTAGGTAGGTATATTATGCAGATCAATAGTAAATGTAGCTTGGCTATGTTCAGGATTTTGCTCGAGTAGGCTTAAGTAAAATTACTTAGTGGTTGGTTCAACTTAACTGGAGATTATGAACGTATACATTGAAGATAATGGAAGGTTTTTGTTATATACGTTCATACAAACATTAAAAGCTTCGTTAATGTTGTAGTCATCGGTGCTTAAACGCCCGTACTCACTTAGTCCTTAAAAGCAACTGCAAAATATTTGAATTTCTGCAATAACCTCATTTAGGGTACTGTTAAAATAACAAAACCTGGCAGGGAATAGGATAACTGTCTCCGAGTCAAAGAGTTCTAAGTTCTAATTATGTCTTGTAAATGGGCGATCTTTTAAAGTATTTAACATTAACTTTAATCCAATGAGGAAAAAAATAAATTATCTATCCATAAATGCTAACAGAATTTTTTGTTTCTAAAACACCTATTTGCTTTTGATGAGAAAGCGAAAGCGATTATCATTTTAGGATCTTTGTAACATGTTAAACCTACACGCGAGTTAAGAGCAGCAGCATTGTGTTCCATTCGTGTTGTAAGTTGCGATATGAACTTGTTTCCTTGTGAATTCAAGAATGAAGGATAAGTTATTATAAAAGATTCTCTGTTTAGAGCTACCAGTATAGACGCTTATCAATTGAATCGTAATAAAAAATAGTAGAAGTAAAATGCTAAGCATTTAAAGTTACTTGTAACAAGAATACTCTTTTAGACCAACAGCTAGATAAAAAAATTCTCAAGAAATCCATATTTCAGGAGATTTAATACGAAAAAAATTGCAATAAACGATTAAATTCGCATTTAACGAGTTGCGTTAGTTCCTGCGCACGCTGCTATGATTGTTTTATTTGTGCTCTCTGAACTTGGCGTGGTATACGGTTCATAGTCTGTACTCAATCTCAATCTATTTCTTTTTTAATATTTAATTGGAATATTCACAACTGGTTCGTATCAAATAATTCCCCTCTGCGAACGACTTATTCCAAATTTCCATATTCATATTTCTGACTGCAACATGCGTACTGGTTCCCAGCTTGCTGTATAGTTGTAGTTGGTACTCGTTGATTTCTTGAGAAATAATTCATTTTATCTAGTCAATACAAGTTCCTTGTTTTCAATTCATAAGTTTTTCCGAACTGATTGTAGTAATGGTATTTGGTACTTTCTGTAATGAAAGAAGTAAGCCGGATAAGTTGCTTTCAATATCACTCGGTTGCGGTTCAGATATTTTCTGGACGAAATGATCAGCGTATGTACAGAGAATTCTTGGTTGTTTTTGTTTTTGTAAGAAGCCATTTGAATTCCTCTGCTCTAAATTGTGTTCCAAATGCCAGATACTAGCGTCATCATTGGCATCAAACCAAAACGAGCAATAGTATTCTAGTATTTGGTTCGTTTTTTTATGAACTTGTGGGCATAGTTGGTAACCATACATACACAACCCATTACTGAACTAATCTACCACAATAAGAAAGTTGGTATCCATGGAGTAGAGTTGTTTTCATTCTGCAACACGCTGAATAGTTTCACTAACTTTCCCGAGCTTGGCTATTTGGCTACTTTTTGGAGCTGGGGGAGCTGCAAGGTAAAGAGCTTGATGCATTTTGAGTTTCCTTAGAGAATCAGAATGGATCTTGGGTTGTTCTAGAATGATAGATTCCCATGAAACGATGGTACACAATGGACTCGACAATGGCCTAAGTCAAACAGGCTCAGTTTTCGTTGGCGGCACCTTTCTAATCTGACCTCACTGTGTGCAGTGCTTTAATGTGCACATGTTTTTCTGCCCTCGGTTGTAATACTATCAGTCAACGGATTATTTTCGGTATCATAATTTGAATGTCATTTAAAGTTCAGTTTTGAAAAATTATTACAATTTCTAGGATAATTGGGTGTAGAATTTTAGATGAATTCCGAACTACCATAGACAATTTAAAATATATTCGATTGATTAGCGCCTCAAAGAGCAATGCAAAACAACCAAAAACTTTAATTCGAAAATTTTTAGCTTATTCCTGACGTTCACCATGAAAGAATCTCTGAAAAATAAATACCTATATATAACTAGACAACTCCAGAAAATTCACAGATCTTGACACAAAAAATAATTCTCTCAACAAAAACGTGCTCCTTCTCTAGAACCAGTTACATAATTTAACTCCCAAACTCTTCGCCATCTTAAAACACCTTAAACATTTCTGGTTTGCTTTTCATGATAAATTATCTGCGCGTTTTTATGTGTCATACAAATGGCGATTTCTTGTGCATTTTCTCTAAAAAAAATTTCAACCAGGATATTTAATACATTTCTTGAAAGTTTCTCATAACATTATTGCGTGCAGCTTCAATGAAATTCTTCTTAGCTGCCCAAATATAGTTCAGAATTTTCCACAAATTTCTAAGATGTCAAAATCATTTTTAAAGATATCAGAATAGAAAGTCTCTAGTAAACTGCTGTATTGCAACCATGACTAACATAGAAAACCAGAGGAGAACTCACTTTAAATTACACACGTGTTCTACTTGTTTTGTGCAGTCACGTTTCCTTTAAGATTGCGAATGGTCTGAATTGAATAAAACTATTAAACACACTGCGTCCTGCATGGTGGGTAGAGATTTGTTTTAATTGGAAGGCCATAGAATGGAGTATTTCTTTCAAACGAGGGACTTGGATGTTAATAGAAACATTAAGTGCAAAAAAAATCTATAAAACGGTTGAAATTATTTCTCTACAATATATTTATCCACATTAATTTAATCGAATTGGAACTTCTTCAACATTTCACATATAAAATCCTCTTTGACATTTCACTTCCATATACGGAGTTATCCAAAGCCTTCTTAGAAGCATCTTCTGCTTAAAAAGACTCGAACCATAAATTCTTTGATTTAATTCAAATTCATTCGCCAAAAAAGTTAAATTACTTTAAAAGTTTTTATTACCCTTACAAATAACGGGAGGGAGATTTTTTTGGGTCACCTTAAAAGCCAACTAAAACTACTGCTGCTGCTGCTGCTGCTGCTGCATCGCACCTACTCTCATGCCTCTTGTACTTTTGCCTGTGGTACTCTACTTAACTCTGAATCCTCAGAGTTCATTCGTGCCGCCAATCGATATACAAAATTGAACCTCCCCAACCCAACAATAATTGCCGATTCTTTGGGAATAAGTGCAAAAAGGAAGAGGGAGGAGGAAAAAGAAAGAAAGAAATTTGCATTTAAAATCAAAATCCTTAGGGATACTCGAGGTTTTCTTTTTTTTTTGTACCTCTGCTTCTTACGTTTTCTTAACTCTTATCAATGTTGGAACGTTACGAGTGTGTATTGTTTTGTGAAGTTGCTCCCGCCCATCGTTGGGAGAAAACGCGTATTTACAGATGCTCGATGCCACATCAATATGTTCCCAATGGAGGATAGTGAATAATTTTCATATTTTTCATCTTATTTTCTCTTGATCAAGTTTATGGGCTCTCTGTTATCTTCTGGTAACATATTTAATTTTCCAGACAGATTCTGTGATTGCCGCTGGCGGTCTGCCGAGATTAGCACAACTCCTTCAACATCTAAAACATAATATCGTTAAGGAAGCAGCTTGGACTGTGAGCAATATAACAGCTGGAAATCAGAAGCAAATCCAAGAAGTTCTTGACACCGGTAAGTATGTACTTCTTGAATAGAGACGCGATATTTTAATGGACATTTTTTGGTCACCTTCCTAATTTGCGGGGAGGGCGGACTAAAAAAATTACATGATTAATTTGATTTTAATTTTGGGTTTACATCAGATGTTGATTTTTTGTTTTTTTTTTATGTAGACATTTTCCATCATATTCGCACAATACTTGAAAAGGGTGAATTTAAATCACAAAAGGAAGCAGCTTGGGCAGTAACCAATACTACAACATCTGGTACACCGGAACAAATCGTTTCATTAATTGAGAAATTTCTTATTTTGAAGCCATTCCTTGATCTACTCGAAGCAAAAGATGCTCGTACGATTAAAGTCGTCCTAACGGGTATATCGAATCTTTTCGTTCTGGCAGAAAAACTTGGTGGCGTCGACAATCTATGTTTAATGATTGAAGAACTTGGAGGTTTGGATAAATTGGAAGCGCTTCAAAATCATGAAAATGAAGAAATCTATAAAAAAGCATTCGCCATTATCGATACATACTTTGGTAATGATACAAATTCTGAAAATGATTTGGCGCCCAAGGAAGTTGATGGAACTCTTGAGTTTACATCTTGTAATACTCCTCCGCCTTCATGCGGCTTTAAGTTTTAGTGTTTTTCTTTTCTTTTGATAGATAGTTTTAGTTTTGTCATATTGTAATTCCATGCTTATTGTTTATTGTATGATTGATAGAAACATATCCTTTACCATTTTGTACTGATAATAATTATTGTATTGCGCCATTAAACGAGTTACTTCAGTTTGTATGTTGGGCTTAATTTTTTACGCGGACTTTTAGTTCTGTCAATTGGTACCTTATCTAACTAATACCTCGTTCTACTCCGGTCGTATACGTTCAGCTTATTCCATGTGAAGGCATGATTGAGTTAAGGCTGAACTACAATAGAAGTAAATAACTTTACGAAATTAAACGAGACTGAGGTTTACTTACAAAAAATTGATACTTTTAGCCTAAATATGTATCACATTCCGTAAGAGTTACTATCTTGATATTTAATGTTTTCAATTTTAAAAAGTGGTAAAACTGAAAAAAATTATCAAATGGAAAATTGAAGATTTGTGCTTCTATTAATTCGCAGTACCATTTTTATTTCATTTTTAATTTTACATTGCACTTTTAATCATTTAGTAATAATTTAATTGTTTGACACATCGCGTTCTTACGGAATGAGCGATTCTTAGCGCACGGAAAATTGGATATATAAACTTAACGAAAGTTCTCCTCATACGAGTTAAAGTTAATTTGTGTACGCCTGTTATATTAAAGGGCGCTTTCGCTTTATGTAAGTAAATCTACTTACGTATATTTATATTGTAGTTCAGCCTTTAAATTAATTATTTTAGTGATTTGAAGTGCAAAAATTTGTAAATAAGGATCTTGAAGGGCAGTAATTCAATATATAGATTTTTTTAAGCTGCTTACAGGAGTAAGAAGGCTTCTCTTTCTTTCTTAAAAGATTGTGTCATAAGTTCACAGTATGTCATACATAGCATTGTGTTGTCTAAAACGAAAGAGAAGAGACCCACTAGGAAAATAATAGGGCAGCCCATTTTGCGTCTGCTAACTTTGGATGAAACGACCGCTAAGATGTAAGTTTAAAAGGCAATCAATATTGATCTGCTTTAATTTCAGATACCTATTCATTTTAAAAGTTTGATTACGTTGCACTTCCTCTTCCTAAAGGTGTTTTATATTTATTTTTTCTATATGACAAAACCAAACGTGGCAAAATTCATTTACGCCCGGCTATCGAGTACCCGGTAAAGATATTAAGGATGTTTTAGTGGAAATCGGCAAGGAAGATTAGCAGTAGCAGTACTTCAGCATTGAAACACATGTAGAAAGAGAACAATGGCACTAGAAAATCTTCAGCGATCTTCTGTTTCGTTGTCTAGGATTTTCAGTAGTTTGCGGAGAACTTCAAATTGTTTTATTATATTTGCCTTAGTTGAGGTTGATAGGATGAATAATGAACGACCGTTAGATCTAGCACAAATTTACGTCAGAGAGCTCTATACATTGGACACCACAACAAAGAAAAATTAGACTTTATAGATGAGTGCGGATTTAATTTTTATCTTCGGAGATCTCAAGCCTGCTGCTCTATATAGTTGGTACAAGAGCACGCATTGTTGCACCCAGTGTTAGAGGACATAAAGTTACGTTGTTCGTGGCTTTCAATGATGGAAGTATATAAAACATTTCTAATACAACCATTAATGCAGACTGATTTGAAATTGTTCTTACAAGATCTTATTTAAAAAAATTAATAGGTCTGTTTAATGAGCTGCTCTAGGTTACTCTATAGTAGAAAAGAGCTGAAAATGGTGTTTCATGAATTCAGAGTATTGCTTTAAAGTACTCTAATGTGTTTCATAAGTCTGGTCCAAAGTGAACTGGAGTGACCTAGAGCTAGATTTTCTGCTCGTAACTTTTTCGTAGGAGTAACTTTGAGCAGGCATTTGACAACTGTAAAGTGTAATTGTGTTTTTGTGAATAAATTTCCTGAGTATTCTCTTGGTAGAATTGAAATAATAATTGTGTTTTTGTGTGTGAAAGAAAGGTTTCCTTACATTAATCTTGCATGTTCAATAATGTTCGCATCCATAAAACGCAAGAAGTTCGGAGTACGGCTCGAGATAGTGGATGTAATTTGAAACTCTTATCACCTTTACTCGCCAACGCCAAATCCAACTGAGAAAGCATTTTCGAAAAATTAAGCTACACGTATCGTTCAATATTAAGCAGCGGCAGTACGGGATGTAGGGAATTGTCGTCAGGGTTGGCTTCCATTTTGCAAATCCAAGCATATCTTTAGAAAGGCCTGCGGAAAAGGAACACTTTTGTTGAACATTGCAAATTGATTTGGTGAAAAATAAAACAAATGTAGGTATTTAGAAAAAAGTGGAAAGTGCCTCCTACGTTGGGCCAGCCGACGAAAAATCTGCTGAAATAATTGAAAATGAACTGGAAAAATTAATTAATTGAATGAAATGAAAAGTCAAATTTGTTGCATTTTTCTGTTTTTTTTCGCAAAATTTAAATGGCACATTATTCGGAATCTCATTTCCGGCAAATGTCGTTATATTGACGCACCACAAATGTACTTCTCTCTTGCATTGTCCGAATAGGGTTTTTTCTGCACACAATCACAGTGCGCCAGCTGACCCTGATTACACAAAGTGGCCAACCTTGACGACAAGTGTCATTGTCGCATCACGTGACACCACCCCCAACAAAACCCTATTGGTTATATTGGCTGTGTTCAACTTTTGACTAGAGCCAGCTACAGCTGGCTATAGCCAAAATGAGATCGTCATTTGTTGGCTTTAGCCAATTTTGAGCCAAAAATAAGAGCTATAATGACGAAAAATCATAGCTGTATATGTTAGCCCAACCGTCAGAATTTATTATTCAACTCTTGGCTGTAGCCGGCTATAGCCAAATCGGTTAGTGCTCTGGAGGTGAAGCCAAAGTAGCTTGAAGTTTGTTTAGTTTTTGATGTGAAGTAACCAAAAAAAATTCTCAATTTTATTACTGTGTGGAAAGCTAAGGTGAAATTATTTACGAAAATAATGTGTCATTATTAACAGACAAGGACGGTAATGTTGAACATTTGCGCTGTCATTAAATTATTTATAAATATACGTTTCACTTATTTTCTAGGGAATCAATCCATCAATCTTTTATTATAGTTGCTATTGCAACTAATTTACTTTTAGTATTCGACATAATTCTTACAATGAAACTGAAAAAATTTATGGAATGATCCAAGTTTGACATTTACTCACACAAATAAGAGCCCTAGCTACAGCCATTCTGGCTATAGTCACCTATAGCCTTCTTTAACCAAAAGTTGAACACAGCCATTGTTTTCAAGCATGAGCCACACAGCACATTCACAATGCTTACCTTGATTGCATATCTTCACCTCACTTTCTGGCCGTATTCACTGCTGCTGAAAAACATATTTTTTTTAATTTCAAACCACTGAGTGCACAACACGTGTTTTGTGTTCACGCTAGAAATATGTACAATCACGAAACATTTTTCCGTGCTTGAACATTGGTGGCGCTAATGGTAAAAAAAAACAAAAATCGCAGAAGGCCCGAACAAGACGACAGGCCAACCCTGAGGACATTTCCCTACATAATATTACTGATGTAATTGAGCAATGTATTGAACAATTGTAGCCAAATGATTGCGTCAATTGATCATGGATATGATTCTCCTAATTCCACAAGCTGCAGAACATCAACCCCTCGATTAATTACCAAGATAATTTAAATATGGTCTTTTTCGGAGCTATTATTCATTGAATTTATTTAAAAAAAGTGTCTTCTTTTAAGATTTTCAGCTGATGTAGTTCCAAATACTAGGCTGGAACTTCACCGCACTATGAAATTAATTACATTTTAAAACATACTGCAAAATTAAGTTTCATTTGATTAAAAAAAATAGTTTCATTTAATCTTATTTAAAATTTTCAATTGGCGTCCTGTGATCAAATTTATCGAGGAATTGGGGTTTCTCCAGCACCATTTTTAGCGTTCCATTAAATGCATCTGGATAGTCTAATTCTGTATGCCACCTTTAAATAAGGCGATTAGTTCCGCTTTAAACTTTCTGACAACAATCCTTCATCAATACGTGGGTATTTTGCCGGAAATGCTGATTAAATCTGTACCAGCAGTTTAGTATTAATTTTCTTACATTTTTTTTAGAGATGATCTTCAGTTGATTATAAATATACACGTCATAGTCAAGGCTATACTATTCTATCAATAGCATCTAGATTGAGGGTTCTCGTAGAATTTAAATTGTTCTTCCGATCACATAAAAACTAAATAAGAAAACATGCCAAGGTAGGTCATTGCTTTATTTTTACTCATTTATGTATATAAAAAAAATAAAAACATTTCCTCGAATTAATTTTTCAGTTTGTTATCTCAAAAAGTAACGAGATAGAGACTATCTTTCATGCCTTGTTCTGATTAGCAAAATGTTGGCACTACATGAAAAAAACGAAAAGAAACAAAAATTATTTAAAAAAGGAGATCCTACAGAAAAGTCAAAACTTTGTTCTCATATTTTTCCAGAAACTATTCGCCAGAACATCAAATTAAATATATCGTATTGGACCGGCATTAATACAGTCTCCTTGATTGAAAGCCTTTTTCATCGATGGAACCCATTCACCATCTGTAAAACATTTTCGTTACAAATACATTATAGATTCACACCCATTGGATTATCCCAACCGCCATTCTTTAAAATATCCTTAACTCTTTTTGTAAGCAACTTTTGAGTTTCTCTGGCATTTTCTAGCCTACCTTCTCGCATATATTCGACAATATTTTGAGCTAGTTCAGGACAAATATTCAATGAAGTCATAATAGCAGAATCAAATCCTAATAAAATCGCTGCTGACAGTATTGTATCAGCCCCGAGAAAAATACTTCTTCCTTCCTTTAAGCAATCTGCACCTTGGTCTAAGTCACCGGACGTATATTTAAGACCAACGAAATTTGGAATGTTACATTCAGCTAAGTCACAGAATGTCGGCATATGAACTGTAAAGAATTTAAAAGAAGTTCAGTCTGAAACACATACTGGGCGGAGAAGAAAAAAAAACTTACAATTCAGTCCAGTAAACATTGGAATGTGATAGTAGAGGAATGGAATTGTGGGACAATGCTGGCCTACTAGTTTTAAATACTTGACTAATCCTTCAATGGTTTTGGGCTTAAAATACAGTTCTGAAACGCAAAGAACTGCATCGACTTTAAGTTGTTCTGCATGCTCTGCTAGCTCTATAACATCTGATATTGGTGCTCCGCCAATTTGAACCATAAGAACGAGTTCATATTTCGTACAGGTCTCTTTCCAAACTTCACACAAACGTTTTCTTTCGCAAATATTCAAAGCAGGTCCTTCACCACTTGTTCCATTTACTGAAAATAAAATTGTAGAAACGATAAATTTAGTTAGTTTTAAACTATCAAGGTATGAAGCTACCTAGTACACCTTGGATGCCTTTGCCTTTCAAATAAGATGCATACAAATCGATGTCTTCGTAGTTTACAGATCTTTTGCTGAAATGAAATTGTAATTTTTTTTACTGTACTAATAATTTTTTGGTCGAGGTGTTTAAGTTTAGATAACCACTCACTCATCATTGTTGAAGGGTGTAAACACTGGGGCCATTAATCCCTTAAAGTTAAATGAAACCATTTTATTTCTTTCTTAAATATGGATGCCAGTAAACTATTGACGAATGTTCCATGAAGAGATCAGACAAATGTTTACTTGTAGAAATTGCTCTGTGTGTATTGCACGATAAGATAAGCCAAGCTGTCAACACGCACAGATGTTAGCTCCATATCACAGATAGTGTAAAACCCGAGATTAGGTAAGTCCGTCTGTATCGTCTGTCGGTGACAACTTCGTATCTTCAAGTAAATGTATGCACTGTTCCAGCCGCTGAGATTAATTTAAAAATTTTAAAGTGAAAGTGATTGCTTGGATTCTTGCGTTATCGAAAAACAGAAATTGAAAAGAAAAGGTAAAAATAACCACAGGTAAAAAAAAGAGAACCAATGACTTAATGGCAAGTTAGGACACAGAAGAGTTTTCCGATTGTTTTACATTTAAAATCCACACGTTAAGAAAAGGAAGAAAGAAAGGAAAAATATCAAACTCTCTTTAAAACTTTTAAGAATAATGATAAAAAATGTGAAAGCGCAAATTGCATGCAATGAAACAGAATGGGGAATGATTCATTTTCGTAAATAAATGAGAAGGGGCGGAGTTTTCACGTTTTACTCTCATAAAATGATCCCGTGCTTTTGTGAAAACCGGTTTTCATGAAATATTGACAGAATTTGGTCGCATGTTGTTGCTGTAATCCTATGCTATTTGAACAGCACGTGCTTCTGTTTACATTCGTTTTGCTCTGAAGAGATTAAGTGGGCGAAACTCAAACTGTTTTCTCTGATATTTTCGGGAAAAATGAGAAATTTTATATCTCCTTTCAGCACCTTGGCCAAAGCGAAATTTATGTTTTTCTTAAAAAATAGTGGTAGTGTGACCTGATCTACATTATTATGAATAGTTTGAAGGGATTTTGAAGGTATTCAATAAGATTTTGTCGTTCGGGTAATCCTATATTCGCTCGATTTTTGTTTTAAACTCGTTGTTTCAGTTGCACTAAAATAGTGCATAACCAAGTTCTTTTCCCCCATTCATGCAAGAGACGAAAAATTTCCAATTTTGTTCGGCTGTGTCCTATCTTGTTAATACATATTAGGTCATCTTTGCCAACACCCCGGGAGAGTATGTAGGCGTAGAATAATAAAAGGTTGGAAGGGCTAAATAAAGTAATACATACACAGTAAAAAATACATGAGCTCATTCTAAGTAGAGATCTCGTGGACTCTAGAATATTAAAAAATTTAGTAAAAACAAAAAGTGTAGCGAAGAAAATATTTGGTGAGTGCTAGGCTTAGATTTAGTTTGTAGAGAGTGTTTTATTATGTGAAATGTGCTTAGAGAAATCTCGCGACGGTGCGCTTATCACGGCGAGATGATAAGCAGATGTTGGGGAAAAATCTTACGTCGGTGCGCTAAACACGGTGGGATGGTTGAGGTTTTATTCAGGGATAATGCGCAGCGGTGTTAGACACGGCCTTAAGCCTGCTACACGGCGATAATTCGGTCTGGAGAGTCCCTTAAGTATAGTTCACACAAGCGAAGTTACTGTCCCAAGTAGACTCGTTTTCAGTCCCTCACCTCCTCTTGACATACCCATCAGTTTACTTGCGCCAGTACGAAAACGAGTTCCACTCACTTCAACTTTTTAGCGAAGTGGAACCTGGGAAATAATCAAATTGAGTGTATTTTCTGCAATTGGTACACGTTTTGATGTGTATAGTCATTTATAATATTGTTGCGAGCGTGGCCTTTGGTTCGTTATTTAAAACACAATATTAAATAATTAATATATATGTTCTTTATTTCACTCTAATCATATAAAATTCACAATTCCTTGATTAATCAACTCAATTCTAATTATCGCTAACACTGTACTTTCAACTATCGCAATCTAATTACACACTTTCGCTTCTTTATTACTTTCGCTTGTTAACACTGCAACGTCTAAGACAAGACTATTTTTCTGGCGGTGACAACTGTTATATTTATACCCTAGAAACTCTCCGGATTATTCTGGAGTGTTCTATTCCATAAGCTTCTTGACTGTTCTATTCATTCTTATTCCTGAACCTTATAATCGAATCTCCGAACCTGAAGTCGTTTACTGTCCATTGCCAGTAGATGTCACCAGTTGTCTCTTTCTAATGCACGTAAAGCAGGCCATACACCATCAGTTTTGCCGTGGATTTAGTAAAACCACGGCAAAACTGATGGTGTATGGCGAACACCACGTTTTGAGGTTCGGATATCTACTAAAACACGAATTCTGGTCATGCCAGAAATATCTTTCTCAAAACGTGGGTAAGACGTGGGCAAGGCCATACACCATCAGTTTTGCCGTGGTTTTACTGAATTGCTCGTTCATAATCAAAGTTAACTTAATAACAAGAGAAAAAGCTATAATTGGTCTAAGACCAATTCTTATGATACCCTAGATGAATGCCCGTATGAAATTTCGTGTGGTCACCCACTTGAGATTTTTTGCATTGGTTTCTCGCATATATTTCTAGAGCGGCTCGTCGGACAGAAAAAATGATTATAACCAATTTTATAGGATTTCTTATTCTGAAGAAGTTTTTAGTACAATAAAAATGTGTAGGACTGATCGTTTTCACAGTATATGTAAAAAATCACAATTTTTATATGGCATCACCAAGAAGGGGTTGCCCGATTTAATCCATTTTTGAAATTTTCGTTGCTATTACTATGAAAACACAATGTATTAAATTTCAGCTTTCTATGTCGACGTGTTCTCACGTAGTGTCCAAATATATCGTGGAAAACGAAATTTTTGTATGGCAATCCCACGAAGGAGTTGCCCGATTTGTCTCGTTTTCGAACTTAATTTTACTTTTTTTTTAATGTCCGTGTACAAAATTTCAGCTTTTTAGGTGAACGCGTTCTCGAGTTATCGTGCGGACGGACGGACGGACAGACGGACATGCAAAAATCAAAATAACTTTTAATTTTATGCGGGGGTTTCCAATCCATTTTGCTCTACCATCATTATTTCTGTGCGTTACAAACGGAATGGAAAACTTAGTATACCCCTATAGATTTCATCTAGGGTATAATAAGCTAAGAAGTAGGCGAGGTTTCTGAGTGTTTTACATTTAAATGTACACGGCAAGAAAAGGAAGAAAAAAAGATAAAAATAATAAAAAAAAAAACTCAGTAAAATTTTTATGAATAAAAAATGTGAAACCGCAAATTGCATGCAACGAAACAGAATGGAAAATATTTTGTTTTCGTAAATAAATGAGAAGTGGCGGAGTTTTCACGTTTTACTCTCATAAAATGTTCCCGCGCTTCTGTGAAAACTGGTTTTCATGAGATAATCACAATGTTTGATCACATGTTGTTGCTGTAAATGCACACTACAAGATGACGGCAAGACGTGGTCAAGTTGGATGGTGTGTGGGGCTTTTTCTTGACCACGTTTTAGGTTCTTATCTCGACTAAAACGTGGTTTTTAAAACCACGGCAAAACTGAACCAGGATTTACATTATGATGACATCCAATTTTTACAGAAATTCTGAGGGAGAAGTACATCGTACACGGAAATTTATTTACGAGTGACGAGAGAAGCAAACGCGTCCTGAATTTTTTCCGGACGCCGATTTGTCACTGTGTGGGTGTCCGGAACCATAAAAAGACCTCAAGCATAGGGAGTTTTTGTAGTTACTGAAACTAAAACATTGTTATTGGCAGCCCTAATTTGTCAATTTCGACTACTGGAGCTGCCATATTGCTGTTTTGTTACTATAATTTTATGGCATACACATATCTGTAAGGTAAAATTATTTGTCGAAATAAACAAAAGTAAGGTTTGAGTTTGTAATTAAATATTGCGAAATAGAAAGTTATTAAATATTTCTTTATAGAAAATATTGACGTTATTTCTGAGGTAGTTTTCTGTCCACAAGCAGAGAGTAAAGTGTTCAGAGATTGACTGCAGTGGTCCTTTATTCCTTTATAATTTGCTAGAATTATTCCGCCTTTGAGATAATCCGCCATGGGAACACGAACCGGGCTGAAATTATCTTCACCGGCGTTATTCCGGTAGTGGAGGGGAATTATTTTCATGTGAGCACTTGAGTGAACTTTTTGTTTATTATATGAAATAAATATTAAATAAAAATTTCGTTATCGTACAAAATGATGATTGTAGAACTGAATTACACTACCACCTGATATTTTGCGAGAATTTTTTTCGATATAATCTCATCTTTTGCTTCGAACTCCTTCTTGTGCTGTCATGCAATATTTAAGAAATTGTAAAATTATACTTCTTTTCATGATCCGTCTTTGAATATCTACGAAAAAACGATTAAAAACTTGACAATTTCCAATTAGACTGTTTGACAACTTAAGAGTTTTGCCATAAAAAGTAGAGGGGCTGTACGTGTGAGGTATTGCGATGATTGCTTCCGCAGCATTTAAATTTCAATAAACTATATCCCTCATAATTTCTGTAAAAATTGGATGTCATACGGAAATTTATTTACGAGTGACGAGAGAAGCAAACGCGTCCTGAATTTTTTCCGGACGCCGATTTGTCACTGTGTGGGTGTCCGGAACCGTAAAAAGACCTCAAGCATAGGGAGTTTTTATAGTTACTGAAACTAAAACATTGTTATTGGCAACTCTAATTTGTCAATTTCGACTACTGGAGCTGCCATATCGCTGTTTTCTTACTATAAATTTATGGCATACACATATCTGTAAGGTAAAATTATTTGTCGAAATAAACAAAAGTAAGGTTTGAGTTTGTAATTAAATATTGCGAAATAGAAAGTTATTAAATATTTCTTTATAGAAAATATTAAAGTTATTTCTGAGGTAGGTTTTTGCTGGAATTATTCCGCCTTTGAGATAATCCGTCATGTGAACCCACGAACCGGGCTGAAATTATCTTCACCGGCGTTAGTTCGGTAGTGGAGTGGAATTATTTTCATGTGGGCACTTGAGTGAACTTTTTGTTTATTATATGAAATAAATATTAAATAAAAATTTCGTTATCGTACAAAATGATGATTGCAGAACTGAATTACAGTACCACCTGATATTTTGCGAGAAATTTTTTCGATATAATCTCATCCTTTGCTTCGAACTCCTTCGTGCTTTCATACAATATTTTAGAAATTGTAAAATTATACTTCTTTTCATGATCCGTCTTTGAATATCTACGAAAAAACGATTAAAATCTGGACAATTTCCAATTAGACAGTTTGAAAATTTAGAGTTTTGCCATAAAAAGTAGAGGGGACTGTACGTGTGAGGTATTGCAATGATTGCTTCCGCAGCATTTAAATTTAAATAAACTATCTCCCTCACAATTTCTGTAAAAATTCCATGTCATCATAATGTAAATCCTGCCTAATGGTGTATGGCGCCCTTAACAATATCATCTCGCGTGGAATTTGTGAAATGCGAAATATTTATTTTTGAGAGGAAATGGTTTCAAGTTAAAAGTTACATATTGAAAAGGTCATTAATTGTGCAGCAATGTAATTAAGGGCAATTACGGAGGAAAAATTCTAAGAAGAAAGAAAGTGCGAGTACGTTCCTGGCATATTGATTGCTGAGGAATAATATTTTTGCTTACGTAATTATCTTTTAAATTTACGAAATTTCTTTCTGAAAAATAAAAAGTACTGTTGACATTTTACAAGTTCCACACCAGCTGATATTATTAAACACTACTTAAATCAAAAAATGTACCAGTTGCAGAATTTGTACTCAATTTGATTATTTCCCAGGTTCCACTTCGCTAAAAAGTTGAAGTGAGTGGATCTCGTTTTCGTACTAGCGCAAGTAAACTGATAGGTATGTCAAGAGGAGGTGAGGGACTGAAAACGAGGCTACTTGGGACAGTAACTTCGCTTGTGTGAACTATACTTTACAAATTTGCTGCCATCAAAAACGCAAGCGATATTTGATATTCGGGTTTTCTATACACGGCGTAAGTGTGAATGCAAGTGTGAATGTACTTGAACGATACTCACTGAGTTTTAATTACTCTAAACTTGTCTTTCTTCCCCTTTTCAGAGGAGACAGGCCAGCAGGTCAGGAAGGTAGACACAAGAAGGAACGAGTACCCGGGCCCTGAATCCTGAACAATTTATATTTAAAATAATGTTCTCAAAAATAAAATACATTTTTATAACGTAAAATTTTTTCGTCTATTTAATACTTGCTTTGGCTAAATTGAAGAGAGTGTGCTTCTATCTCAGTAGCAGGGGTGTATTGTTCTGTACCGTATTTATTTTATAATATGCTCTATTTCCAGCTTCTATAGCTTAGTTGAGATATCCCTCGTCAAGATCGATGGCATTTCATATTTTTCTTTCTTCTTTTGAGTGAAAATTGTTTGTCGTTGATATTTTCAAGTGAATAGAAAGAGACAGCTAGTGAGATCTACTGGCAATGGAGAGGAAACAACTTTAGATTCGGGGAATCGATTATGAAACCACAGGAAAGTTCAGGAATAGAACAAATAGAATAGTCAAGAAGCTTTTGGAATAGAACACCCCAGAATAATCCGGAGTGTTTCTAGGGTATAAATATAACAGTTGTCATCGCCAGAAAAAGAGTCTTGTTTTAGACGTTGCAGTGTTAAGAAGCGAAAGTAATAAAGAAGCGATAGTGTGCAATAATTAGATTGCGATAATTGAAAGTACAGTGTTAGCGATAATTAGAGTTGAGTTGATTAAATAAATGTTTGTGAACTTTATATGATTTAAGTGTAATAAAGAACTTATAAATTAATTATTTAATATTGTGTTTTTAAATAACGAACCAAATCGTCAATTTAGATAATGGTAGTAATGTCAAGGAGACAAAAACTATACCAGCTACTACCCAACAGGTTCAGAGACTTCTTTCGTCCAGTGCCTTAAGTGACTTAAGTGAACAACAACACAACGATGCCAAAGAGGTGATCGATGAATTTTCGGAATTATTTGCAATGAATGATGATGACTATGGTAAAACAAATCTTGTCCAGCATCGAATCGATACAGGAGATTCCAGACCCATTCGACAGACACCACGAAGATTGCCATTAGCCAAACAACCAGAAGTTGCAGACACGATGAACTCCATGAAGAAACAAGGCATCATAGAGGAATCTAACAGCCCTTGGACATCGCCGGTTGTTCTGGTTAGGAAGAAGGATGGCAGCACCCGATTCTGTGTAGACTACCGCCAACTAAATAATGTGACGAGAAAAGATAGCTATCCATTACCAAGGATTGATGACACATTGGATACCCTCTCCGGAGCGCAATGGTTTTCCACGCTGGATTTGAAGAGTGGTTACTGGCAAGTGGAAATACATCCCGAGGACCGAGAGAAAACTGCTTTCTCAGTTGGCAGTGGCTTATGGTAATTCAAAGTAATGCCATTTGGGTTATGTAATGCTCCAGCCACATTCGAAAGACTAATGGAATGTGTTCTACGTGGTTTAACCTGGAAAACATGTCTTGTCTATTTGGATGACATAATAGTAATCGGAAGGACATTCATGGAACATAAAAACAACTTACGGGACGTACTTCAAAGACTCAAAGATGCAAAATTAAATCTCAGTGCGAGTAAATGTGCTCTATTTAAAAAAGAAGTTAAATATTTAGGGCACATAGTTTCATCACAAGGAGTAAAAACCGATCCAGAAAAGATAGAAGCCGTCAAAAATTGGGCAGCACCAAAGGACAAACATCAATTACGAAGTTTTCTTGGTTTAGCTACCTACTACAGGCGATTCGTGAAAGGTTTTGCAGATATAGCAAGAAGCCTACATCAACTTACCGAAAAGGGAAAGCCGTTCATATGGTCGGATAAATGCAACGAAAGTTTTGAAAATCTGAAGCAACAGCTCTGTGAAGCGCCAGTACTTCACTATCCAAAGCTGGGGAAAACATTTATATTAGACACGGATGCCAGGAATGAAGGTATTGGTGCAGTGCTTTCTCAGGAGGAGAATGGTCAAGAAGTTCCAGTAGCTTACTATAGCAAAGCACTTTCAAAGTCAGAGAAAAATTATTGTGCTACAAGAAAGGAGCTACTTGCCATTGTAAGTTCAACAAAGCATTTTCATAAATATCTCTACGGACAGAAATTCATCCTTCGCACCGACCATGCAGCGCTTAAATGGCTTCTGCAGTTTAAGAATCCTGAGGGACAAGTGGCGAGATGGATAGAGCGACTCCAGGCTTATGATTTTGAAATACAACACCGAAGAGGTCGTATCCATGGAAATGCAGACGCCCTTTCACGACGTCCATGTAAACTTGAGTGCAAACATTGCACCCGAATAGAAGAAAAAGAAACAACAGCAACTATATAGTTGGTAACCGTGGAGCCATCTACAGGTTGGGACAACGAGGACCTACGAACAGCACAACGAGAAGATCCGGACATTTCACCTATTCTTGCTTGGAAAGAAGACATTGAAAGACCAGATTGGAAGGATATTTCGGAACGGAGTGAGAAGCTGAAAAGTTACTGGGCTCAATGGAACTCTCTTCATGTTGAATGTGGTATATTAAATCGCAAGTGGGAAGCACCTAACGGCGAGTCTTTCCGAATGCAGATAGTCGTGCCGGCATCAAACGTCAAAGATGTTCTAGAAGAAATGCACGGTGGAACCTCTGGAGGACATTTGGGAGTGAACAAAACCATTTCCAAAATACGAGAAAAGTTTTATTGGTTACATATGCGAGAAGATGTGGAGGAGTGGTGCCGCAGATGCTTGCAAAGGGCCGCAACACAGAAGCAGAGGAGAAATGCATAAGTATAATGTCGGAGCCCCCTTTGAAAGGATAGCTATAGACATCACTGAACATTTTCCAGAAACGGATGGCGGTAACAGTTATATATTAGTTGCCATTGACTATTTCAGTAAATGGCCTGAAGCTTATGCAATCCCTAATCAAGAGGCAACCACAGTTGCGGAACAAACAATTACGAATTGGGTCAGTAGGTTTGGTGTGCCTCACGAACTTCATTCGGACCAAAGACGGAACTTCGAATCGCGGACTTTCCAGGAGATGTGTAAAATGTTGGGAATAAGAAAAACTAGAACAACTCCTCTACACCCACAATCTGATGGCATGTTAGAGCGCTTCAACAGAACATTGATCAAGCATCTAAAGAAAGTAGTTGACTATCATCAACGCGATTGGGATCGACATATTCCTGTATTCCTAATGGCTTATAGATCAGCCGTTCATAGTACTACCGGACAAACCCCAGCTAAAGTCATATTCGGAAGAGAGATGCGTTTACCTAGCGACCTCAAATTCGGTACCCCCAGAGGTGAACAAAAGTTACCAGAAGACTACGTATCGGAGCTCAAACAACAATTAGCCGATGTACACGAGGCCACGAGGACGAAATTATCAACAAATACTGATCGGATGAAGACCCGCTATGACTTACGAGCTAATTCCGCAGGATTTAACGAAGGTGATCTTGTTTGGCTGTACAACCCGAAACGATGTAAGGGACGTTCTCCAAAATTGCAACAACACTGGGAAGGACCATATTCAGTAGTAACTAGAATTAATGACGTGGTATACAGGATTCAGCGTGGCACAAGAGGCAAGCACAAAATTGTTCATTTGGACCGCTTGTGTCAATACTACGAGCATCAAGACCGCGGACCACCTGTTGTTCGGGACGAACAAGTTTAAGAAGGGGGCAGTGTTACGTGCAATAGAAAGAGACAACTGGTGACAGCTACTGGCAATGGAGAGGAAACAACTTCAGGTTCGGGGAATCGATTATGAAACCACAGGAAAGTTCAGGAATAGAACAAATAGAATAGTCAAGAAGCTTTTGGAATAGAACACCCCAGAATAATCCGGAGTGTTTCTAGGGTATAAATATAACAGTTGTCATCGCCAGAAAAAGAGTCTTGTTTTAGACGTTGCAGTGTTAAGAAGCGAAAGTAATAAAGAAGCGATAGTGTGCAATTAGATTGCGATAATTGAAAGTACAGTGTTAGCGATAATTAGAGTTGAGTTGATTAAATAAATGTTTGTGAACTTTATATGATTTAAGTGTAATAAAGAACTTATATATTAATTATTTAATATTGTGTTTTTAAATAACGAACCAAAGGCCACGCTCGCAACAATACTAATGAGAGGAATACACCTGTAAGAATTCGCCGCGCAAAACTCTTTGGCTTTCGAGATAATGGTAAAAACCGGTCCCATATGAACTGTATTTTATACCCTAAATGAAATCTATAGGGTATACTAAGTTTGTCATTCCGTTTGTAACACCTAGAAATAATGATGCTAGTGCAAAACGGATAGAAACCCATGCATAAAATTAAAAGTTATTTTGGTTTTGCATGTCCGTCCGTCCTCACGATAACTCGAGAATGCGTGTACGTAGCGAGCTGAAATTTTACACATGGGCTTTAAAGAAGAAAAAAATTACGTTCGAAAATAAATTAGACAAATCGGGTAACTCCTTCGTAGGGCTACCATATAAATATTTAGTTTTTCGCTACATATTTGGACATTATCTGAGAACGTGTCAACTTAGAGAGCTGAAACTTTGTACATAATATTTTTATAGCAATAGTATAAATATAATTTCAAAAATGGACTAAATCGGGCAACCCCTTCCAGGGTGGGGGTGATTCTGATCTCTTTGTCGTAGCATAGACGTATATTTTAGTCACATATTTTGACATTTCACCTCAAATTTGTCGTACTTTTATATTCACCATATTCATTTTAATTTATCCTTTTCTTCAACCACGAAATAAACTAAAATAAATTTGCATGAATTAATGTCAGAATACACGCCTAAAAGTATGACAAATTAGTCAACTGCTTCCGAGGTTGTGACAAAAATTTTATATTGTGGTAAATTTTAATTCTACATCTAATTAGAGCAGTACAAGTGCTTAAATTCGAAATAATATTTTGAATTTGTAATGCGAAGTGTCATTTTCAGTTCATTCTATGTAATGCAAGGCTTGCTAAGCTGGATAAAAACACGAAAAAGTCAGTAGAAAAGTTCATTTCATTTAGGCGTATATTTTGACATTAAAGTACGACAAAAGATCAGAATCACCCTACAGGCATTGTCATATAAAAATTTAGGATTTTAAGGTATGCTGTGAAAACGATCCGTCCTATGCGATTTTAGTGCACTGAAAAGTTCTTTACAATATTAAATCCTATAATATTTGTTCTAATTATTTTTTCTGTTCGATGAACCGTTATAGAAATATTTGCGAAAAACCACTTCAAAAATCGAAATTGCACAGATGGGTGAACATTCGAAATGACATACGAGTATTCATTTAGGGTATCATAAGAATTGGTCTGAAACCAACTCTAGCTTTTTTACTTGTTTAGTCTAATTTTTGGTCTAATGAATTTTTAAGAAAAATTCTTTTACGTATTTCCCCTTTTCTACTTATTCCTCGTCGAATGAGCTTGTTAAGACGTCTATTTTTCCTTGCCTGGATATTAGACTTAAACGCAGATGGTATAAACGACACTTGAACCGATATACCAAGGCTAATGTAGTTGCTTGATCTGCTACTTGTTGGGGGTGGTATATATATGAAAAACTGTGATAACTAGAAAATCTTACTAAAGAAGAAAAGCGCCCTGATTTTATATAGAAAAACTGATAACTTTATTATTCTCAGCTGTGAATTTATATATAATTTTTGCTAACCTTAACATTAATAATTATTCTAGTAAAGAAAAGTCCAATTAATAACTAATCGTACCAATAATGCTTATCCAGCGAAATCACGTGCAAAATAAGTTCTTCAGTTTTTGTTGAGTGTCAAATTTCTTTACATGTAGAAAAGTGAAAATACGTCTATGAATAAGAATTTATTTTGCATGAAGTGAGGTGAATGAATTACGTTTCCCATAATTACAATGACATTTTGTTTTTTTTTTATTATTAAGCCAAGCTCAGGTGATACCCTATGATGTAAGGCACAGCAGGGCAGGAAGGAGATAGGGCAAGGATTAGCGGATATGGAGGAGAGGGGCGGAAGTGCCGATGTAAGTCGCCCTCAAACTTTCGCGTATTGTATGCCGAATGAAAAGCAGAAGATGGTAGGCTGGACCACATTCGCACAGCTCGGGATAAAAAAGCATCACGAAATTTTACTGTACGGCCGACAGATATTTCAAGAGTAAAAGGAGCGCCAGTATTGCTTGCAGGAATTATTCTACAAGCGATCACACTAGATATTTCATAGAACATTGAACATTGAAATTATGTTAATGTCTCACCTACATAGTAATGATAATGAATGATACGAACGAAAAAATCTCAAGTAAATTATTTATATATAAAGTGAAGTTAATTTATGGATAAATGTTAAATGCTGCAGCAATTTAACAGAGCTCTTCCTCGCAAAGATCGGTGACATTTCATAATAATAATAATTCTTTATTTGGCTAGGTACAAAGATACATATGGTTACGTGCAATAGAAAGAGACAACTGGTGACATCTACTGGCAATGGAGAGTAAACGACTTCAGGTTCGGAGAATCGATTATGAAATCTACAGGAAAGTTCAGGAATAGAACAAATAGAATAGTCAAGAAGCTTTTGGAATAGAACACTCCAGAATGATCCGGAGAGTTTCTAGGGTATAAATATAACAGATGTCATCGCCAGAAAAAGAGTGTTGTCTTAGACGTTGCAGTGTTAACAAGCAAAAGTAATAAACAGGTGAAAGTGTGTAATTAGATTGCGATAATTGAAAGTACAGTGTTAGCGATAATTAGAGTTGAGTTGATTAAATGAATGTTCGTGAATTTTATATGATTAGAGTGAAATAAAGAACTTGTATATTAATTATTTAACAACTGGTGTCAGAAGTGAAATAAATTCGCGAATTAAAGTGGTGGCAATTGACTTAAAAATTCAAAGTGTGATTAATTTTGAGAAATTTTGTTAAATTGTGAAAGTTCTGGAAAATAATTTATATTCTTCTGTAAGAGAATTATTAAAGTAATGGGGCGCAAACTGGAGGAGCTTCGGATAGAGGAGAAGAAGGGCAGAATCCTGAGACATTTGTTTTCGAAGATAACTTGGAAGAAACTGAAGCGGAAGAAAAGTCTGTGATGAACATGGAACAAGTTTTGGGCACTTTAATGAGAAAATTGCATTAGATCTGCAGATGAAAAATGCTTTTGAGGAAACAAGCAATTCTCTTGAGAAACAAAAGATATCTCTGGAATCCCGTTTAGATGAGCAGAAAAAATCTATGGACGAACAAAAGAATGCTTTTGTTGAACAAAAGATTTCTCTGGAATCCCGGTTAGATGAGCAGAAGAAATCTATGGAAACGCGCTTGGACGAACAAAAGAGTTCTCTGGAGAATTGTCTAGAAACTCGTTTGGAGGATCAGAAAAATTTTCTAAAAAGTTCTTTAGAAGAACAAAATTTGAAAATTGAAGGAATTGAGCAGGAATTTCAACAAAAGGTTTCGGAAGTTCAACAAAGAGTCGCGGAGCAACTTGAAAACGTTAAAGCAGATCTGGAAAGAATAAAGCATCGTCAGCCCCTAAACGTAGCAGCTGAAATATCCGGAGCAGGTAGAATGAAAGCTTCAATATTTGATGGACAGAATTCGTGGCATATCTTCAAGAGACAATTCGATCAGCTTCAGAGGTAAATGTATGGAATGATGAAGACAAAGCTATAGCTCTGGTATTAGCACTTCGAGGTCCTGCGTCAGAACTCTTACAAACTGTACCGATTGAAATTCAACGTAATTACGCTTCATTAGTACAGGCGATAGAATTACGTTACGGAGATGAGCACATGCAGCAAGTATATCGCCTACAGTTGCGCAACAGGATTCAAAAACATGGCGAATCACTACAACAACTTCAGGCAGATGTAGAAAGATTAGCGCGTCTTTCATACTCCAGCGTGAATGCAGATTTCCTCAATGAAGTGGCGACGGAGGCATTTGTGAACGCTATTACAGATCAAAATTTACAACAATCATTAAGGCTAGCAGGAAAGAAATCAACAGCAGAAGCACTAGCCTACGCATTAGCGTACGAATCCGCCAGACAAGCTTCACGGAGTGCAGTACGCGTGAGAGAAATTTCAGTGGAAGAATGTACTTGTAACAGAGTGCAATCATCACAGAGCCCGCCTTCACGTGGTGTCCTTCGATGCTGGAATTGTAATATACCAGGGCACCTTCAAAGAGACTGCAGAAAACGTCGACGAGTTGAATCACCAGAAGAAGAGCGGAAAGAAGAATGCCAAAGATGTCGAGCCAGGGAACAAGCTATTCCTGGAGAGACAAGATATCAAGCAGCGACTAGTCGCATCGCCTCTCCTGTTGAGCAGTCGGAAAACTAGTAAAAAGCAACTTTGTGCGGCAGAAGTTGGTTGGTGGAATCGACAGCCCCGAAGTCATCATCGAAGTAGGTCAGTTACAAAGAAATAATAGCAGTCTTGTTATATATGGAAGTGTAGAAAAAAATGACTGCGCAGTCACTATCGATACTGGAGCTTCAAGATCAATTATTAGAGCAGATCTTGTTAAGAACAGATGGCTTCACAACACCACCAAATATCTACTAAGAACAGCAACTGGAGCAGCAGCACGGGTATTTGGAGAAATAACTTTTGATGTTCAACTAGGTGAACTATTATTTCCTCACACTTTCCTGGTTTCAGACATAATGGATGAATGCATTCTTGGAATAGACTTCATGACCACATACAAAATAAATCTGGATGTCGGAGAGCGGATTCTCAAATATGGGAACATAGAAATTCCTATGAAACTAGGAGAAGGAGCAGATCATCCTGCGAAAGTAAGGACGATGGTCTGCGAAAATATTACTCTTTCGCCATGCTCCGAGACACTAGTATGGACAAAGCTTACTGATGACATCGGGACCTGCCGATTCTATCTGGTGGAGCCTAACCCCACAAAAGTTACATCGAGCATCATTGTTGGCAAAACTTTAGTGAAGGCAGAAGGTGCAACATTAATACCAGTCAGAGTGCTTAACACATCCGAAAATGAGGTACAACTAAAAGAAGGTGCTATAATTGGAAATTGTGAACCCGTTTACCAAATTGTCAATTTGGATAATGGTAGTAATGTCAAGGAGACAAAAACTATACCAGCTACTACTCAACAGGTTCAGAAACTTCTTTCGTCCAGTGCCTTAAGTGAACAACAACACAACGATGCCAAAGAGGTGATCGATGAATTTTCGGAATTATTTGCAATAAATGATGATGACTATGGTAAAACAAATCTTGTCCAGCATCGGATCAATACAGGAGATTCCAGGCCTATTCGACAGACACCACGAAGATTGCCATTAGCCAAACAACCAGAAGTAGCAGACATGATGAACTCCATGAAGAAACAAGGCATAATAGAGGCATCTACCAGCCCTTGGACATCGCCGGTTGTTCTGGTTAGGAAAAAGGATGGCAGCACCCGATTCTGTGTAGACTACCGCCAACTAAATAACGTGACATTACCAACGATTGATGACATGTTGGATACCCTTTCCACGCTGGATTTGAAGAGTGGTTCCTGGCAAGTGGAAATACATCCCCAGGACCGAGAGAAAACTGCTTTCTCAGTTGGCAGTGGCTTATGGCAATTCAAAGTAATGCCATTTGGGTTATGTAATGCTCAGCCACATTCGAAAGACTAATGGAATGTGTTCTACGTGGTTTAACCTGGAAAACATGTCTTGTCTATTTGGATGACATAATAGTAATCGGAAGGACATTCATGGAACATAAAAACAACTTACGGGACGTACTTCAAAGACTCAAAGATGCAAAATTAAATCTCAGTGCGAGTAAATGTGCTCTATTTAAAAAAGAAGTTAAATATTTAGGGCACATAGTTTCATCACAAGGAGTAAAAACCGATCCAGAAAAGATAGAAGCCGTCAAAAATTGGGCAGCACCAAAGGACAAACATCAATTACGAAGTTTTCTTGGTTTAGCTACCTACTACAGGCGATTCGTGAAAGGTTTTGCAGATATAGCAAGAAGCCTACATCAACTTACCGAAAAGGGAAAGCCGTTCATATGGTCGGATAAATGCAACGAAAGTTTTGAAAATCTGAAGCAACAGCTCTGTGAAGCGCCAGTACTTCACTATCCAAAGCTGGGGAAAACATTTATATTAGACACGGATGCCAGGAATGAAGGTATTGGTGCAGTGCTTTCTCAGGAGGAGAATGGTCAAGAAGTTCCAGTAGCTTACTATAGCAAAGCACTTTCAAAGTCAGAGAAAAATTATTGTGCTACAAGAAAGGAGCTACTTGCCATTGTAAGTTCAACAAAGCATTTTCATAAATATCTCTACGGACAGAAATTCATCCTTCGCACCGACCATGCAGCGCTTAAATGGCTTCTGCAGTTTAAGAATCCTGAGGGACAAGTGGCGAGATGGATAGAGCGACTCCAGGCTTATGATTTTGAAATACAACACCGAAGAGGTCGTATCCATGGAAATGCAGACGCCCTTTCACGACGTCCATGTAAACTTGAGTGCAAACATTGCACCCGAATAGAAGAAAAAGAAACAACAGCAACTATATAGTTGGTAACCGTGGAGCCATCTACAGGTTGGGACAACGAGGACCTACGAACAGCACAACGAGAAGATCCGGACATTTCACCTATTCTTGCTTGGAAAGAAGACATTGAAAGACCAGATTGGAAGGATATTTCGGAACGGAGTGAGAAGCTGAAAAGTTACTGGGCTCAATGGAACTCTCTTCATGTTGAATGTGGTATATTAAATCGCAAGTGGGAAGCACCTAACGGCGAGTCTTTCCGAATGCAGATAGTCGTGCCGGCATCAAACGTCAAAGATGTTCTAGAAGAAATGCACGGTGGAACCTCTGGAGGACATTTGGGAGTGAACAAAACCATTTCCAAAATACGAGAAAAGTTTTATTGGTTACATATGCGAGAAGATGTGGAGGAGTGGTGCCGCAGATGCTTGCAAAGGGCCGCAACACAGAAGCAGAGGAGAAATGCATAAGTATAATGTCGGAGCCCCCTTTGAAAGGATAGCTATAGACATCACTGAACATTTTCCAGAAACGGATGGCGGTAACAGTTATATATTAGTTGCCATTGACTATTTCAGTAAATGGCCTGAAGCTTATGCAATCCCTAATCAAGAGGCAACCACAGTTGCGGAACAAACAATTACGAATTGGGTCAGTAGGTTTGGTGTGCCTCACGAACTTCATTCGGACCAAAGACGGAACTTCGAATCGCGGACTTTCCAGGAGATGTGTAAAATGTTGGGAATAAGAAAAACTAGAACAACTCCTCTACACCCACAATCTGATGGCATGTTAGAGCGCTTCAACAGAACATTGATCAAGCATCTAAAGAAAGTAGTTGACTATCATCAACGCGATTGGGATCGACATATTCCTGTATTCCTAATGGCTTATAGATCAGCCGTTCATAGTACTACCGGACAAACCCCAGCTAAAGTCATATTCGGAAGAGAGATGCGTTTACCTAGCGACCTCAAATTCGGTACCCCCAGAGGTGAACAAAAGTTACCAGAAGATTACGTATTGGAGCTCAAACAACAATTAGCTGTTGTACACGAGGCCACGAGGACGAAATTAGCAACAAATACTGATCGGATGAAGACCCGCTATGACTTACGTGCTAATTCCTCAGGATTTAACGAAGGTGATTTTGTTTGGCTGTACAACTCGAAACGACGTAAGGGACGTTCTCCAAAATTGCAACAACACTGGGAAGGACCATATTCAGTAGTAACTAGAATTAATGACGTGGTATACAGGATTCAGCGTAGCACAAGAGGCAAGCATAAAATTGTTCATTTGGACCGCTTGTGTCAATTCCACGAGCATCAAGACCGTGGACCACCTGTTGTTCGGGACGAGCAAATTTAAGAAGGGGGCAGTGTTACGTGCAACAGAAAGAGACAACTGGTGACATCTACTGGCAATGGAGAGTAAACGACTTCAGGTTCGGAGAATCGATTATGAAATCTACAAGAAAGTTCAGGAATAGAAAATATAGAATAGTCAAGAAGCTTTTGGAATAGAACACTCCAGAATAATTCGGAGAGTTTCCAGGGTATAAATATAATAGTTGTCATCGCCAGAAAAAGAGTCTTGTCTTAGACGTTGCAGTGTTAATAAGCAAAATTAATAAACAGGCGAAAGTGTGTAATTAGATTGCGATAATTGAAAGTACAGTGTTAGCGATAATTAGAGTTGAGTTGATTAAATAAATATTTGTGAATATTATATGATTAGAGTGAAATAAAGAACTTGTATATTAATTATTTAATATTGTATTTTAAATAACGAACCAAAGGCCACGCTCGCAACAATATGCTATCTTAGATTGTACAAAGTGCAGTGGTTAGATAAAATTCTTCATTACTGCAAAACAACTACGAACTAAGCAATTCAAAATAGAAAGAAAAAAAACAAAAAGAAGAATAAAAATCGAAAGATATAATCATGTATTGGAAGTAGTAAATAAAATAAAGAAAAAATAAAGAAAAGAATATTAGAGACTATATTATAGACTAAAACTAAAAATAGCGTACAAGAGAGAGAGAAAAAAAACACCTCAAATGTGCTTCACCATTACTAAAGAGAAAGGCTTGCTAGTTTAAGGCACTTTCACATCAAAAACAAGAACAGAAAAATGTTAACCGGAAAACTCAATTTATTCCACTTTAGAACAAGATTTTTGTTCCAATGATTGATAAAATCCAGAGAAATAGGATAAACTAAGAATTTTACTGAGAAAATAGTTATATATATTTCAGATTTTGAAGAAAAACACAACTTTTTCGGCTGAAGAATTCGTCCGATAAATCATAAAAGTTGTGTTTTCTTAAAAATTCTAAGATAAATATACTATTTTATTAGTAAAATTATTAGTTTATCCTATTTCCCATGATTTTACCATATTACCTTATTGACTTCTGCATCGAGGAATCAAAAGGTTTTCATGTCTGGTCGATTGCAGGAGCTGTAGCTTCTCAAATAAGTACACTGAATTCTTAAGGTAAATAAGCTTGAGCAGAAATTTCAGGCTGCGCAAAGTGAAATGAGTCTCTAAATTGCAACCCAAAAGAGCGCTTGCATACAAAGAGATGTGGCTATTTCTAGGCAATTTGTAAATATATCTAATCACATCATTGAATGCTACGAGTATTTTCTCCGGCAGACTGAGTTAAGACTGGGAAGATTATGCTGGCAAAAGTAAAATGTGGAATATCCAATATTTTAACTAACCGCTGACGCAATCTAAGCGAGATGATACTAGAGTTGAGCCCTAATGTCCTTTTAATGTGGTTGCAACACGAGAACTTCGAATTAAGTTCAACGCCCAAATTCATGACAGAATCCCTGTTTAATAGAATGGGAGGAAGCATACTCGAGTCAAATTGCTAGGCAGTTTGATTTACTTGGATTAAGTGCCAAACTATTTTGTAATGACCACTCATGAATGCGTCGGAGATCGTCATTAAGTCGACATACACAGTCCTCTATTAATCCTATTGGTCTGCTGAGATAAATTTGCACGTCGTCCGGCATCCAGCACTACGTCAGGAAGGAACAACCGGTCCCACGAGTAGTTTTTTTGGTCGGTTGAATTTTTGTGAAAAGTACTGTTGCGAGCGTGGCCTTTGGTTCGTTATTTAAAACACAATATTAAATATTTAATATACAATTTCGTTATTTCACTCTAATCATATAAAATTCACAATCCTTCAATTAATCAACTCAACTCTAATTATCGCTAATACTGTACTTTCATTTATCGCAATCCAATTACAACACTTCCGCCTGTTTATTACTTTCGCTTGTTAACACTGCAATGGCTAAGACAAGACTCTTCTTCTGGCGATGACAACTGTTATATTTATACCCTAGAAACTCTATTCCAGAAGCTTCTTGACTGTTCTATTCCTGAACCTTCCCGAAGATTCCATCATCGATTCTCCGAGCCTGAAGTTGTTTACTCTACATTTCTGGTAGCTGTCACCACTCTTCTCCTTTTGTTGCACGTAACAGTACTTTTACACTTCTTGCTTTTTTCTTATTGTTACATGCAACAAATAGAGACAAGTGGTGACATCTAACGGAAATGAAGAGTAAACATCTTCAGGATTTCCTGTGGTTTTACTTGGGCCCAATTAACGCATTCAATAATGTAAAATTCCCGCTTCAAGCGTACCCAGGACATCTACGGATCTCCTAGTTTATTTTCAGAATGTGTCGGGTACATCTGAGGATATTTTGTTTTAGATACAATGTGATTGTAGACATTTTTTTAAAGGGCTGGACTTATATGATTGAGGTGGATGCACTTGCACAAAACTTACATGCAAAATTTATAACACCTGCAAATGGAATTCCTTTGACAAGATCACTAAAAAATTACGTTCTGAAATGCACAACTAACAAACTTTGCGAAAGAAGAAGACATATTTTTTTATATTTTTCTTTTCTGCAAAAACGACACACGGAAGTACATCAAGCAACAAATTATTGCTTTCACCAGTGAATTAGAGAACACACCGAAATAAATTCTGGAAGGGGGAAAGAGAACTTTCCCAGGTTTGTCCCAAAATTGTACCGCACATCCCGTATGTATTTCTTTGTAAAATACTGTGAATGTTGCCATATATCCCAGGGAATAACTTATGGGAAATTTTTAAGAACTCCTAAAAATAACGTCCTAAGTACATACTGAATACTTCCTGTTTATCCCGGGAAAGTTATGGGATCAGTAGGACAAGAATGGATGTCACTGGGTAATTTTGTGCTGTGTGGGTTGTTTCACATCTATTAGGATTATTTTGTGAAAATTTTTCTCATGCAAAATAATTTTCCTTCACTTACCAGTTCTTTATAATAAGTTGAAAATATTTTCTTTTTCTACTAAAAAGCGGCTATTTTTTCATCTTAAGAAGGACTGATTCACTTCTTTTGCAGTTATCTCCAAAACCTAAATAAATGTCTAATTAAGGAAAAAAGGTAGATGCGTTTTCACAGTGGCGTAGATAAGAAGTCATGGGGCCATCCGCAGCATTTTTAAGGGCCCTTTTTAAATATACATTTAGAAATGGAAGTCACAATTTGTAACTCCCCAGGTATACTCGATACTGTACTTTATAGATCGCAAAAAATTCATAATTGAGAGCAAAAAATTGTGGAATTTAAATATACATATTAACACATACATACATATTATACCTATATATATCCTCTCTTGTAAAAAAAAAAGTAGGTAAGGTGTAAAATTTGGTATTTATTATACCTACTAATATTCAAAAATATTGTTACAAATTTTTCTTAAATCTGATAGATAATATTATAAAGAATATGTGGTTTGAATCTTATCAAAATTGGTTAAAAAAAATCTTGAATCTTGTACACGAGTCTGAAAAACGTAATTTCGAAAAAAAACCAAAGAAAAAACAATTACTCCCTGCCGCGCTCATTTGCTACAACTTCGAATATAATTTAAATTTTGAATTTAAACGCTTTAATATATTCCTCAAAGTATTTCTTTTTAAATTTACAGAAAATGTTTCGGCAGATTTATTCACTATTGGTGGCCGGTTGGTTTCAAATTCCAATAATATGCATAAAAATTCTAAAGAAAATAACATACATGCGGGGGGGGGGGGGCAACATCAACCGTTTCAGAGATATAGCGCGATCTTAAAAAGTACAGGGCATACGATCACAGTTAAGAGCTCATTGTATGCAGAACCTCATGGGCATTCCCACGACTGCTCAACCAGCCCCGTACCCCAGCCCCAACGGAGATTGTCTAAACTAAACATTTCGGATTTTCTTTCCTTTTTTTATTTACTTTGACATCTTTTTTTTTTATAAATAGTTAGTTTACATAACTTTTTAACTGTAAACTGGAGTTTCTCCTCTTTAATCTGACCTACTACACCTATGTGCTATCTGTAGCCGTTAAGGAGTTATTAGCTCTTAACCTATTCTTGTCATACTGAAATTAGACGATTTTATTTTAAAAATTACTATTTTCAGTCAACTTTTCTTTGAAAATAGGTTTGAGACTAGCGTTAAGAAAAGGTTATAAGCTAAAAACTCTTTAACGGCTACAGATAGCACATAGGTGAAGTAGGCCAAATTAGATAGGAGAGTCCACAGTTCAGAGTTTTTATAAAAAAAAGTTATGTTAATGACCGTTTGGCAAAAAAAAAAATAGAGGTCAAATTAAAAAAAAAAGGTAATAAAATCCAAAAATTTTACTTTAGAGCACCATAACTCCTGACATGAGAGGAGTATGCAGCTGGTTGAGCAATTGTTGGAAAGGCCATACATACAATGAGTCTTTAATTATGAACGTACCCTATGTACTTTTTAAGATACAGGATGTTTTGTGAAAAACTAGCATAATTTCTTAATCACCCCGTATCTCCCAAACGATCGATGTGGACTGCCATACTATTTTTTGTTCATCTAGGTGAGTACTATCACCTCTTCCTCTATTGACCACCTATGTAGATGGAAACACCCTGTATACTATACCTATTTCATTTACCCGTACTACATACATATTATATCACCCGCGAAACCATTCAACGTATACAATGCAAGCAGTCTTTTTTCAGGATATTTTAAATAAAATAAAAGAAAATTGTAAACAGAGAGCGAAGTGTGCAGTGGCTGAGAAGGGGTCGTACGGGTTCTGCTAACAAATCACAGGAAGCAATTTTCTAGTACAATCCAGGTATGGCTATGCGATATTCTTATGTTGGAATTCTTTGAAAATTTTATTTACCAGTTTGGGGCCCCTAAATATTTGACCCCCACTTGGTGGGGTTTGCGGATGCCTTATCTACGCCACTGCGATTTTATCCTACATACAAGTTTTAACGTGCATATTTAAAATTTATATAGCATTTCTTTATCGGGTACCTTGAGACATCAAAATCTATATTTCTCTGTAAGCATTGCAAGGATTTCCATAATTTTTTATTTATTTATTTTGTAAGCTAAAAATATAGTAAACAGAAATTTCCAATAACATACTACCTTACAATTAGAGGGGTAACAAATTTTAATAAATTTAAAAAAGAAGAAGATAAAGTAATAATAATGTTAAGAAGTAAATGAAAAAAAAAAACTACATAATAACTAAAGAAATAAAACTAAAAACATAATGTGAGAAAAGAGAGGGGAAGAAAAATAAAAAAGGCAAAATGCAAAAAATAATTAAGCTAAATCTAAAGAGCGTGAATGAAAAAACTAGAAGATAAGAAAAAGCAAATGGAAAAAGTAAGACTAAAATACAGTTGGAAAGCGGAAGCCAACAAATGCTATAGTAAAGCGAAGCAGTAAAAAGAGAGTAATGCAAAAAAGAGAAGATGTTAATCTTGCGGAGTATAAATTTTTTAAATGTCAGAGGACTATTGTTAAATCTTGTATTGAACGATTTAGTAATTCTGTAGATAGGTGAGTTCTCCTTAATGTTAGTTCTGCAAGTAGGTAGTCTGAAGAGGGTTTGGAATCTCGAGTTGCGCGGAGGGACGTTCAAATCAATACTAGAGATTAGTGCGTGACTCAACCATTCATTATATTATACAGAAAAGTACAATCCAAATAGATTCTGCGACTTTCTAGTATATTTTGCTAATCTTTCATGATACTGGTACTTGATATTCTCTAGTTTATATAATAAAACTCTGGTGAATTTACGCTGGACAGCCTCAATTTGTGCACAGAAAGAAGAGTAAAATGGACTCCAAACCAGACTAGCATTCTCTTTACTAAAGAATAATAGAGACTGATATAAGAGGATGCCGACCTAAACGATTTGCAGGTGCGAAAGATAAAGCCTAATAAACGAAATGATCTGCAAGTAATAAAATTAATGTGAGGAATGAAGAAGAGCTTTCGGTCAAAAATTACACCCAAATCTTTTATTTCATCAACACGAGAGATAGCAGCATAGTGAATGGTGTAGTCAAAGAGTATGGGGTCTTTTTTTACGGTGAAATGAAATGCATTTACATTTGCTTACGTTGATTTCAATACAGTTCTCGTGGCACCATTTTTCTAGTCGTAGTATATCCTTTTGAAAATGGCCACAATCTGTCACGTTATTTATTTTTCTAAAAATCTTGGCATCATCAGCGTATAATAAACAATGTATATGAAAAAAATCAATGGTCCAAGTATTGTACCTTGGGCCACTTCGGATATTTGTTTAAATGGGGGTGATTGTAGCCCATTAAATACAACGCTATTATGCCTGCTAGTAAGATAGGAGTAGAACCAAGATATGGTGCCTATTTGAAATCCATCAGTGCAAATTTTGACAGATAGTGCTAGTGTTTAATCTTGTCAAATGCTTTAGGAAAGTGAGTATGGATAGAATCTATTTGTGTATTTTCATCGAGAGCACACGCGATTTTGTCTATGAATAAAGATTAGTTGGTGATCGTAGATCGCCCCGGTAAAAATTCGTGCTGTTCTTCAGAGATAAATAGTTTTATTTGGAATAGGAGTTGATGGTAAATGACTTTTTCAAAAATAAGTGTAAGAGCTTTAGAGATAGAAATAGGTCTATAGTTTATAATAAGTTTAGGGTCACCAGATTTTAAAACGGCATAACGAAACTATTTTTAAGAGATACTGGGTAGATTTTATTAGTGATTGAAAGATTGAATAAACCACTAAGGGGTTCCGCTAACTTTGTACGCATCTCTTTAAAAGAATATTTGGAATCCCGTCAGGTCCAGGGTTTTGTCACAATTAAGATTGCTCAATACATTTAGAACAGATTCTGGAGGAATAAAACTCAATATTATATTCATATTGGAAATGTCCGGAGAAGAAGAAAGGATAATGCCGGGATCTTTTTCAGAGTATACGGTTGTAAAGTGCGCGGAAAACATCTCACATATAAGTGGAGGAGATGACGATTTATCATCATTAAACGTTAATTCTTTAGGATACGTGTTCTATCTATTTAGGTTTTTACTGAAAGCCCAAAATGCCTTGCCTTATTGTAAATATAGCCAGAATATGCGGTGAATCTAATCCAATTAATTTAAAAATTCCTAGGTACCTAGCTACCCTTCACAAAACTAAAACAATACAAAAACAGACTATACTGTCAGTTGAGAAATATTTTTCTTAGTTCTCCACAACTAAAATAGCCGAGAGTTTTGTCGATTAGAATAGAGAGTTTGGTAATTCTCAATACAAATTCCCCGAGCTACAGAATTCCGAATGGAGAGTTAAATGTCAAAATGACTCTCATATCCACAACTCCACAACTCTCCGTGTTAGTGAATCCGCTCCCTGTTTGTTTTATATAATATGTACCTAACTACATAATTCAAGTTCCTCTAATGTGTATTGTTTTTTTTTTTTAATAGTTATTTTATAGTTAATATTTGTGTTTTTGAATCTATTTACTCCAGAATTTCTTAAATTTAAATTATATATATTATTTATTATAATTTACAACCATAGTTACTTGAGTATGCTTATCAGACTAGGATTGTTAGTTTGTTAGTTCCTAATTTAATTCAGAATTATAACTTATAAATCTATTGTCCGTTAGAGCGTTGCTGTTGCTGTTTGTTAAGTACGTCCTCAGTGTTAAGAGTAGTGCGTCTGTATCCTCCTTCCTATAGATAAAGAGTTTTGTCCGAGCCTTCCGTATGCATTGTTCATGGCTGTCTCAGGAATAGATACTTTATAACAGCTAGAAAGTGTCCCAGCCGATGTCCCGCCATCCCAATATTTTTTTTCTATGCATGCTTGCATTTTTTTATGTTGACTGTAGACGACAGACCGTCTGAGAAGATATCAGATGAGTCCTGTTGTTTGGATGTCCAGCTGGCAGTCTCCCAGGTAGTCGTGAGCTCTGTCGTGAACACATCGGACCACGTTGGCAGTTTTTTGCCTATTTCAATGTCATTCGGAGAGTGGAGCGAGATTATGGCAATCAATACAGCGTCATCTGTTTTTGAAGCGTCCGTGTAGATTCTTCTGTCTGCGTTCAGTCCCTGTATGTAGATGTATTTTGTTCTCGTTATTTAGTTGTTCGTATTGTTTCTCTTTTGTGATGATAAGCTTAATCGGTACTTTCGAGAGCGGAACTCTTTTCCCCGGGCTTATCTTTTCTGGACAGAACGGGCATTGTTGAAGGGTTATGGATATACTCGCAATTGCTCGGTGCAGTCCAGAACAAGTGGGGGGTTGTTGTTGTGACCGTTTTTAAACTTGGTTGGGAAGCCCGCATTTATTAAGACGCTGGTGATTGGCGAGGTGCGGATGGCAGAAACAGAGATTCATTCATTAAGCACTGTCTAGATCTTACTCAGGCTCTTTTTGTTCAGTTGAGCTTACACCGTGAGAAATCTATCCTACTAATGACCAGTTGCTATCCTTGTGGCAATTTTAAGGGACGATACATATATTGACGCTGCCACAACGGCAGCCTATTTGTTCTAATTCAGATTGTGCGAAATGATCAATTCCTGTAGTTTTAGGTCCCTTACCAATGGTTGGCTGCAGTTTTGTCTTCTACAAACATGCAGTCCCTCCAGTTTTTTCATAGCAATTTTGGCTCCGTTTGTATCAGCCCAGTGCTCGAATCGCTTTGCTGAGCACGTGATTTACAAAAGGAGGCTGGCTAGAGGAATAGCCAATTATCTCTGCACATATGTGGTAATATTGGTCAGGTATATGCTGGAGCCTCTATATTCCTTTTTTGAAGCTGTAAAAATACGGAACGCTTTTGTATTCTATCGAATGCTCTCTCCAGATCTATTGAGGGGACAACAGAGTGCTGGCGTTTGGTGAGTGCGCACGCCAAGTTGTGCCCAGCTCCTGCAGGACGGACTGAGCCCCCCTGCCTAGTCTGTAGCTACTAGCCATTGGCAGCAGCTTCTTTTCCAGATGATAGGATAATCTGCTGGTCATCAACTTCTCGCGGATGTTGTGTTCAACAGTGATATGGGTCTTCCCTCATTTGGGGTTGGAACCCTGTTTTGAACCGTTGGTATCGGACTGATTTCAGCAAGATTCCATTCGCATGGAAACTTACCTAGACTGGGATTGATCCTATCACACAATGCTTTTAGTATTACCGTATCGAATGCTCGGCCAGGTTTTCAGCTATCAGTGCCTGAAACATCTTTCCTCTATTCTAAGGTCTGTGATGCCCGCTTTAGTGGGTCTTCCACTAATGGCGACTGCGCACCCCACGTTGTGCCCAGCTCCTGCAGGAAGGACTGAGTCCCCTGCCTAGTTTGTAGCTACTAACCATTGGCAGCAGCATCTTTTACAGGTGATAGGATAATCTGCTGGCCATCAACTTCTCGCGGATGTTGTGTTCAACAGTGATATGGGTCTTACCTCAGTTGGGGTTGGAACCCTGTTTTGAATCTTTGGTATCGAACTGATTTCAGCAAGATTCAATTCGCATGGAAACTTACCTAGACTGGGATTGATCCTATCACACAATGCTTTTAGTATTTGGTGTTCAGCTATCAGTGCCTGAAACATCTTTCCTCTATTCTAAGACCTGTGATGCCTGCTTTAGTGGGTCTTCCACTAATGGCTCTGTCCTTTCGCCAATTTTCTCCTGCGTTAATGCTTGCAGCGAAATCTTGCCAAGATTGTCTCTTCGCTATTTTAATTTTTCCTCATGAAGGCATTTGCTTTACGGTAACTGACTGTGTTGATGCTGTTTCGGAGTTTCTTGAATTTCTTCCAAGCCGAGTCTTTACAATGCACGAGTTATAAAATGTGCGACTTTAGTCATGGGACTGGACATCTTTGGTTTTACTGCTCATTGCAATGTGATTATCGGTCGCGAAGCGTATGGCTTTCGCCTGAAGTGCTGCTTCTTCGTCACAATTAATCTGGTAGGATGAAGCTGGAGATATTCCCTTCACCTCACTTTGAAATTTTTCCCAGTCGGCGCGATGTTCTATATATCTGGGGATGTGTGCCTTTCTTGGAACAGTTATGCCAAGTTCAATGATTAGTAGGTGATCACTACCCTTTGGGTTTAAAGATACGCACCAGTCAGTTAGAGGGGGCTAAAGGAGCAGGGCCAATGGATAGGTCTGTGTGCGTACGAGTGCTTCTTGAATTTAAAATGGTTTGGCGCCATCATTTAAGAGCGAGTTCAGAGCCGACCAGTCAGTCGGTCGCTCCGTGGCGATCCCCATAAAGGGTGATACGTATTGAAGTCGCCCAGGGGGAAGGTTTGAATTTCAGTCTAATAAAGACAAACAATTTCAGGCCTACAGATCGCACGTTTGTTCCTCTAGGGAGCTCAGAATCCTGTTGTCGATTCTGTTCTCCGGTCCAACGTCAATAGACACGACATTGAACTCAGGCTTGATTTGTACTTTCACCGCTACTGCTGTGATGTAAGTACTTATTGGAATTTGGGTTGAGGGTATGTCCTTCCTGACTAGCACATCAACCCCGCTCCTTCGGTTGTAGTGTATGTTCGTATCTTCGATGTTTGCTGTCCGAAAGGTGTAATTATTTCCTGTCAGAAATTGAAATTCTTCAACTGCCTGGCCTATTTAGACCGTGACATTTGTTATGGAACTATGTTGAGTGAGTAATTTTGAACGTAAAATCTAGTCAGCTAGTATGAGCTGAAAGCATACTCCGCGGTAGCTTTTATGACAGGTCGGCTAATGGCGAAGAGTATGAGGTGAGTAAAACAAAACTTGCGCTACCACTCGCCATAATAAAAAAAAACCTTGCTGAAAAGGATACCCACATCATGTGATGATGATGATGAGGACGAGATGTTGATCATCCTCACTGCGCTGTGCCCAAATTTCCCGTTGACATCAGTTGGCACATGTTGTTGCTGATGTCCCTTCCTATAAAAAAAAGGAGGAGAACGAGCTCCGGTCGAAGGACTGGGAAGATAAACTTTCCAGTCAGCGAAACATTTCAAAAACTTCTCTATGTAATCAGTTAACGTAATGTATAGTTGGTTTAATTGTTCTTAATATCACCCCCGTAGCAGTTGTAACTGCAGTAGGCCAGAGGGACCGGCGACCAATGTTAAGCTAATTACACTTTAAATATTCAACTTCTCTGTCTACATTGGACTATATCAAACTCAAAATTTGGGGACTTATAATCCGTATATCAAACTAATATTTCTTTATTTACCTATTTGCTCTGTTCTAATTTGTCCGGACCCAACTCTGCAGAAGCTCTGCCTCATACTATTAAAAAAAAACTCTTTTAAAGGCGCGTTAGTTTGGTACTTACTCATTCGTGAGGTGATAAAAGCATGTCTGGAAGGCCTTCTGGAGCGCGATTGAACCTAAAATGGAAAAAAGCCGTAGCGGTGTTCATCTCCCTTGGGGTTGCTCTTACATACTTCGTACGACAAGAAATCGCTGACAATAAGGTCCACTGCTTCAGTAGAAGTATATATAGAAGTATATTGAAATTAGTGACACTACACTAACAATACGTAGGCATCCAAAATAAAATCCTATCAAAGAGCTATATACAGTAAAACTATCCAAACGGTTTGACACCCGGACTTAACCTGGAGTCCAGTTGCTTATTAATGGACCCGACGGGAACCGTCAATTATTCAAACTATCAAAACTTACAACCATTCCTGACTGGTAATGGCAGACGGAAGGTATTGCTACACTTATCCGATATTACTGTGATACTAAAATTAATTACCTGCCTTGTGCTGGCTGATGAAAAGCCCTTTTCAACCAAGCTTAGATTATTACCAAATTTAATTTTCAAATATTTTTAAATGTGTGACTCGTGAGGGCCGGTAAAAAGTCTTAAACTAATTGCCTGACGAATGTCTGCACTGCTGATCGGAAAAATCACAATTTTTTTTTAATTTCCTGGTTTTTGATTCTTCCTTTTTCTCCTTTTATAAGTTTCCTCGCTTTCTTTTGTAGCTTCTTAAATTCAGTTTTCGTTCTTCTTTTTCAATAGGTATCTCTTTGTTTCCCTTTTTCTTTCTTTTGTCACTAGTTGCTTTTCTCTTCTGTGAGTCCGCTAACCTCCATTGTCTCATACTTACTGCCCGCCATAAAATGTCTGACGATCACCTCCTCACAACTGCCATTTCCGGCACCGCCAATATTCCCTTTGACTCCTTCTGGCCCGGTAGCTGTATAGGCCAATTCAGAATCGACGCAGCATGCATCATGATGCATGCTGCAAAGATTTTGCCGACCAATTCACAATCGGCGCAGCAAGCACTGTAGGAAACTTTGTAATGCTAACTTTTTTTATAATTCACAATTATTTACAAACATAACACCTTAATACCGAGTTTTTCTATGGTGCATAATTTTAATTTAGTCGATTTTCTTTAAAAAAAAATAGATCCGCAGGAAATATGAGATAAATAAGATTTGAAATTTATTTTTTGCCTCAGTATGTCGGCAGAACATACGCAGCATGCATCGAAATTTGAAATTTTCCAAACTCTTGCATCATGATACATGCTGCGTTGATGCATGCTACGCCGATTCTGAATTGGGCTTTAGAATTACAGATGTCAGTGGGGTAGATAAAAGGGTTAACGCCGCGTATTCATGTGACCATAAAGTGTGAAAAGTGTGGTGCTAGTGGTCGCAGTTAGCGCTGTAGCGTGAACTGCCAAAAAATAGCAGCACGATTTTCGTATGATAGCGACACAATGCGTACCTGGCGCTGGCGATGTAGCACACTTTTTCCAACTTTTAATTTTTGGCGCGCGCCAAGATTGGCATTTGTAATTTCGTAGTGGTTTATTGGAATGAAACAGCATGGAAAATTTTGATACAAAAAAGTTCATCGAAATAATGAAAAGAAAGATATATTGCGGGATCTGTGGCATCCCATATATAAAAATTTAGCCTTCAGCTTCAGCCTTTGAAGGAAAAGAAACTAGATAGCTACCTTCCCTTAAAGCTTTGCAAGATCTTACTGCAGGGGTTATATCTTTCTTTGGATTGGTCAGAGACACTGTTACGTATTTCGAGTCCCATCCGAGAAAGCGTCGTCAAATGTGCTCTGAATGGACGGTAAGTTGTTAAGCCTTGTGCCTATTCTGCTGTTATTTATATACTCTAGCTAAAAGGTATACGAAGTTTGTCATTCCATTTGTAACACCTCGAGGGTAGAGCAAAATGGATTGGACACCAACGCATAATAAAAGTTATTTTGATTTTTGCATGTCCGTCCGTGTGTCCGTCTGTCCGTCTGTTTGTGCGCACGATAACGCGTTCACTTAGAAAGCTGAAATTTTTTACACTGACTTTTAAAAAAAAGTAAAATTAAGTTCGAAAATGAGACAAATCGGGCAACTCCTTTGTGGGGTTGCCATACAAAAATTTCATTTTCCACGCGACAACACAGAGAGCTGAAGCTTGGTACATGGTGTTTTTCTAGTAATAGTAAAACAAACAAAAAATCGTTGTAGAAATATATGCAAAAAATCACTTGAAAAATCAAAATTGCACAGATGGGTGACCATATGAAATTTTATACGCGCATTCAAAACTTAGTCCAATTCTAGCTTTTTTACTTGTTTTTTTCTATTTTCCTTCGCACGGGCTGCATCTCAAGCGATCTTGCGGCCCGTAGGCCAAAGCCATGTTATTTGCGCCCATGTGGAAAGCTGAAATTTTGTATGCGGCGTTTTCATAAAAACTGCAAATGCATGTTCACAAATGGACTAAATCGGGCACAACCTTCTAGGGTTGCCATACAAATATTTCGTTTTGTAGTATATATTTCGACACTGCCTGACAACGAGAATACGTAGAGAGCTGAAATTTGGTGCGTGGTGTTTTCATAATAATAGTAAATAGAATTTAAAAAATGGACGAAATCGGGTAACCCCTATTTGGTGTCGCCATACAAAATTTTGCATTTTCACTATATATTTGGAAACTGTCTGAGAACGCGTCGACGTGGAGAGCTGAAATTGTGCACACGGAATTTTTATATAAATTGCAAAAACAAGTTCAAAATGGTTTAAATCGGGCAACTCCTTCGTAGGGCTGCCATACAAAACTTTAGTTTTAAACTATATATTTTGCCACTGCATGAGCCCGGGTCGATGTGGAGAACTAAAATTTTATACTTGGTGTAAGTAAAATTATCGAGGTCGAGGTAAAGAGCTACACTCTCCCACACATATGAATACATGCATGCACACTCACAAACGCACGCACACACACACACACACACACACACACACACACACACACACACACACACACACACACACACACACACACACACACACACACACACACACACACACACACACACACACACACACACACACACACACACACACACACACACACACACACACACACACACACACACACGCGCGCACACACACACACACACACACACACACACACACACACACACACACACACACACACACACACACACACACACACACACACACACACACACACACACACACACACACACACACACACACACACACACACACACACACACACACACACACACACACACACACACACACACACACACACACACACACACACACACACACACACACACACACACACACACACACACACACACAGAGTGAGACCCTAGAGTACGAAATCGCGCAATCGCGTCATTTATCTCTAACCACCCCACCCCCACCCATCTAAAAGCCTATATTATTGCCGGACAACGCCGACGGGCTCCTCCTAGTATTTTATATTTCTAATTATTTATTTACTTATTTGTACTTTATGCGATTTCAGTCTACCTAATGTAATTTTATTTATCTTAATTAGTCTTATGCTATTTTAGTGTATTAGAGATGTTAAATTAATTACTTCGATGTGCTCTTGCTTATTCCTTTTCCCCATTGCTTTGATTTATTTTGTGGTTTAATTATTGTATGTTGCTACCTGTCGTTTGGTAGTTGATATTTGTTATGTTCTGTCTCGATTTTTTTAGCGATACCTGTCGCAAAAAATTACTCGTTTTTAACTTTGCGACACTATATTCGGAATCTTCTCAAGAACATTTCGGGTACTATTCAATTTTATTGTTGTCGCTTTCGAAAGTGTTATGGTACCTAGGTTTTGGGTGAGTACTCTTGGACATGAAGTCCATCCTGCCAGCATTAGATGAGAGCTCACTCCCGTGATCAGCGATAGCACAGAGCGGCATGCTAGCACCTCGACTAGTCCGGGTGCGTTATACGTGTGGGAGGGGGGGGGGAGGTTAACCAAAAACCTGCCGCCGATCACGTACAAAAGAAATTCATGCCTGACCTAAACAAACTAGGCACACATTCAGCCCTGAAGAGTCCATTACACCACTTACCTTGACCGTACTGTAGGCGTCGATGAAATGCTTTCGCGCTGTTGCCCTATCCACTCTGTGACATTGTCGGCATGATTTTACAATGTCCCTATTAAGACCTAAAACGAGTGGAGGAGTGAACATTAGGCCTCCTCTAAGGACGGCTCCAGGATAGAGAAAGAAATCTAGCTGTCCATTTTATTACAATTTATTTGCATTCATGTGTCTTACGCACTTAATCCTAGTCGCACATATAAAGTTCTAATCGTGTGTACACAAATTATAGTCCTGATTGCAAAAAGATTTAAAAAAAATTTTTGTTTATTTCTAATAGAAAATACAAATAATTCATTCAACCCGGACTAATCTCGAAAAGTATGCTAGATAGAATGAACGCCTATTCCTATAACGAACCAAATCTCTAATTAATAGCTAAATATGTACGTATCACCAACTTAGTCGTTCACAAAGCTAAAGTCTTACGAACTATTGCGAAATATTTTTCCTACGTACCTACTTCATATATACCTATATTTTCAAAAATTTAACATCACTTCAGAAGAAATAATGCGAGTCTTAGATTAACATACAACATAGAACGTTCACGGATCCCCTCTACTGAAGACTTTGATTTATCTTATTAACAAAATGAACTACATATTGATATCCTTTTGATATCTTATAGGAGGTAAACTGAAATATTCGCATTATGATTCCGGGCTCTTGGCAATATTCATAAAAAATTAATAGAAATATAAAAAGCCAATACTATGCCCGTGTGCAGTCCGGCTCGACTATCTATAGTGTCCATTTAGATCCTGAAATGAATGGCTTTTAACAACGAATGAAATGAACTGTACATGTATAGGTCTTTTTTAGACCTGACCGATCAGAGAATTCATTTAAGCATCTAGTGCACTCAAGAAAACACAAAAAAAATTAATCAAATTTGATTTACAGGATCAGCATGCTGGGGTTCCCCCGGAGAGGCATCTCCTCGAAAGTTCCGCTCCGTCACTGTCGGGAAAGAATTAAGCACTTATGTAAAATTTTAATTGCTGTCCAGTGGAATCCCTACGCTAGACTATCGGCTATCGGTGTATTCTTACCGTTTCCAACACTTAAATAGGTACTGTAAAAAAATAAAAATATATCTGTACTGTAGGTTGACTATTCAATCATGCCCTAGGCGATCCGTGAGGATATGTCAGTATGCCACCCTCTGTTAATAGGGTGCTGGGAGGGATGATGCGCCTTATTACTAGTATGTTGAAAAATCCATTTAAATAGAAAGATTAACGCACAAATAAGAATAAACAATATTAATAATACTTAGCCAGCTCTGAGAGTAACTATAGTGGTGAATTAGATGTAGTAGTACGACGATGAGGGGGATAACATTTCCCGCAACACAAAAGAGCATCCGCCTGTCAGTAGCTGTACAGCATCATCCTCATGTGATGTTTCTCAAAAGAGAATGTAGATGAGATATTCAAATATATAATTATATAGCCAGTTCCAATGAGGCCAATTCCGGACGACAGGTGAATGTACAGACAACAGCAAGCCCCAGTTGAAGGCGTTCTTCTTTTACTGGAATTTAAGCCGCTGCGCAAGGTGCTAAAAGTGTGCCACATTATGAGCTGTTTTCCACCCACTAGCATTAGAGATGAGGCGTTCAAATGTATATTTAGACGTAGCCCTATCCTTTGAAACAGGTTCAAGTCAGCAATCGAATGTCCAGCAAGAAGCAGACCCCAATACAATCACGCTGCTGATTTGATGTTTTATTTTTTTTCTTTCTTTCCGAATCGCAGGAATCTCAAAATTTTCGAGAATCATCCGTTTTATGTTTTTATTAATCTTAAAGTCAGTACTTTTGGCTTTTCTGCCAACAATTGTTCATCCTTTCCCGACAAACTTTCTTCTTTGACAACCTTCTTCGTGTGCTGTTCAGCCTCTTCAGCTCTTTTTCACAATCCTCTTAAGGTCTGTCCCAGCCAAAGTTAAAACCTACGGTCGTGTCAAATGTGGCAGCATATTTGCCGTGGAGACTAATGCCAGCACTGCTACATCTGTCGGCATCGTACATGTAGTATGCTGCTGCAGGTAGCACGCTACGACCATAACAAAAGCTTGATTCCAGTTGACTGTAGATATCAGCCCAGAATTTTCCAGGGCCATACTGCCGGCGTGCTTCGACACCAGCCATGTGGTTTGAGCGTCGCTTTTGGCTTGACGTTAGCGAAAGTCAATATCTATCTTAGAATATAGGAAGTGTTGATAGCTATAAAATTCGTATACACGAGCGTGGCTTTTCTCAAAGGTGCTTGAAGTGGGAGAAATTCGAGGGATGTATGTTCAGCTGTTTGATTTGTTTATATTTAAAACAGCTGAGAGACTCCTGAGGTGCTTGACGTACTGACAGCGACTAAGAGCATTTTCGGTGGGAGCAAGCGCAATATTTTCAACCATATATCTTGTTGCCCCGCTCTCGTATGTTGATTTTACAACACATCTGTACTGAGCTTTCACCAGATTCGTTGCTGAATTCAATATTTGCTTGAACCTTAAACTGTTTGTCAAAAAGATTTAACTTGCGCGTTCTTTATACCTTCTACTCGGTTCGGATGATCTTGACAGAATGTATAGGCATATTGCTTTTGCGAAATTTTGAGTGAACAGTTTTTGCCGTCGATTTTGCAAGTGACTACTCGTTGGAAGCGAATTACTGAGAGAAATATACATGCAAAATTTCGCTACGAAAAACTCCCTGGTTTTCGATATAATGTCAAAAAACCGGTCCCACAAGCAGTCTAATTGTCTAATTGCTTTGCCCATCATTCTTTGTGAAATTTTGTTTGAACATTTTTTGCAGCTGATTTTGACAAGTGAAGCGTATTATGAGAAGTGTACACCTGTAAAAATTCGGTGTGAAAAATCCCTGGTGTTTTCGAGATAATGGCAAAAGACAGATTTTTTTTTTAAATTTTGGTCTAAAATTCGTTTACCCTTCCTCGTCGAAAAAGCTCTTCCTCCTGTAAAAAAATTGTTCTCAAAAAATCATTAGACCTAAAGATCTGCTAAAAATAATTTAAAATTTTATATATTACAGGACCTTTTGATGAAGGACGAGCAACGCCTAATTTTCAAATTAAAAAAAAAAACGGAATCTCGTTTTCAAGTTCCTTTGGAGTTGGAATGGGTATAAGTAAATAACACGCACTGGATCAGTGTTTTTTCCTCATATAATATCTTTTTGATGAATGTACAAATTTACTACCTACCTAAAATAAGTCCTTATAGAAATGATTTTAGATTCATGCTTACGACTAAGTCTTAAATCTATTTTGTGTCGATTTTTGTTATTCCACATACTCCACCAAGAGAATTTAAATGGTGTCACCTTGCTGGAAATTTTATTCAAACACCTGGAGGGGTTTTCACTCTATTCCTGTTCGGATTCTTCAATTATAACTTCATGAACACTTCTACAATGTGTTTGCAACAGATTACTTCCAGATGATGGAGGCAGCATACATATAGATGGAGGTAGTGGCGGTGGTGGAATTGAAGTTCCTTCAATAATTTCTGATGTAATTGTTGCCGTTGTTGTTGCTGGTGTTGTTGTTGATGATGTCGCCGCTGCTGTTGATGCTGCTGCTGCTACTGCTGCTGATGTTGTTGTTGTTTCTAAAGATGCCGGAGTAAATGAAGGGTGTGTAGATATGCTACAGCTTTCATTAATTACTGTGGAATTGCTGGCAGACCCACTGCCGCCGCCACTACCACCACCACCTACCCGCCTTGTGGGAATTTCACTAGTTCGATTTAATAAATAATCTAAATCATGAGAGATTCTATCCAACATTCCATCGATGGGATCTTCATCGACAGGCTCTAAATTACCATTAGTCCCTCTGGTACAACCGGAAACCGATCCGGCTGATGGTAGCAGTTGAGTGATTGATGCTATTGGTCTTACAGTCTCATCATCCCCTGACGATGTAATTGTGATAATTGGGGGCACATTGGACTGATGAATTAGATACCCGGATACAGCAGCGGAACCAGTTTGTAGAGCTTTTTTTGGTTCCTCTATAGTAACGCGCTTTTGACTTTTTGGCGTTTGTGTTTTTACTGAATTGTTGCTATTTTCTGGAATTTTGGGAGCTGCCTTATTGCCGCTATTTATTAATATACTACTCGCTCGTATCCCAATGATGCTATCTGAAAAGAAGGGATAAAGGAAGTTGTAATTTATATTATCTCATGGAATTTTTAATGGGTTTAAAGCTAAAAGTAAATAAAACAAATTTTTTATAATTGGGGAAACTTTAGTTTGTTCTCATTAAAAACATATGGGATTTTCAAGAGGAAATTTAAAAGAGACGAAGGTCGCCTTTCCATGGAGAGGTCATCTATTTTTCTAAAATATTTAGGGAGAAACCTAGTTCTACAGTTTACTTAGCTTTAAGACTGTATCTAACAAAAAAAAATTATCTATTTTCGAATCAACTTGCACCAGGTTAAATTTGTCAATGCAGAGTTCAGCAGCACGTTCATGAGGGTATGCCAATAACAACTACTTTATTTTAGGGAAAAAAAATAGCAGGACCAGGTTAAGTATGTTAATTCGAGATAATAAACATGACAAACCAAGAGCAGTGTATGTTGCTGAAACGACTTGCTCAAAAGTGTAAAGACATGAGTAAGTCTACCCTTCAATAAGATCAGACGAATCAAAGGGTGTGACGAACTAAAAGTGCCCCGATCTCTTAAAACAAGCGGATGGGGGATGTGAAGCAATAAATAAATAAATTAATAGCAGCCAAAATTCAAAAAGGGGTATATGTGCGAAGCGCACAACCCAAAATTAATCTAGTCAAAAATAGTTTGGGAAGCGCACACCTATTGTTAGGGGATTACGCATTGTTTTAGGTCGTATCTTTACCTGCCCTAAGTAATATACCCACGTAGGGTGTATTTGCCAAGCGCAAAGAAACACATTCAGGCAGGAAGGCACACCCACACACACTCATACACACACTCATGTGTGTGTGTGCCTGCCTGCCTCATAGTGTGTTTCTTTGCGCTTGGCGCGGAGCGTACTCCTCATATTGATATTAGTGGTTTAAAAAACTTAATTTAACTTACATAGATCAGGTAAAGATACGTGCTATAACAATGAGTTGACTTTAACCATAGCCGCGCGTTTCCAAAACAATACGTAATCCCTTAACAATTGTGCGCTTCGCAAACTCCTGCTTGTGCGCTAGGAGAAGTGTTTTTTTATGGCTTGTGCGCTTCGCAAATACAACCTTCAAAAAGTACTGGGAGAAAAGAGCTCTAAACTCTAAGCTGGTATCATAAAATGCTTGAAAAACAAACTAAAATTATCTTACGACGTCTTGTTACTTCTGAAAAATATATGAAACCATAAGCAAACTCACATCATACTAAGAAGCAAGACATTCAGTACGTTTACGTGATTACTTGAGTACTTGACTTAAAATCCAGTTAAAACTCAAGTAGGGTTTTTGGTTGAATTAAATCCAATTACTTTACTTAAAATTTTCTTGAAATTTACTCGAAGTGACATTTTCACCTTGACAACTCTGCATTAGGTTCAATACATAGCCATAGACCACACAGGGGAGGATATTAGCACTTTTTACGGCGAGAAGTATGCGCGGGGGGGGGGGGGGGGGGGGGGGAAAGAAAAATGCCGAAATGCCCAGTTTCGATCGGGAGTACGGGCAGCATACCAATACTACAGCAAGCCGGCTATTTTGAAATTGTGAAATTTCTGAAATTTCTCATCGGACCACTGAACAGATGTTTATTTGCGATTTGAGGTGATAATATAATTATTTAATAATAATTACGTGTTGTGAATTTGTGATACAGTTATTATTTATATCACACTCTAGAGGGAGATCTGTAAGTATTGTTGGCGATTGCATGATCAGATCTCATTGAACCTTACTGAGATCATCTCTTGGATCAGAGTGAATCAAGTAGAATTTAATGCATGAAAATGTAAAGCAATTTGATTGTTTTTTTATCAACATTTAATCGTTGCTGTTACTTTTGATGGAGCATTGATTTCTGATGCACGATTCTTGGTATTAATATTCTCAGACCAGGATAAGCTGGATATTTTCTCTATTGCCAAAGAATCAGATTTGAAATGTACGGCCTTTCAATGTGTTGCCTTTAAGCTCGTACATTTCAAATTTGATTATCTTCTGTAAGTTCTTTATCCGACCTGGAATGAAATACAAAGTTTGCATAACTTAGTATACATAGATAAGTCATACAGCGTCAGCTATATTAGAAAAAGTTTTAAGTAAATCACCAAGCCAAAGTTAGATGCCCTTCTGCACTTTATTCAATTACTTCAATCGTAATTGATATTATGTTGAATGATTTCTTCACACAACATGCATGTTGCAAACCGGAGTCTATTATCTCCCGAAACAAGGACCTTTAAGCTTTCATTTAAAAATTCAAAACAAATCAATTTTCTAGTACTATTAAAAAAAACTACTCTAAATTTATTTATTTATTTATTTATTTTTTCAGTTCTCGCATCTCTTATCAAAATTCATTGCAACTTTATAATAGAAGAGCTGTGATGGATTGCTACAGCAAGAGTGTAACAAAACTGCACAAGGAAAGGAAAAGAACGGATGCTGCAATATCTCGACGAGCAGATCTCTGTGATAGCGTTTAATGCGAAAGCTTTATTGCAGAAAGAAATTGAATTTTTAACTAGAAAATTACCGTTGGCTGGAACTATCGCTCCGCTTCGTTCGCTGTAGTAAAATTCATTTAGAATGCTATTCACTACGGCTTCCGCTCTCTATGTCTGCACTCATCTGTGATACTATACAACACCCACCAACTGGCAAGCCAACGCGAAGGATGAAGCTACTTACACACATACATACTACACATAGTTGATCTATTCGGAGCCTGCAGATGCTGTTAATTTGCGGGAGGAAATTATTTTTACTTTTGTAGTTATGTTGTCAGTTTTCCAGTGCTCGTATTTTATTCAAGAAGTCTATTTGTGGCGATTTTCAAAACTTATTCTTTAGAGGCCGGGGTCCGGGCCGGGAGGGATAGTGTGTGAGAGAGAGAGACAGACAGAGAGAGATAGAGAGAGAGAAAGAGACAGAGAAGAAAACTTTTGAAACTGGAGCAGGAACAGTAGCGTTGAGGAAGTGAAAAAGCTCCAAGGAAGTGATAAGACATTCGTATCTATCCTAGCTCTGCAGTGCAATAAATGATTATTTTAGTGCCTGGGGATATTTTTATGTATGTACGAGAGTCGAATCACAGACTTTTAGCACTCTTTGATGCGATGAAATTTGCTGTGGGAATGACTTCCATAACATGATAGCATTGCTGTGCTTTTTTACTGGATAGGTACCTATGGAGGAATTATGATGATTTTATCCGATTAAGGGATGACGTTTGGAGATAAATATTGTGGAATGACTGTTTTGATTTTACATTTGCCAGGGAAACATTACTTTACTTGGATTAGTGAACACATTTTGATGGGTTATATTTTTAAATAATTGGATATGATCCATTATAAATGCTTTGACTGTGAATTGTTAGTTCATATTCTCATAGGTGAGGTTCGACATTGTTTTATTTTATAACGACAGATTAAAATTAAGAGTAGCTTTCCAATAAGATTGAGCTATAATTGTTGACGTACAATAACTAGAGATACATCAATCAATACTTTGGGTTATTAACAGGAATAATAATGTAAAGTATGTTTAAGCCTATACCATAGCCCACACGCTTTTAGACATTCTTAACAGGGGAGAAGTATTCGGGGGTAGGAAAAATTCCGTGCTACCAGGTTTCGATCGGGAGTCCGAGCAGCATACTAATATTACTGCAAGGAAATTAGCACCGGCCATTTTGGAATTGCGAAATTTCTGATCGGACGGCTATACAGATCTTTACCTGCGATTTGAGGTGATAATATAATTATTTAATTACGTGTTGTGAATTTGTGATACAGTTATTGTTTATATAAAAAACTGTGACTTAATTGAACACGTACACAATTAATGCAAATCTCCCTTCTAACGCGAATTTTAACATGACAGCAGAAGGCAGTTCGGTTGACGTCTTATCATCTTGTATGCAAGTTCATTTAAAAAATGCCATTGAGACGTAAAGTCTTGCGTAAATTGGAAAATTATAGCAATAAAAGAAGTAACAGAATATTAAAAACCCAAGAAAAAATGAAGATGAAGGTATTGGTAAATGATGTAATCCAAATGATCTCAGAAAATCTCATTTTCCCAGAAGTATGGCAGTGCAGCTTCCATGCAAGCTGTACTATTACGTGTAACCCCCGGGTAATGTCCGCGCTAAATTAAATTTTAGCGGGTCTCCAATATCTAAAGAAGCTAAAATATGACACCGGAGACTCAGAGAAATGATACATTAAAAACAAGAAGAAGAAGGATTTTGTAATTTTTTACAGAATACAACGCGCGATCATAATATTTCTAATAAGAAGTAGTTAAAATTGTTTATAAATATTAAAAATATAAAAATAATATGCATAATGTATACAATAAAAAAACAATTAACAATGATACTGAAAATACGGCCACGAGAAGAAATCAAATTCATCCGTACCTACAGCAAAGACATACAAAACTACGTTAACTACAAAAATCCGGTCAATAAATTTATCAAATCTCAGAATTCTGAAAATAAATATTTTTAGCGTGCTAAAGAACGGTCCGGGCGGATAAATTCAAGCTAAATTTTTTGGTGACTTATTGGTGGTGCCATCCCATCTCTAATCAAAATTCAAAGGCAAATTTATGGAGTTGACCTTAGTACCGCTCTCGCTAAAATTAAGGATAAATTTTCGCCAATATATTTTAGCTTGCTAAATTCAGCTTAGCGCAGACATTAGTACTAGGCATAACTGTTTTCCCACCACTGTCAATTCCATAGGCTCTAATGTAAATGCGCGCTTGAAGTGACGTCACAGTAAGGTGACTCTTTTGTTCCTCCGGTTAGCAACTTACGGGTGATGAAACTATCACCCGCTCAAGTTTATATGCACGTGCACGCACTGGTAACATTTTTGTCGCCACTTGACTGCCATTGTTTTGGGAGACGCATAGAAGGAACTTACGCATTTTTTTATTGAAAACTAGCTACTACAACGATAGTGTGAGAGGAAGATATAAGTAAAATGAAGCATTAATAGAAGAAGCACAAATGAGACCACCTTTATACATCAAAAATTTGAAGGAATACTCTGATAGCAAGCTGAAGATAAAAATGTGGGGAGATATATCCATGAAAGCAAGTCTCTCTTCAGGTTCAATTGATGATCGCATATTGGTTGATAAGTTATAGCAGCTCTCAAAATCTGTAGCAGTAAATCACCAAAAGTTTCAACATTCATACGGAAATAGCAAAGGAATTTTTCAGGAAAGGATGGTAGTTCAACAAACATTAAGTGAAATTTTCCTTTAAGCAGCCATTCGATCAAAATGGAAGGACCCAATAGCGTTTCTTTCGTTGATATTTTCCATATACTTATGACAAATACACATATAACAGCTGGCTCCTTTATATTGATGAATGGTGATATAAAACATGAATTTTTGGAGTGGTAGTTACTCACTGTGTGCGTACTAAACAGTCCACGGCAACCAAAAAGTTGCATGGCAAATTATTTTAGGCCTAACATGACCAAATAAGTACATGGAATTCGGCTACTGAATGAATACTATGAAAAAAGGCCGGAAATTTAAAAATCTTGCGGCTGCAAACACAGTCAATATATATATGTTACTTTTTATGAAAATTTGTTGCCATGTACCTACATATAAAAGTTCGAATAAATTAAACGGTCTATTTTCAGTAGCCAAACTCTTACAGTTAAACTAGCTTGTAATAGGCTATTTTATTGGTTGAAGAATTGGTCAACGTTTGGTCTACTATCACATGGGCTAGTTGGCCCTAGGCCCAGGCCAAGCGGGCCCATGCGTAAGGATGGCACTGAAGAAAAGAACCTCTGCGAAGATGTTTATGGGTATTTTGAAGCCAATATTAAGAGGGTAGGCCTACCTGAGGGGATAAAAACTTGCGCATTTTCACGATTTTTTTTTTCATGAAATGAATAATATTTTTCAAAACTTTTTTACGGGATTTATATATATATCGACTTTATGCCCATGATACCAGCTCTTTGAAGACGATGTTGTAGCAAAGTAACTTCCGGTGATATCATAATATCCAACGAGATTCCATTAATAATACCCAAGAGCAGTTTTTGACCGAGGCTTTTGGGAAAAAAGAAATTTTTAACAAGATGGCGACTTTCGAAACTTCAAGTGTTCATTTTTCAACCAAAAACGATGTTTGATCGGCTATGAAAAATCGACTTTACATCAAAAATAACAAAACAAGCTACAGCTAAATCGGACATTTCGTTCTCGAGTTATCAATCAGTACGTTTACATGAATATTTGAAGTATACATCAAGTAGAGATCAAGTAATCAAAATATCAGGTAAACGCACATTGACTTCAAGTAAATCACAAAATTTGGTTCGATTTACTTAAACATGAGTATTTGAACATTTTTCATGCCTGCGACAGCAAAGAAGAAGATTATTGTTGATAATTCAGGTTGTGATTTTTATGTATTGAACCTAGTGCAAAGTTGTCAAAATAAATTTCAAGTCAAGTAATAGGAATTAATTCAAGCGAAATCCTGCTTGAGTTTCAAGTGGATTTCAAGTCAAGTACTCAAGTATTCATGTAAACGTAGGGCTGATTGTCACCGGTTTTTTATAGTCTTGGTTCGAGTTAATCACTTTTAAGTTTACAATTCCGCCTGACACGCGAGCAGTAAAGTTTTCGAGATTATGAAGGGCTCTGGAAAGCACTCGCACCCGAATGAATATTATAATAGAAGCTCAATCTCTACCCATGCTCCTTATCATTTAGACATTGTATACCTGCATTTCATAATGCCTTGGTCTGCCGCGCTATACTGCTCTCAAATAGGATTGAAGTAGTACTCTTCCAAGTCTCATATCATGGCTTGTTCAATTTGTATCAGATAAACTTAAAATTGTTACACAATAATTTTGAAAAGTTGTACTTTCAGACTATGTTAGAGAAATCGGTTTTTTGGAAGTTTGCAGGTATGCCTACCTCCTTAAGGGTACTCAGAATATGCATATGATTTACCCGGCGAAAGGCTCGTGCTTGATATGGATGCACACTGATCCTGACTGAATATAATAAAGAACTTAGAAGATTAAAGAAAATAGTTTGCAGAAGTCTCAGTACAGATAGAGATGATTTAACCAAAAGCGCAAGATTTCATTAAAAAAATCATCTTTGAAAGTCATAACCTCACATTTGTCTATATTAAGTACGAAGTTATTGCTTTTGCACCAATCACAAAATTTGTGAAGGTCACTCTGGACCTGGATAATCATTAACAAATTTTATCTGGATGAAAAGCTTAACGTCGTCAGCATAAATCAATACTTTACAGTGCCTCACAATAGAGACAATGTCGTCGATAGATAGAATAAAGAAAAACGATCCCAAATGACTCCCTTGAGGTACGCCAGAAGAAACCTTTAATATTCTGGAGATGGAATGGCGGAAATAGATTGGGTATTTTCTGTTATCTCAGTAAGACTCCGTTCATCTAGCTAGAAAAACAAACTCATCTGTCAGAATCCACAACAATTGGAAAAAAAGAAATCAAATTTTCAAATTGAAAAATATTTTGGGCAGAGTTTACATCCCACTAAGGTGTTTACACTGCCTATGGAATTTTTCCGGCTCTATTTATAAAAACAAAGTCAAGAAGAACTATTGGTGCCAACAGGGCACTAATCAAAATCTTTAAAGCAACCTCTATTCTAAATTTGTTAAGTACATATATATCATGAAACTTTCTTTACCTTCTGCTATTGTTTTGAGTAGGAAAAAAGTATACATAGGCCACTGAGTTGATCTTAGTCAAATTTTTACATAAAGAAATGTGTTAATGTGAAATGTGTCTCTTGGATGTGCATGACCCCGCCGAGCCAGCAGGGCGAGAAAAATTTTTCAAATTATACATTTGTAATTGGCTTTGCTTTAAAAGATCAATAAAGCTCAAATCTGGGTTGAAGTCCTTATTTTTCCATCGATAATACTTAATTTCAGCGTCAATCATAAACCTATCCACAAATAAGGAATATAGACAATGAGACTCTTTAAACAATTTTTTGCCTGACGGGAATCGAACCTACACTTGTTAGAATCGGTCAAGATAGAGAATAGAAGAATTCTTAAGAACTTTTATTTAATGATTCTAAATTAAATCATAAATACAAGAAGAAAAAACAACCGTGGCTTAGTGGGCTAATTATAAATTGATAAATGCAAGAGGGAAAATCATCTGTCTCGTTAGCTCAGTGGTAAGAGCAGTCGCCCGGCAAGCGGAAGGTCCCGGTTTCAAACCCCGGACGAGGCGGTTGTTTTTTCTTCTTGTATTTATGATTTAATTTAGAATCATTAAATAAAAGTTCTTAAGAATTCTTCTATTCTCTAACTCTCTAAACAGTTTTACAGTTTTAAAATTCGCGCTGTGTTATTGTTTGGCAGACGTACATATGTAGATGAATGATTTCGGATCCAATATGTATTGGAAGCTGTTCCTTCAATACTTTCAATCACATCCGATTGTTGCTTTTATGAAAGATCCAATAGCATTGGACATGTTTCCTGACTTTGAAGAGTTCTTATTCTTCGGCTTGAAGGTCGTTTCTGACTAAAACTCTAAAATAGCACTGTATTTTGTCATTATGTGTACTGCCACACAATAAAACTGAATTCGATGCTAAACTGTGAAGGAGATGTGCACATTATCTAAATTTTATGTTAGAAATATTTTTGAGTGCCTCCATGATATCTATAAATTTTTCTGAAAAAAGCCCAATAATTTTGTACTTTGTGGATCAGCCAATTTCACAAAAAAAGGTTTAATTGCTTGCACATCGACTTTCTTCGAAGTATTCCTGCTCGATAAAAATGTATTATTTCTTTAATAAATATTAAATAGTGCCCGCTCCATTTCTAAGTGCTGTGAGTTAATTAAGTCTATTAAAAATTTTATATTTCTCTTAAAAGGCGAAATAGTCGTAAGTTTAACTCGACCCTAAATGGCTGGTCTGCTGCCAATTCTTGTTTGGGTTGTTTGATTTTAAAGTAGTTGGGTATATGAAAATACACTTTTAATTTTTTTTTCAAAATTGCGTTTGAAAATAACTTCAGTGAGTCTGAAAAAATCGTAGCCGTAATGGAACCATCGTCAGTGATATCAATAAAAGCAATACTTATGTAGCTGCTGGCATTTATATTTATACAGGGTGTTTCATAATTGGTGCACATAACTCAAGGGTTTGATAGCTGAGGTGGAAACAAGCAAAAAATTATACGGTGAAAGGGGGAGGGGGAGGGGTAGGGGTAAGGCGCATCGTTTCGGCGGTAGAGAGGATTAAAGATTTTTAGTTCTTTTTTCACCTTTACACCCTGTAACTTTTTTTATATACACAATATCAAGGTGGGATTCGTCTCAGCTTTCCAATAAATGCCCAATAAGCATAAATTCCTAATACCTGCCTAGAAGCAACCATTTTTGAGATACTCCCGGTTCTGTAATTCATTATTTTATTAATTTTCCTCCTGACGATAGAAATCGCGCCTAATTTTATGCAATTCCAGGAAAAATTAGCAAAATTAATGAAACTACATATGCATCTAAAAACAGGTTTATCTAAAAATCGGTTACATGTAGATAGGTCAAACTAACGGTAACATTTCGGGATTTCTAAATCTTGTAAAAAACTGTATAGTTTTCATGCATTTTGGCGGGAAAATCGTTAAAATTTGAAAAAATTACGAATTTGTTTAAATTTTTTTGACTTTGACGTCCTACTACTTCCGACAGAAGGTGACAGGAAGGCTGATTGGGCATTCATTGGAAAGCAGAAACGGTTTGCTATGAGATGAATCTCACCTTGATAGGGCGTGTGTGTATCAAGAACGTTACTGGGTGTAAAGTGGAAAAAGTACTAAAAATATTTGTCCCCCTACCGCCGAAACGATGCGCTTTACCCCCACCATCCGCCACCATATATTTTTTATTGTTTCCACCTGAGCTATCAATTCCTTGAGCTATACGCACCAATTATGAAATACCCTGTATATGGATGTGCCCAAAATCATTTACGTGTTGGGATAGGGCGTGTGTGTATCAAGAACGTTACTGGGTGTAAAGTGGAAAAAGTACTAAAAATATTTGTCCCCCTACCGCCGAAACGATGCGCTTTACCCCCACCATCCGCCACCATATATTTTTTGTTGTTTCCACCTGAGCTATCAATTCCTTGAGCTATACGCACCAATTATGAAATACCCTGTATATGGATGTGCCCAAAATCATTTACGTGTTGGGAAAGAGATGTCGCTACCTGCAAAAAATGTGACAGCAACTTTAATGGTACAAATTAAATTTTAACAGCATATAACTTATGAATGGTTATAAACCAAATCAAAAGTAATATCTAGTAATTGAAAACTCTTTTCTTAGAAGATTTAAACCTGGAAATAAGTAGAGACATCTCCTTTCTAACGCGTAAATGATTCTGGGTCCATCTACTTATGAATAATCAATGCTACTGGAGAATTACAACCAACTTAGGGCAGGAGTCGGTAATATTAATGGCTACTAAGACATGCTCTCAAAGAACGGTTAGTGTCCGTTCAGATATGACAATCAGTAACTTGTAGATAACCTAGATGTAACCTAAGTTAGGGGAACAATTATTGAACAATTTTCGTTCTAATGAAGAACGGTAGAAACAACCCTAAATATGGGCCTTGGAACTAAACTAGAAAAACAGTGATTTTTACATTCACTGCGAAAATTAAATTCAATTCAATTAATTTTATTTCGAGGTTGTACAACAAGATAATACAATCTTTTTTTCGTACTTAACTAAAGAGGAAGAATCTATACCTATCCTACATATATAAACATAAAGCAATAGCTATAGGTAATTTACAATATAAAACTTAAATTCAACATTACAAATCAAAAAGAGAAAGAAAGAAAGAAAGAAAAAATAATAAAAATATAAAAAAAATACGTTATTATAATTGTAATTAGAATTAAGGTAGTTATATGGCTGTAAGCCATGAAGATAATCAAAGATAATCAAAATTGAAAAAAGAAATTAAGTTCCATTCACATACATATCAAAACTGCTAGAAACCAAAAACAAAAAAAAAACTACAAAATCAATCATCAAGTGGCAAATACTGAAAAATAAGCCTTTTAAAAACTCTCGCATCGCTCGACCTCTGAATAACTGCTGGAATTGAGTTCCAAACCCGAACAACTTGAACAAAGTAGGAGTTTTCATAGATGACGTGAAATAGAAATGTTTAAATTCCGTTGTTGTAAATTAACTTGTGTAAAAAGATAATTTGATTATGGCTGAGCATCGTATTTAATTAGCAACCAGACAAAGCATATCGAAGAGGTGAGATGTAGTCATAAGGTCTCATTCCAAATATAAATGTCCTGCAGTCATTAAAATCTACATTTATCTTGCGATCACATGTAGAATCTAAATGCGGGAATACTAAACAACACGCTGTAAAATAAGATTGGAGTAATATTTTTACAAGTTTAATACGCATAGAGCTATGCAGCTCTTCAGCAGACAAGTACAGCCGTCGAAGACCCATTTTAGCAACGTTACTATTGACTTGGTTACAGCAACTCATTGAAGTGTTAAGAAGAACTCCAAGGCTCTTAACCATATAGACATACGTCAAATTGACAGAGTTCAGCGCAATAGGGAGCATATCTGTTGTGTCCAAGCTCTGCCCTGCCTATATAGGGAGGGATTTAATACTAAGTAGGTAGTATATTACATTTCAGTTATTTCGATTAAAGTTACATTAAAATATGAATTTTACTCTAATATGACTTGTTCTCACGCAGTTATCTAACACGTCCTCATCACCACCGTTATGTTTGAGTGAAATAAAATGCAATAAAATGAACTTGGTGATGGAAGACTGTCCGCCGCGTGACTTAGAATTTGACATAGTTAGTAAAAATATTGATTACCTATTAGTTTAATGAATTTTTAAATTAATAAATTTGGATATGTATTTAGAATACTGATTATCGTGAGAAAATAGGACAAATTATTGTAAAACTAAGCTAGTAATTTTGGGTGGTAATGAGGATGTCATATTGATGCCTCATCAAGATTGTCTTACACAGCAGGAGAATGTTTCGATGCTATACTTACGCTCCGAATAGAATCGTTTGGAATGTCAAACTGGTGGCACAGAAAAGGGCGGTCATGATAATATTAGTAAGATAGCAGACAATGATCAGCAGCTCTTGAAATCACCCTCGGAAGAACTGCAAAATTGTGTAAACATAATATCAGTAGTTGATTTTACCTCCATATCAGATGAAGAAAAGCAATATATGCTTTTGAATGATTCTTTAACAATCAGTGAAGTTGGAAAATACTCACTCGGAGAACTTATAACATTGGGAGAAGAAAATATAATTATTGATGGCAATGACTTGTGCGTTCCAAATAATAATATTATACCCATCCCGATGGACACTGATGCTGACTCCGTAAATAATTGCTCCAAAGGAGATTCCGATAGTAATCCGGACAATAGTTCTGACATTAACTATCAACAAATGCGAAGAAGTATTCGGGGAAGATGAAAGGGAATCAATTCATAGCTTCTATTGTTATCAGGATTATAACAAAAAAAGAATTTGGCACAATGGCTTTCTGAAGATACTTCCTACAAAAAGACAACTGAAAAATGCAATCAAACAAACGAATAATGTAATAAGGTATGAGCTACCTAAGCCTGACGGAAAAAATCAGCAAGTCTGTCAGTCTTTCTTTTTAACTACTCTGGGATATAAGTGCAATTCTGTTGTGAATTCTTTCTTGAAATCTAAACAGGACGAGGGTGGCTCCAAACTAGTTTCACCTGAGACAGACCAGCGAGGCAAAAGCACACCTTCCAATAAAAAAGATGTTGAGCTAATAAAAAACCACATGCGCCAAAAAGATTGTACCTTCCTCCTGATCTGACTATTGAGTTTATATGGAATGATTTTAATATAACTTATCCGGAATCACCGGTTGGCTATGAGACCTATAGGAAGCAAATAAAAAAACTTAATATTATATTATATTATTTCTATGAGTCTAATGTTGAGGCATGTAGTTGTTGCGCTATGGTGGATGCAAGTCCTACCCCAGAATATATAAAATCCAAAGAGGATCATATTGCAGAGGTATGTTTAAAACTTACTTTTTACACTCGACAACCTATTCTCGATAGTTTAGTTTCAACTACATAAATTAGTTTACGTATTTATATGTATATCTCTCCAAAGCTGGTCGCATTGAATATAAAAGGGATATTGAAAAGCTTTCAACAGATGAAAGAGTTATTCTATGTTCAGCAGATATGCAAAAAGTAGTATTATTACCAAGGATGTCTGAATTTAAAGAATCATTCTTCACGTCCAGACATTTTGTTTTCAATGAAACATTCGCTTCAATGAAAAAGAATGCTAAGAGCGAGCACATTTTTGTCACGAAGCGATCACCGGAAGAAAGAAGGAAGATGTGGCCAGTGCATTTATTACGTTTCTTGCCCTTAATAGAGACGCTGAACATATAATTCTCTGGATGGGCAACTGCACCGCACAAAATAAAAACTTTTATTTATATTTCAGTTTTATTGCTTACCTAAATTCAAAAAATAATAGGACAAAATCCATAACGATAAAGTATCTCACACTTGGACACACCTTCATGGCAGCAGACGGCATGGCACGGACACATAGAGCAGACTATGCGCCGCATGAAGAATGTCTACGATTTAAAAAAGTTCAAAGCGATCCAAAATTATTGAGATGCAATCAAATGATTTGGTCATAGATAATGCTGTAATAAGAAAAATTCTCACAGGAACTTCAATGGAAGGGACGATTTGATGAAGAGTCCTATAAGGAAACGATTAATTTTATAAACTCCAAGAGTGGTGGATCGGCAACGTACGAAAAAACTGAGGGTAAATGGAGAGGGCTCTGTTCCAAGAAAAGCGACGGGCTTATAAAAAATTTGATTGACAAGATTCCTCCAAATAGGCAGGAATTTTGGGTAAATATTCCCATAAAGACCTTTTAGAAGAAGGAATATAGGACCCGCATTTTTATTTTTAACTGAGAGAATTGGATTTATTTTGCTTTGTCTTACAAGTACCTGAAGTTCTTTGTTTTCAAAATTTTATTTTGTTAGTTTTTATTTTTACCCTTATATTATATTTTATTCTAAAAACCCATTGCAGTTACTAATTTGTTTTTCCATATGAAACGAGGAAACATTTCACTCATTTTACAGAGTTATAATACCTTAAAGCTTTTTATCTTTTGCAAGCTTTTCGGACATTCTAAAGCTTTTTGAGGAAAAATATTTTATACTAACATAACGCTTTTTCCTGTTATTAAACACACATAAATACAAATGATGGATCAATGGAATAACAAAATAAACCACTTAAAATAATTATTTAACCAATTTGATGTACTCTAGAAACATATTTCAGACCTTGCTACATAAAGATTTTCAAACTTAGGTGCAGTTTTAACCCTTTAATGATAATCGTAAACTTCAAAGTCGTTTATCTTAAAATGGTGATTTTTTTTATAACGTGTTTGACCTTAGCATGGGAGAGCTGTGAGAAGGCCGAAAGCCTGACTGCCAACAGGTTAAGAGATTGTTGGTGTGTTTCAGGACCTGCGAGTACAATAACTTCTCGAGAGCCTTATAAATAACAAATAACAAAATAAACCACTTAAAATAATTATTTAACCAATTTGATGTACTCTAGAAACATATTTCAGACCTTGCTACATAAAGATTTTCAAACTTAGGTGCAGTTTTAACCCTTTAATGATAATCGTAAACTTCAAAGTCGTTTATCTTAAAATGGTGATTTTTTTATAACGTGTTTGACCTTAGCATGGGAGAGCTGTGAGAAGGCCGAAAGCCTGACTGCCAACAGGTTAAGAGATTGTTGGTGTGTTTCAGGACCTGCGAGTACAATAACTTCTCGAGAGCCTTGGACAGAAAGCATAAGATGCTTATTGGACTATAATCATTTGGGCTTTCGGGGGACTTTGATTTAGCTATGTAACACATTCGCAATTTTCTATGATGCAGGAAACTCGTAGGTACTGGTTGAAAATGTTAAGAATGGGAGAAACAATCCACGGAAGAATAAGTTTAAGAAATTTAGGGGAATTTTTATCCGGACCGGTCGCATCAGATTTTATGGAGTTTGTAGCATGGATGACTTCTTTAGCATAGACGCAGTGGAAACTTAATCTTCCACTCTGACCTGCCGATCTTTCAATGTCTGCAGATAACACATCGGATGCCATTTAATTTGATTTCACGGGAGAACCACGGGCAACCAGCCAGCTTAATAGTTCGAGTTCTTAGGGAATACATTTGTCAAACAAATAATTAATTGTTTCACGAAAAACTTTGACTTTGTCATCCACTAAAGCAAGTCGGTATAGATTGTCCCATGACAGCGATGAACAATGATGCTTAATTTTAATGAAATGTTCAACAAAAGACTTCATACAAGATGTGAGATTCATTATACTTATTCTAAAAAAAAACAGAAAAAACTATATAAAAAAAATGTATACTAACCTGGTGACACACCCTGTAAAATATCCAATGTTCCTACACCAACAAATTCATGACTTTCTGGCAGTGAACATTTAACTTGACTACTCTGATAGCTATCGTAGAAGCTATGATTATCCTCAATTTCATGCTTCCATGTTTCATCATGTTTTGTACTACTTCCAGAACCGCCCAAAATATTGCAACATCTTGACTTGGAGGTATAACGAATTTGTTCAGCACTTTTACTAGGTATAGGTTCCATTTCATGGAACGAAGTGTCACACACAATACCATTTTTATCATTAACTAAAATTGCTCCGCCACCACCGGTTGTACATGCCCCAAGAAAACTTTCCACCGATTTTCCTGGCATCCGGGTATCAAGAGAGCAATGCGGCCCAGGTATTATTGTGGTTAGTGGGAGACGAGTTGCTCCTCCTCCCGTTGATGGTGGGCCACTTTCGTTGTCCTTTTCCATTTCATGATTTGCATAAACTGAAATTTCATGAAATTTACATACATCAGAGCTTGGTGTTGTTTTTTGTGTTTTAATTTTAGATAAAATCTTACAACTTAACGGACTATTTATCGATCCAGAACAATAGTTGTCCTCTAAGCTAGTTTTCGTCGTGATTTTCTTTACTGGCTCCGATCTCAGATTGTACTCAGCTTTTATAACAAAGCAAAATAGTATTGAGAATCCCTGTAAAGATACAAAAGAGAGAAAAGATTGAGATAAGTGATTATATAAATTGCTTGTTTTTTTTTGTTTGTTAAAAAAAAAAAGTTCGTTTAAATGAGATTCCTGATATATACATAATGGTGCCTGAGGCTCTAGTAGAGGAGTTTGAAAACTTTCTCTATATCGACATTCAATAGAATCATATAACCAACACCAAACAGTCTCCTATAGCTTTTAATGAATAGCACCAGCTCCAGCTCCAGCTCCAGAGCTTCAGCTCTATCTACCGCAACCGATGCATGTCAGGCCAAATTGCGTGAAATCCTTTTAGTGAAATAAAAAGAGATTTTTCCTTGAAAAAGTTTTTATGCCATCACATGCCCTCCTCCATGAATACATCATTCTCGTCATCCCAGTGAACTATAATATTTTGCAGAAAGTTCCATACAACTTCCCATTATTTCCTCCTCCTCCTACTCCTCCTACATCAGGACGCTTGTACTGTTTTATTTTGATGCATTCTTTCCAACTGTTCGTTTAGAAAGTTGAGGAAAGTTGCAAGTACCCTCCCGCCTCCTACATAAAGAAAAAAAAAACAAACAAACAAATCTGTCCTCGCTTCGCTCGCATAGATGAAAAGTATCTCGTTACAATTTCAAGTTCCATAACATTCCTATATATGGGAAAAGATACAAAGAAGGGCAGTCATTCATTTACTTTGCGCACATGAGATGAGGATGAACCGAGGTCGGAAAGGATTATAGAGAGCAAGATAAATAGGTGAAGAGGTAATAAATTGGAAAACAATGTTGTACGCAGGTAATTATGACAATAATTCAGAGAAGAAGTGTAGCTATACGTTGGATGGATGCTGGCTGAGCTGGAGCTGCAGGTATGAAATATTTAAGTAAGAAATGCTATGGCCGGCCCCATATACATAATTTGTATTGAAAAATTGTGCGTTGGTAAAAACTATCTGTATGTGTATCAGGTGAGTATTCTATAATGCACCCATACGCATAAATTATTATTCGCCTCTGCAAACAATTGGGCGAAATTCTGCCATAGCGAAAAGAATTCGAAGTAGAGGAAATGCTCGTAGCTTCGAATAGATGAACCGCTTGTGGCTCGAAATCTCTTCGATGTTTTTACCATAAACGACGTTTTCAAGCATGCCGAAATTTCCGAGAATTCCAAATAGATGCATCGCATAGCTCGAAATTTCTTCAATTTGTTTGCTATATATAATAGACGTTATGATACGGCTCATGTTAATATCCGAGGAAGTCGTTAAAGCAAATATTTTGTATTCATGAAATTGTTCTTCGCAGGCTTTCTAAGTTGAGATTTTATTGAGTGAAGTGCAAAGTGAAGTTTTACTACAGTGAGTATTTATTATTTATTTATTCGATATCGTAATTATCGTACTGTTAAAATGCATCGAATCCAAAACGAACTACAAATACATACAAGAACTTCGAAAGAAAGTCGAGTAAGCGAACCACTGTCGGGTCGGCAATACGATTCGATATCGTGTTAGGTTTTTTTTCTCGTGCAATTCGCAAGCGAATTCGATTTCGAAGCTTAACTTCACCTAGTCGAATTGATTTACTTCGAATTCGATTCGATTTTGAATCGAAATGTTTGCAAAGTTGTTGAAAGTTTATTAAAAATTTGCACTAGCTGTGTAATGTAGGTATACAGGGTGTGTCCGTTAACTGTCGACATTTTTCAAGGAACGATAGATAATATCGAGTTAAAGAAAAACTGAAATGGGGAGGGAAAGGGGATTAAAATGGTTGGCTGAAGATTTTTCTTTATTTTATTGCATATGGCAAGGATGGACCCGCATGAGGTCAATGAGATTCGCATGCCGGTTTTCCATATATTATAAAGAGTCACACAGTATTTAAGTACAAAAATTGAAATGCTTTCTTTAAGTGTGGATATTATGATTCTGGCACGAGTGCTACATTTGCAATTTGCAATGCCTGATCCTATTTCATCTGTAATAACTCCAAATCCAGAACCGCTTTTTCAAAAAAATTTCAGATATTGGAAATTAAGGAACATGAAGACAAGCTCCAATTTCTAATTCTGAGTAAATTTTTCCTTTTTCTTTTGCAAATATTATGGTGGATTGTGGAGTTCCACAAAATGCAGAAGGCACACATTGTAAGTTGACTATAAGGATAGATTCCTGGACAATTCATCTGATCTGAAATTGATGATAAGTTTTGGCATTCGTTCTAATTAAATTCACAATCTGCAAAACAATCCTCCACTTTTTTTAATATATTATTAAAAAACTTAGCTACGAGTTGCTCGCGGTGAATTTATGCAGTGAAGAGGTAGAAAATGTGGGATTTCAGGATTGTTGCTTAAAATACCAATGGGATCATGGTTCTCCCTAACATTGTAGGCGTACCGTCAGTCGCATCACTTACGAATTTATCACGAGGCAATCCAAAGCTGTACCTTGCTTCGTCAAGTGTATATTTGTGAAATCGACATAGCGGCCAAAAACAGTGAATTTTTCAAATCACACTTCAACAACTTATTTTAAAATTCTTTACAACGTTCATTTGTCCGGTGTGACGGGTGTGACATAGTTACTTACCTAAAGCATTGGTTTCCAACCTTTTGCGGGTGCCGACCCCTTTTTATAAAAGTATTTTTAATAAGGTAATTAAAAAACAACAACGTCAATGGTTTTTTTAGTATAATTTTATTTTAAATTATGTTTAGTAATTAATTTAATGCGATGGTTGAATTTGCATGTTATTTATCAGCCTTTTGTTAACGCCAACCAAGATATAGAGTACAAGGTATTCTCATTAAAATGTTAACACAGTGCACCTGATGTGCTGTGACGTAATTTCGTGACATGTATATACATTTTTATAGGAAAGACAGAGAGAGGAGAGAGAGTATCATGTTCTCTGTACCGTACTTTCCTATATATTTCACGATATTTGTGGTACGGTGGAACGTGGCGCCTAATGAGAATACTTTGTCTTCTATATACCTTGACGTCAACCTCATGTCATTTTCAACATTTAATTTCTTTCTTTCTTTTATTTAAACGAAATAGAGTTGAAAATCCACTCTCGCAGAGATATGTAGACACAAATGGAAGTAAGAATAGAAAGGCAAGCATTGTCACATTTGGGTATGAATGATACATACCACCTCAGAATTGTGTAAGCAATTTTTCATTAAACAAGTTACGTGCCGAGGAATCAATTTCCATCATTCCGCGAATCCAAGAATTCATCTTGTAATTCATCAGAAATGCTGGTTATATCAAGGGAAGCATAGAGAACGGATTTCGTATCAATATCGTTTCTTCTTCTTTCAGATCAGGGAAGTAACGCTGAAGTTCGTTTTCAAGGGATGCGAGATGCCCAGGAATCTCCTCTTTCAATTTTTAATTTATTTCACCTGTTCAGTAAAAAAGCCTTCTTTACTGGTTGATGGTTTATTAAAAAGTAAAATATGTACATTTTATTATCCTATATATACAAAATTTAGTCTGGGAAATAAAATTAAGAATTACCAAAAAAGTGCTTAGATCACAATATACCATATATTGTGAGAATGTAAAATTCTCACAAGAAAGGTGAGTAGCACGAGATAGGTACATACATACAGGTGGTGATAGGTACGTAAGTACATGCCCGTGCAAAAACTGCAGCGTCTGGAGTTCGCATGGTAGAATTTTCCGGTGAAATATGAATTCCCTCAGAATGAATACGATGCGACGTGAAATTTATTTTATGTGATTAGCGCTGGACTAATCACGATGCGACGTGGGAATTATTTTATGCGATTAGCACTGGGCTAATCATCCTGCCCCCTTGGGTTGCTGCGCAACACAAAATCTTCATTATTATCCGGCTGGCTCCATCTTGCGGGTACTGGAGGTATAGAATAGCAATGTGGTGGCATTTTCCTGGAGCAAACCCCGTGGTTCCATTTGGTAAACATCCAATAGGTGCATCCGATCATAAGAGCTGCTAGAAGCATGTAACTGATGGTGTAATGATGTATGTCGTGATGCGATAGTCCCTGGGGCAATGCTTTCGAGTACTGCTTGAGATCCTTAACCTTGTTGGTCATCACATCTATTTCATGATCGTTGGATTTTAGATGAAGCTCTGAAGAAATGTATGGGTGCCCTCTTTTTGCTGAATGCGGGTCTTCATCCAAGGATAGAGTTAAATTTATGCGTGGAATAAATGCCGATATGGTCTTCCTTTGATAACGTCTGTGACCAGTAATCGTCATAGAGGTCTGTTTGATTAAACAATCTGGTCGAAGTTTTAGAATTCCATTTTCCTGTAGAGTCTTAGTTGTTACTGCTGTTCCACATACAATGTTGAATGTGGTTTCACTGTCGAGATGGTAGAGCCAACTGTTTGGAGTATGTAGCTGTATCCAAAGATTTGATCGATTTGAGCTGCGAAGGTGGCAGTTGGAAGAGAGTGTTTGTCTGTGGTTAAGCAGCTCCATTTCGCACTGGCTGACGTTGGCCTTTAGATTGAAAATGGGATGATTCTGGTCACATAGATACTGATCTTCTCTTAAGTGTTGACATTTGTTTAACTCTGCTTGAGATAGTGGGTAATATCTCTCCCTGGGAAGACTCACGATGAGATAATCTGATGATGGCTTGATTAATAGGAGTTTGTCTCCTTGTTGAATGGGAACAGGTATCATCTTGAATAACTGAAAGTATTCATCCAGGACGAGTGGAATCCGTATGTCAAATAAAATGTATGATTCTCCTATCCTGGTTCCAACTGTCATTAGGTTGTAAAGGAGTAGCACGCCATCCTTAATATTTCCTGGAATAGTTAGAGTTGATGGAATATGGTCCTTTATTAAAGTCAACTGGTCTCGGAGTTGCATCGGGGTAATTAATAATGGGCTGATCTTGTTGTGGTGAATATCTGTTATGACGTCTAATAAAGCTTTTTGAGCTCTGTGGTAGTTTTGAAGAGCTAGTGTGGTTAGCAGCGATAAGGCACTGAAAGCTTGGGTAACTTGCTGCTCCAGCTGAACGTCATCAACAAACTTACTGAATGCAAGTATATGGTCTCGAATTGCCTTGAATTGTTCTTGAATTGATTCCTCTTGACGTTTCATGATATTGGTTGTAGTTTCTAAAACTGATGTTTGGTTTTTTGCCAGCTGCATTAAGTGACCCTCGTTGCTTCTTGTTTTTTCGATTTCTCCTTCAATGTACTTGGCGTAGGACGAGTCCAGGATGCCAAATAGTTTGTTCGCAACGTTACCTATTAAGTCAAGAGGTGACCTTTTATGTGGAACTCGGTCTCGGCCGTTTTGTTTGTGGAGAATTTCATTGGCTTCTTCAATTTGCGTGAGTTGATGTTGAAATTGGGAAAGTATTTCCAAACAGTGGTCTCTTCTGAGTGTTGTTGTATTGCATAACTTGCTTATTTCTCCAATGCATTTTCGGATTCCCGCTAGTTCGCTCCAGTAATTATCTAGCTTGTAGTATGCAAGAATGGCCCACTGGCTGTTTATTAGATGTGCATGTCCTAGTGACTCAAAGAATATTCCTGGATTACTTGAGAATGGTGTTACTTCGGCCGGCTCCCTTAGCGGGCTTCCGAAGGCTGGCATTATAAGTGAGGTTAGCATGAGCAATTTTAAAGCCGCTGATGAGCTAATAGATCTTGCCGTGGGGCTTCTATTCGTCTCTGTAGCGTTAGTGGGATTTTTCTTGAAATTTTCCATAAATGGTGAATTCTTCCAATTAGAATTGATTGGCAAGAACCTTCCTCGCAGCGGGTGATAGGGTCTTTTGTGTTTCATCCTCTTTGCTGGTGGCTCTCCTTCTACGTCCTTGTGAGATGGTCCTGGCGCCTGATTAAAGGTTAGAAAGGATGTTTTCAGTAGCGTACCCTCGACTGATTTGGAGTCGTTCTTGAGGTTGCTGCCACTGGCATTCCCTTTGAGATCTTCTGGTCTATATTGTTCCTCCGGCAAGGGACAGAGGTTATGAATGGTCCGTTTAAAAATTCCAGAGGGGGTTTTGACACTAACAACTCTAGTAAGTTTGTCGGCGCCGTCGAAAGTTTCTATGACGCGGCCTAGCGACCATTTCAATGGTGGTAAGTTCGCCTCTCTTATCACGACTAAAGTTCCAGGTTTTAGGTTTGGCTTTATACTCCTCCATTTGTTCCGCGTTTGCAGCTCCTGTAGGTATTCAGCCGACCAGCGCTGCCAAAATGTTTGTTGAATATGTTGAATACGGCGAAATCTTGTTAATTTGTCGATGTTTCTTTCAGCGACATCAGTTTCGGCGCATGCTGTCAAGGGGCTTCCCGTCAAGAGGTGTCCTGGGGTTAGTGCCTCGAGGTCATTGGGATCTGAAGACATGGGTGTTATTGGCCTGGAATTAAGGATGGCCTCTATCTGGACAATTACTGTGTGTAATTCCTCGTATGTCAAATTGGCATTTCCCGTATGGCGAATGAAGTGATTCTTGGCGGATTTCACTGCCGCTTCCCACAGTCCTCCGAAGTGAGGCGATCGTGGTGGTATGGGCTTCCACTCAATGTAATTTTTAATGCATAATTGAGCGAGTGATGACTGTAAATCCTGCGACAGGAGCATGTCCTTTAGTTCCTTTAAATGTGTTCGTGCTCCTAGGAAGTTCGTTGCGTTGTCGCAAAAGATAGTAGCACACAGACCTCTCCGGGCAATGAATCTTTTTAGAGCGTTAAGGAAAGCTTCGGCACTCAGATCACTGACCAATTCTAAATGGACAGCCTTTGTAGTGAAGCATACAAAGACAGCTATGTACGCCTTTGTAGGTGCCTTTCCTCGTAGTTTGTAATGAATCATGATGGGTCCACAAAAGTCGACTCCTGTGGTGTGAAAGGGTCTTGTTGGCGTCACACGTTCCACAGGTAGGTCTCCCATCATTTGATCAACGGGCTTCGGCTTGCATCTGAAGGAACGGATACATCTATGGACAGTATGGCGCGCCAACCTTCTAGCGTCTATGACCCAGTATTTCTGCCTCGCGATTGCAGTTCGCGCTTGAGGTGCTGCGTGCATATGTTGGTTGTGTAGATAATTTAATAGAAGTTCACTCAGTTTGTGGTCCTTGGGCAGAAGAATCTGGTTCTTGGCCTCTTGGCTGAGTTTTGAATTTTTCAGCCGTCCGCCGACCTTTATGATTCCTGTAGAGGCGTCTACAAACGGCGTTAAATGTTGAATAGAATGGTGAGTATCAAGTGCTTCCCCTTTCTTTAATGATGAGTATTCGTGCTGGAATGCTGTGCGTTGAATATTTTTTATAATTCCGTTCAAGGCAATGTCTAGCTCTGCAATAGATACTTCGCCCATCTTCCTCGATCCCTTGGGAGATTTGCAATTTTGAAAGAATCTGAAACAGTATGCAAAGATTCTCTGTAATTTTAAAAATGAGTTACAATGATTCACAGGTGTGACTAGGTGAACATGTTTGACTCGTTCTATGGCTGTGAAGACGGATTTTTTTGGTTTGGCTTCTGGAATCTCGTCTGGTATTTTGAAGGCTAATGTGGGCCATTTTTCTTCAGGTTCAGATAGATGCCTTGGACCTTTGAACCACAGAGTTGATTGGCTGAGGGCATCCGGGAACATTCCACGGGAGATTATATCAGCTGGATTTTGTGGTCCTTCAATGTGTCTCCATTGCTGTGGCTGAGTCAATTGTTGTATTTTTTCAACCCAATGTGCTATGAAGGTACTCCACGTATAAGACGGTGATGAGATACAGGCGAGTACAATGGTAGAGTCAGTATGATACACAATTCTTGAAGGGTTTATTTGCATGCAGTGAGATACTCTTTCCACTAATTCTGTCATGAGTAGCGCGGCACACAGTTCCAATCTTGCAAGCGTAGTAGCCTTTACTGGTGCTAGTCGTGATTTGGCGCATAACAGTCTTACTCTGATTTCTCCTTGCGTATTCATTGATCTGAGGTAACAGCAAGCCCCATAGGCGGACTCACTGGAGTCTGAAAAGGCGTGTAATTGGATGTTGACTGAGTTTGAAAATAGTACATGTCTTGGAATTTTTATTGCTCGTAATCCTGGTAGACTCTTCTTAAATTTCATCCATTTATTTTTGTGAACTGGGGTAGTTCTTCGTCCCACGAGCATTTGGCCTTCCAGAGGTCTTGTAGAAATAGCTTTCCTAATACAGTTACTGGTCCTATTAACCCAAGAGGATCGAAAATACGGGCTACTTCGGATAACACTGTGCGTTTGGTAAGTCCTTGTGTTTCACCTTCAGTTGCTTGATACTGAAAACTGTCTTCCTTTGGTTGACAGATTAATCCGAGAGTTTTCGTTACTTCGCCATTGTCAATGAGTAGCATCTTCTCTTTGTGATCTTCTGGTAAATTTCGTAAGGTATCTGGGTGGTTAGCACGAAATTTCCTTAATTCGAAACCGCCGCCTGTCAGGAGCTCTGTTAGGTCGTTCTTTAATTTGAGCATGCTTTGTTTAGATTCAGCTCCTGTCAGGATGTCGTCGACATAGGTATTTCCTAAAATCATATTTGCAGCTTCGGTAAATGTATCGTATTCTGCTAAGGCTAATTGATTCAGGCATCTCGTCGCGAGGAATGGAGCGGCGGCTGTTCCGTAAATTACGATGTTTAGCTGGTATGTTTGACATCTCTCCATAAAATTAGTTGGTACTTTCTGTCTTTTGGGTGGACATTGATCTGCCGATACATTTTGCAGATGTCTGCTGTCATTGCGTACTTGTACATTCTGAATTTTGTTATGATGGTGAAAAGATCTGGCTGAACGGTGGGACCAACCATCAAGATATCATTGAGGGATCTTCCGGATGATGTTTTCGCTGAGGCATCAAATACTACACGGAACTTGGGCTTGTTGGTATCTGCCTTTGCTACACAGTGATGGGGCATGTAGTAATGATCGGTAGGAATGGCTTCCTTTGCTATCGGTTGCATGTGGCCGAGTTCTTGGTATTCTGTCATGAAATCATGATATTGCCTCTTGAGATCGGCATTTCTCTCCAGTTTTCTTTCTAATGCATAGAAGCGCTTTGAAGCAATTTCCAGGGACGACCCCAAAGTAGTTGGTAGCTCACGAAAGGGTAGTTTGACGATATATTGTCCTGACACGGATCTTTGGAAGGTATTTTGGAAATGCTCCTCACAGAGGAGTTCTTCTCTTGACTTGTACTTGGATGGTGAATCGTGATGCTCCAACTCCCAAAATTGTTGCAACTGTTTGTCCAGTGCTGAAACTGAGGGTTGTATTCCGATGTGACAGCTTTGAGTGCAGCCAGCTTGAGTTGGCACCTTTCCTGCAAGAATCCATCCAAAGTGGGTATTTTGAAGCAGTGGCAGGTTGTGTAGTCTTATTTGACCTTCTTGCAAGAGTTGAAAGAATAATTCAGCTCCCAATAACATGTCGATGGCCTGGCGGGATCTGCTAGCTGGATGCTAGTTGGAATATCCCAGTTCGATGTTCTGATGTATTGTGACGGTTGGTGTTCGCTGATAGTTTTTAAGATAACAGCATTGATGACTGCTGAAAAGCTCGTCACTCTTGAATGTATCGTGAGAGTGGTTTCGTACTTAGCAGTTGTTGCGATTCCACCAACACCACGAATCGGCAGTGAAGTTTTGCTGCGTGGTAGTCCCAGAGCCTGTACGAGTCGTTCGCAGATAAAGTGGAGCTGTGAGCCCGAGTCCAAGAGTACCCTACAGTTGACCGGGACTCCTGAGGCATTAATGACCTTGATTATTGCTGTTGTTAATAGAATCTGCGAGCGTGTTGACGCCTGTAAGCTAGATATTTGTGAGTTTGTTGTCTCAGATGGAGTAGAACGACTAATCACCTGGAACTGAGAAGTGGAGTCAAGTTGTCTGGTAGCTCCTGAACTGCCTCTGGTCACTTGTTGATAGTTCATTGGTGCCAAGTCTGTGCTCCCACGAACGATGCCTTGTCGTGATTTCGCTTGAATAAGGTTTCTTGGCTTCTCTGATTGACGAGAGTTGTGTATTAATGTGTTATGGCGTTTGCCACATTTCATACAGCCTCTTGATGTGCAATCGTGTACTGTATGGTCTAGTTTTAGGCAATTGGGGCACAATTTGAACTGCCTGATGAGCTGAATCCGATTATCTAATGTTGCATAGAGGAATTTTGGGCACCTAAAACCCCATGATCTGCCTTGCATACTGCGCACTTCAATGCCTGGGATGATGCCGTCAACGTAGATACCCTCTTGCGTTCATCCTTCGTCTGGATTACTTCAAGCATCTGAAACCGTGTTTCCATGAATTTGAAGAAATCGTCCATTGTCTGCAATTCGTGAGGTGCTTTAAGTGACTGCTCATATAATCTCCTGGATTCCCTATCCAGCTTCTGAGTGAGTAAATGAAGCAGTATGGGATTCCACTGCTTGATCTTGATGCCACTGTTCTCCAATGCTAGTAGACATTCCTTGCTAGTGTCATGCAATCTTTTGATTCCCGAGCCTGATTCGGTTGTGAGAGCAGCTTGATATAGTAACTGATTGAGAATTGCTGCTATTATAGCCTTCGGATTGTCATACCTCTCTAAGAGTAACTTCCAAGCCACTGAGTAGTTATCGTCAGTAGCTTGTAAATGTTTTATTAGTCCGCCGGGTTCACCTGTCACATTTGCCTTCAAATAGTATAACTTTTCGGCCCCACCCAGAGGCCTGTTGTGAATGAGTTGACTGTACAAGTTTTTGAACTGCCCCCATTTGGTGTAGTTTCCGTCAAAGATTGGAAGTGTTAACTTTGGGAGTTTCACGTTTCCATTTATCGTGGTCACTGATTGTTCGTCAAGCTTTCCTTGTAGCCTTGTTGCTGTTTCTTGGAAATGATCTTCAATCTTCGTATATTCGCGAATATCGTAGGAGTCATCATCAAGTTCTGCCATTATTTGCCCATGTAAGGAGGCTATGGTGTCCCAATATTGATTGATGGACCTCAGTTTTTGTGTGTAGTATGCCCTTGGATGTGGATTTGCATGTTCGCGTTCAATTACCTTGATGATTCGCTCTAGCGCAGCAATGGTGGCCTTCACTTGTTTTCTCATTTTCAGGCTTCCAGTCAGTGGCACTAATTCGTCCTGGTGCTCGGGCTCGTCTTTATGTGATGATGTGGCTGTCGATACCTCGAGTCGCTCACTCAATCTTTGCAAGAATTCATTGTAGACCTTCTCTACTTGATTAAAGTAGTTTTTCACAAAGTTGCAGTCCTCACTTTCAACTATTTCGTCGTGATTCTCGCAAAACTTAGTCCATAAGTCATTGAGCCTTCCTTCGTAGCCTTTCGTGTTTTCTATAGTTCTCCGCCCAATGCTTTCCTTCCTGAAATTCTCAAGCAGTTGAGAAATTTCTTTCCCAATTCCTGACTGTGCTGCGGTTAGTTTTTGCATGTTGATTTGCTTCTGACTTTAACACTGCTGTTCTGTCCAAAATATATTGCCAGGGGTTGCCTATGTACGGCTGTTCTTCTTAGTATTTGGTCTTCTTGAGTTAACTGCTAGCCCGCAATCAAAAGGTGCTGCTACCGCGTAGTAAACACTGGAACCCTTTGCCTTTGTATATGTAGGTAAGTGGTACCGCTGCGCTGCGGTTGTCTCTTGTAGTAATCACTAGAGAGCTTATTGTTTTTTATAGATGATAAGACTTGGTAGTGAAGTATTGAAACATTCAATACATCACGTCGGGGTCACCAAAATGTTCAGTAAAAAAGCCTTCTTTACTGGTTGATGGTTTATTAAAAATTAAAATATGTACATTTTATTATCCTATTTATACAAAATTTAGTCTGGGAAATAAAATTAAGAATTACCAAAAAAGTGCTTAGTTCACAATATACCATATATTGTGAGAATGTAAAATTCTCACAAGAAAGGTGAGTAGCACGAGATATGTACATACATACAGGTGGTGATAGGTACGTAAGTACATGCCCGTGCAAAAACTGCAGCGTCTGGAGTTCGCATGGTAGAATTTTCCGGTGAAATATGAATTCCCTCAGAATGAATACGATGCGACGTGAGAATTATTTTATGTGATTAGCGCTGGACTAATCACGATGCGACGTGGGAATTATTTTATGCGATTAGCACTGGGCTAATCATCACCTTCATCTACGACAGTGCAGAATTTCTCAAATATGGCAATATTCCCAAGATTTATTTTTCTTCGTCAGTTTTGGAACATGCATAAAAATGGCCCGAGATTATCAAATGAAATGTGATAATATTCGTTTCCTTTCCCTGAAGTTTCAGGATAAGTTATTTTGCTGTTCTACTATATCTGCTAGATATGCTACTCTTTTCAACCGAGCTTTGTCGTTTAAGTATGTAAAAAGGTCATTTTCCCTTGCACTTCTAGGAACGACTTGATTTCATCTTTCATTTCAAAGATGCCATTCACAACATTTCCTTTCGACAATCAGCGTAGTGCAGTGTAGAAAAGAAGAAGCTCATGATCAGTGTCTATGTCCTTGAAGGGTTTTTTTTAAAACAGATAGATGTTAAGAGCTCCAGATTTGAAGTAAATCTACGATTTTTATCAGCGAATCAAGTGCTTTCTGCAGAAGAGTTGGAAAAGACTTACTGGCAAGTGCATACCGGTGAATCATGCAGTGGATTCGCTTTGTTTGGGAAGCTAGTTGTTTTACTTTTTTCTGAAAGCTCGATTTTGACCCAAGCATAGATGGTGCACGAACAAACCCCACAGACATTTCTTCACTTTAATTCTATAATCTCAAAAAACCTATTTATCTCCTCCATAATATCTTCACTTTTTGTAATAGTTTGAAGTCCACTACAAAATAGGAACTCTTCTTTGATATTATATGAATGAATATATTTCACAAAGAGAAGCAACTGAGCACACGAGCCTTCGTCTGTTGATTCATTAACAAGAAAAGAAATGAAAATCTACTCTTTAACGTATGGACATGTCTGATATTAAATTGCAGTGAATATATTTTTTAGTTAACTCTGTAAGTTGGCAACCCCACAAAAAAATCGCCTGCGACCCCACAGAAAACCGTTGCGACCTCATTCGGGGTCGCGACCGATAGGTTGAGAACCCGTGGTATAGAAGATGATAAGATATGACATTCCAAAAATTAATCAGCATTATTTTTTTATTTGGCTCATCACTGGGTAGAAATTTTTACAAGCGTATTTCATTTAAGTTTTTTGTGTTATGCTTATGACAGACATGAGGTATCGATATATAGATATTCTTATCGGGATATTCCGAAAACCTAGATATCAAAGCACCCCTGACAGACATAAACGAGGATAGTTATGTGTCAAACCGTACTTTGTCATGAGCATTATATTGACTGAAAGACAGACTAATTTGCGCTGTGTTCAAAGCTGGTTAACACTTGGCTAAAAATCAAGAGATTTTTATTATCTCCCCCGCATCCTCAGTTTCCAGGTTATGATACTCTAGAAAATTTTAACTTTAACTGATTTAGTCTTTTCAAATAGCAAGGTTCTATATAAACATTCAATTTTTCATATCGAATTTAAAATGGCATCTAAAGGCCGCTACATACGCTCAAGAAAATCGTAAGACTTGTGGATGGCCAAGTCGTAACTCAGAGCTTGAGTTGAGACTGAAGTCTGACATGAATGAAATTGGCCGAAACTATTGCGTACAAGCAAATCAGATGACTTTGCTAGAGAATTGAACTAGATAAAATCGGATGTTAAGTTTTGCCTCCACATGCAACTTGTGTTTTATTGTGTACTCAGCAAAATTGGTTTAAAAATGTGAAAACTGCATACCTTTAGGCATTAGTTCCAATTCAGTGTAAAACCCTCAAAATTGCATACTCTTAGGCATTTTGTTTGTTTGTTTTAATTTTGAGTAAATGATGAAAAGTTTTGTATTTTGGATACAGATTGAAATAAATTCTTTTAATCTAAAGACTTTGGACTTTGGGCTTCTTAAATTTTATAGTGTACAATTTGTAAATAATTGTATATAATTTGTGTATAATTTGTAGGTATATAATTTGTACAGCTTTCACATCGTGACGGATATTACAAAAATTTCGCAATCATAAAAAACAAAGAAGAATTCCTTAGAAATTTCGTGGAAATTAAACTTAAAGTTAGGCTTTTCGGCAAGTTGACAATATCAAAATTGTAAATTCAAAAATATTTGTGTTTCTAACAAGAGCTGTTATATGATAAAAAAGTACGGCATAAGATCAGAATTACCACCCTAGCCATATTACACATTAAGCGAAAATGAAAATATTCCAGATCAAATTTTTATATAAAAGACTGTGATCACCGGAGGCCATGAAGTCAACGATGACACCAATACATTAACATTAAAAGTCATCAGTTGAACGGCTACAAGCAAAAACCTCGAGAATACTTTCCAAGCCATGAAACAGAAAACTATATGTATGCGTCGTGAGTCCGTTTTCTAAAATGTTCTATGTTGATACTTATGGAAAAGTGCCAAACATTGACTTTATATATGCCATAGAGCCTAAACTACTATCCATACAGGAAAATAGTCATCTAGTAATTTAAAGCTTGGTTCCTTACCTTTCCAAAGGCTACACTTACTCTACTTTACTTAACAAAATAATTAAATAGTTTTGATTACAAAGTTACCTTACTATTTTACGCTAAATACATCTCAGCTGAGTGATAATTGCATGTGTGTTTATGCAGCCGGAGTCCGAATCTATAGGCCAGCTACATTCGATATCATCAGTCCACGGCATCCCATGACGGCATAGCGACATTACAATGATTACTCAGCTGAGAGTTTTTGTTTGAGGAATCGTAGTCATTTGGTTAAAATAATTTTTTTTAAATAATTTTGTTAGGAAAGGTATGAACATTTTATTACGGTTCGGAGGATACGAAAGCAAGCTTATGGTTAACAGAACGCCATTTTTCTGTATGAATAGTAGTTTAGAGCGGAGAAGCCATTCAAATTAAACTTTTGTCAGTTTTACATAAGAACACTGCAAATATTTAAGAATGTAAGGACTAGTTGGGCCTCGCATGTGGTAGGGGGAGTCTGTTTCATGGCTTGTGAAGTATTTTCGAGGGTTTTCAAAACCCTCGAAAATACTTCCCAAGCCATGAATCAGAGATCTATATGTGTGCGTTCGGAGTCCGTTTTCTAAAATGTTCTATATTGATGCTTATGGAAAAGTGCTAAACATTGGCTTTATATATGCCATAGAACCTAAACTACTATCCATAAAGGAAAATAGTCTTCTAGTAATTTACAGCTTGGTTCCTTACCTTACCAAAGGCTACACTTCCTATATACCTTACTTAACAAAATAATTAAATAGTTTTGATTACAAAGTTACCTTACCATTTTGCGCTCAATACCTTTCAGCTGAGTGATAATTGCATGTGTGTATGTGCAACCGGAGTCCGAATCTGTATGCAGCCACAGTCGATATCATGGCCCACGGCACAACGACAATGATTACAATGATTACTCAGCTGAGAGTTTTTGTTTGAGGAATCGTAGTCATTTGGTTAAAATAAATTTTTTTAAATAATTTTGTTAGGAAAGGCATGAAAATTTTATTACGGTTCGGAAGATAATAAAGCAAGCTCAAGATTATCAGAACACAATTTTTCTGTATGAATAGCAGTTTAGAGAGGGGGACCTATTCAAACCAAACTTTTGTCAGTTTTACATAAGAACATGGCAAATATTTTAGAATTTAAGGACTACGTTGGGCCTTGCATGCGGTAGAGAGGGAGTCTGTTTCATGGCTTGTGAAGTATTCTCGAGGGTTTTGGGGTTTTGCTACAAGCTATGAAGAGCTCATACTTATACTACTATAAGATCTTAGAGGCTAAAACTATAGCTATCGCGCAAAAAAAAATTATAACCAATTGCAGCCCAATATGTTGTTTTCTTTCTAATAGTGTTAAAAAAATTACATGCAGAACAAATTTATGGAAATTATGGTGTTTGAACGAAACCCAAGCTACTTTTACACTTGCAATATGGCAAGGCTAAAAGTGTGTAATAATGTCGGCCACTAGCCGTTCAACTATGTTCACATTCAAGTCGTATTTTATGGCGTGTATATTCCTCGGGGGTTACGAAAAGATTCATCTAAATAAAAAGCTTTATTATACCCTGAGGAGGTGTGGTGTGCACAAAAATTTGTTCCATAGGTCATAAGTAAAAAAACAAATAACATTATTCGTACAAATACTTGCGCTTCATAACGATACAAAAATTTCAAACATTTATAAATTTTATCGTATTTTACATAACATTTAAAGTTGCATTGTCTCCCACTGACAGTCGTGTTAATGACGTGAGTATCTAATTAGCACGCAAAAGTTTGCGTTGTAATCTACAACAAAATATCGTACTGTGACAAGCCCCTTATCAATGGATATCCAAGAGTCAGGAATGTGTATTATTTCTGTTTATTTTTTGGCATTGTATTACCGTTAGTTATTCTTTAATACTAATTTTATAAATTTGTGTGAAAAATGTAAAAAAGTGGCAAAATTGTAATTTTTGAACAAGTTCTAAGTTTTGTAGAATGTGTTGCTTGTAATCTTAGAACATAATTTAGCGGAAAACAATTATGCGGAAGCTTGCGAAACTTTGAGAAAACTTCCGATAATATTTTCTTCAATTTTCAATGCAAAAAAATAAATTTGAAAGACCCCGATTTTAGTTTCAGGATTTAGTCGAATGATTAAACGCCTTAACATTTTTCATATTTGGCGTTAAATAAAAAAGACCAACAATTCCTTTAAACACCCAGACACGAATGAATGCTTCAAATGTATTTTAATTTAGAAGACGATCGTGATCATCATGATAGAGTGAATTGTTTGCGTAAGGCGTTTTTATCAAGATGGATGAAATGCGGACGAAAAGATCTAGTTTCCACGAAAAATACGGTGACTGACTTGATGTATTCGAAAACTATGACGCCATACATGTTATAAAACCTCCAGCAGGAGGAAAAGACCAAGGCAGGTCGAGGAAGGCGTTTTCGACATGTTCATCGCGAACAAAAAAAACGCAATTGATATCCAGACAATCGTGATCATGGAACCAACACGTCTCCATGTGAGTGATGTGGTTTCATTGCTAGTAGAAGCAAAGATAAGAAAACATTAATACTAACTCATTAAGAATATTGTAGCCGAATAAACACATGTAACGGAGTTTCGGTGGGATGGCTGCGGATAGCTCGTCGGACCAGGGTTTCTTAAAAATGAAACTCCTTCAGTTACAATATAAATAAAATTAATTCTTTATTTAACAAAATAGCCTACCAGTTACACAGCTAACTTAATCTAGTTCTATTTATCACCTATACTAGAGATCATGTAGTGGTAAGGGGAACTTCACACGACTTACTACTATGTTAATAATTCTGAATTCAATACTTAAAGAGACTAGTTTTTACAAATTCAATATATATATATCCTATACTGAAAACTAGGTAGTGGTAAGGGGAACTTCACACGACTTACCACTATAATAATTCTGAATTCAACAATATGATAACCTGAGAGGGAGACGGTGACGTATCAAGAGAATATTTGATGAAGAACGATAGTACGGGGAATAATCACACGACGTACCAATTAAATGTTAAGGCGGGATGGTTCACGCTAACCTTAACACCACGGATGAGGACGGATGGTACGGGGAAAAATCACACGAAGTACCAGGGAAATGTTAAGGCGGGATGGTTCACGCTAACCTTAACACCACGGAAGAGGACGTATGGTACGGGGAAAAATCACACAACGTACCAGGGAAGTGTTAAGGCGGGATGGTTCACGCTAACCTTAACACCACGGATGAGGACGGATGGTACGGGGAAAAATCACACGACGTACCATGGAAGTGTTAAGACGGGATGGTTCACGCTAACCTTAACACAACGGATGGGAACGGATATTTAAGCAAATGCACGGGGAATATTCACACGACGTGCAAGGGTTTACTAGTGTGGGAATTTCGCGCTCCACTAGTCACCCAGTAAAATGTCTGATCACCTAACTAGTCGAGCTTGCTGACCAGACTGATTTCTGTGGGCAAATGGCGCGCTTTATATAGCCGGGGGTCAGAGCTTCTCAGTGGCTGAGTGCCTGATGCTTCTACTGGCGTAAGTATAAAAGAGCTTGCAAGCTCTTTTGAAAAGCTTTTCTACTAGTACATGTGCTGGCGAGCTGATCATGCAGCCTGTGACTATGGCAGCTTGTTGGCATGCCCCAGTGGCGTGGTTACTTGAACTTAAGTTCAAGTTTTAATTAAATAGCCCATAGGCGGGCAAAAATAATTTAATTCGGTTCAAATTTGTAACTTCGTTACACACATTTGGACGTCTTTCCGAGCTTTCCACGCAAAAGTCGTGCAAGCAAAGAAAAAAAGTTACCCAAAGCCGGATACAATAACTGTCACCGAATCATCAGCGGAAGTGTCTTCCGAATCATACCGCTTCACATCTACTGAGATCACAGGAAGAAGTATTTGAGACGATTCAAGAAGGTGATATTTCTAATTTAACCCTCATAGGAAAATGGGTGCAATGATTCTTGTACTTCAGAATCACCAAAAAATAAATTTTGTGCAGATTTCAACAGTGTGTTGAAACCTAAACAAGACTGCTGTTGAGAACGACTATGTTTCTCAGTAAAAGAAAACTTAAGTTCAGACTAAACAGTGTGTCTTATCTGACTTAGATGCTGGAGAGTGCTCACGAAGTAATAGCCACTTAACTCTTGGTTATACTATAATTTTATTATCCAAATGCATGTACTTTTATACAAAATTTATCACAGTGAAAAATATTTTAACACAAAGATTACAAAATATAAAAAATAAACAAAGATTTTACGGAACTAAAAATTTCTTTACACAAACTGTAAACAAAAGCCAAAAGAAATTACGGAAATAAGTTTGTTTACAAGAATTGTAAACAGAAGCAAAAGAAGCTATAAAAAGCAATTGCGAAAGAAATGGTAAAAAACAAAACAAGATATGATTCTATCAAAACTTAAGCAATTGCAAAAGAATGTATGTATGTACATTATTCTATATTCTATAAGTATGTCACTGAGTCGCACGATTAATCGAGCGTTTTACTACCTGTAGTGGCAGAAAAACATGCAGCGTGCGCAATTTGTTTATGAAGTAAGTTTCTGCTGCCCTCAATTAACTGTGGCATATTGACCTTCACTAATTTGGATGATGTTCGACCTGTTCGGGAGCTGAACAATGGGAATTTGATGGAAGTAATGGGCAATCCGAATATAAGCAGAGCATTTCGGAAGACTTTAGCGATAGTCATATGTTTATGATTTCTTATTTATATCTACAGATCCTGAGTCCGAAAAGAAGATCGTTTGGCAGAATCCTCGTCCTGGATCAACTAGGTACTGCAGAAATCCCGGAGCTGAGCACGGCTGAGCAGAATGATATTAATCAACAAATAACTTTCCTTACTCCAATGATTTTAACTGCAGGTGGCAAAACGGTGACTGTAAAACACAATCTCAAGCTCACTCTGTAAGTATACTATTTTTTTGGAGCTAAGCCAACACACGAGGATTTGCTTTTTTGAATTCGTTCTCCATGTATCCTATAGGCTGGATCTCAAAAAATGGCGTACAGGACAAGAAGTAAATGCACAGCAAAAAAGGAAGTTAAACAGGCCGAGTTTAAAGAAACGACTGGAGTAATAGTGGACAAGCCGAAACAGGGTGCAAAAAATTCCAATGATGGGAACACGGCCGGAAGATTTTTTGCTAATATTTCGCTGTCTGCAGAAATAACAGGCATAAACGAACGCATCATAGAGAGATGTGGGGGTGATTCTGAAAACAATGTCCTCTGGCTTCGAAATAAATGCCCAGCTCTTTGAACAATACGCGTTACAAACAGCCAAGGATATTGTTAATGAATACCCATGGTATCCTATGCCAGCCTCTGTCCACAAACTACTTTTACATGGTACACAAATTGTACGCCGTGCAATATTGTCTACAGGACAGCTGACCGAAGAAGCTGCGGAGGTAAAAAATAACGATGTTAAGTCATTTAGGGAATTGAACACGCACAAAAAGTCCAGGATATCCACTAATAGGTTTTTTTTAAGCTCAAATCCTTATTAAGAAATAAGCGACCATTACCTCAAAAATCAAATTCCCGTTTGAATAAAATAGTTCTAAATCTTCTTTTGTAGTTTTGTAGTGATTTAAGTACATTGCAGATTTTGTAGAAAAATATTGAGAGATTTTTGGAAAATATTATTTTTTTATAATATATATTTGAACAAAGTGTGTTTTATTTAAATATATGTTGCAATATAAACAAAAAGTTTAACCTTTCATTTTTGACCTCATCTCCCACAATGGAGAAACCACTGTGCGACGTAGTTCTGCTCTTTGTAGGGTAACATTTGAAACGTTGCATATTTGGTATTCGTAATCTTTCTATGCAGTTGTCCGAATTTCGAGCCATAAGCAACCCACCCAATACATAGCACAATTGGTGAAAGTTCATAAAAAGAAGTCGAATTGAAATCACTTTAGAACAAAAATGTTTAGAAATACAGGGTGGGCCAAAAGTCACCATGGGGTTTAAAAATTTAATAACTTTTTCGTTTATATATATATATTTTTTTTAGATTATATAAATAACATCGGAGAATAAATAATGGAGAGATTCACAACTGAACAAAGAACCAGAATAATAGAATTTTATTACTTAAATCAGCGATCAATTATTTTAACGCAAAGAGCATATCGTCGCCATTTTAACGTCAGAATTTCGCCCTCTGAAGCCATGATTCGTTGCTTAGTTCATCGTCACCACCAACATGGCACCGTAAGTGATTTGCCTCGAACCTGTAGACCGCGTATACTTCACACTGCGGAAAATATTGAACGTGTAGAGCAAAGTGTTAACGAAACACCAGAAACATCTACCAGAAGGCAGGGATGTCTCGTACGTCACTACGGCGCATTTTAAAAAAAAGATTTACTGTTATTCCCATATAAGGTGCAATTGGTGCAAGAATTGAAACCCGCAGATCATCGGCAACGTCTAAATTTTGCAGTTAAATTTCAACAGTTGGCCAGAAATGAAATCAACTTTATTGAAAATCTTATTATGAGTGATGAAGCTCATTTTCATCTGAATGGCTTTGTTAATAAGCAGAACTGTAGGTTCTGGGGTTCTAAAAATCCAAGAGCCATTCATCAACGCCAATTGCACCCCATTAGGTGTACAGTATGGTGTGGCATTACATCTGAAAATATCATTGGGCCTTACTTCTTCGAAAATGAAGATGGAAGTGCTGTAACCGTAAATGGAGAGCGGTATCGGTTTATGATAGAAAATTTTTTACGTCCTGCTCTTGAAAACAGACCTGAGATGTGGTTTCAGCAGGATGGAGCCACTGCCCACACTGCTCGAGACACAATGGCACTTTTAAGGCAAATTTTTGGACAGCGAATAATTTCAAGAAATTCGGAAATTAATTGGCCAGCGCGTTCGCCAGATTTGTCAGCACCCGACTATTTTCTTTGGGGTTATTTGAAGGAGCGAGTATATGTGAACAAGCCCGAGACAATCCTTGAACTCAAGGCCAACATTGTTGCAGAAATTCGAGCGCTACAGCCACAAATGTTGAAAGATGTTATGGAAAATGCTCTAAAAAGAGCCCATCATTGCGAAGCTAATAACGGCGGTCATTTAAGTGACATTATTTTCCATACTTAGCGTAAAAATTTTCCATTTTGTATATTTTATAATCTAAAAAAAAAAAATAAAAAAAATATATAAACGAAAAAGTTATTAAATTTTTAAACCCCATGGTGACTTTTGGCCCACCCTGTACTTCCAATACCAATATTGGTGAAGGTTTACAGGTGTAGTCATTTTCAAACCATTTTATGAACACGTGATAAAGAAGAACGAGCCAAATTTGAAGAATGGAATGAATGGAGGAGTCAGTTCAAATTTTCTAGTTGATAGATATGTTTGGAACTTTATGTTTACACCTAGATAAAATGGGAAATGTAAAAAAAAATCGCATTCTTGCAAATTGAGAGCCATCTCTTATCAGAGGCATTGACTTATCAAGCAGTCCCCGTAAGAAAAAAGAATAAATCTCTGCAACTTCCAGTTTAAGTACAAACCATTCTGCTTATAAAACACTTTTCTTCCATTTATCTAGATTTTCCTTTCCCTTTCACCTTACCTTACACAAGTACACTGAAATTTTCGTGTCTATGTTGTTGTTGTTGTTATTGAATTTATCTTATTATCTTTTGTTGCACACTCATCAAAGATTTCATGCTCATGTAATCTCATTATAGTAGGTACTGCCATAAGCATGCACATATACTATGTAAAATAAATTATGAATTATGTAAGTATTTAAGGAATACGATCAAAACAAAAACAAAACTTGTATACAAAATAGGAATCAGTTACTTAAGAAAATTAAGTCTTCCCGTAAGTTACTAAATCCAGCAGGTAGTTAATTACTATAGGTAATTTCATTACATCACCTCTGTAAACATCTCAATTTCGTATTTCGGTACAAAAACAACTCCCTAAAATCACGGCTCCTTTTGCGGAAAATTTTCTCTTGTGCTAGCTGTAATACAGCCAACAATAATAACAATGTGCCTTTTGAGGAAAACTTCCTCCTTGAAATGGTGAAAGCATTCATTCAAGAAGGATCTTTTGTCATATTCTATGGCATAAAATCAAGCAAAGCAACTTACCCCCCAGAGGATGCCTATAGAGTATTGCTAAAGAATTTAAGAAGTTTTGATAGAACTTAGAAGTGTTTCTCTTTTCTCTTTGGATATGTGGTAATAAATCTCGATTTAACTTTTATTTTAACTACTAGAAATCCTTTGGCTTAGGACAAACATAAAATTTGTGAAGATAATATTAGATTTAGCTATATACATATATTTGTATGTATATTCTATGTACATAAATTTCCCACTGTTCCTCTGTCAAAGTTATATCGAAGAGAAATCTATATTTTGTATGGGAATGTATCTGGCAGCAGCATTAAATTATATCCTTAGACTTGGGATGTGGCAAAGAATTTTGGGTTTTTCGAGTAGAAATAGTTGAAGTTAGAAGAATCTTTCTATTTGTATAATCTGTAGATACGTGAATACATAAATACGTATGTAAGTATTTATTATAGTGAAGGATAGCTGCTGGTACATATTTCGATATTTACGCATCAACAATCGAAAGTATTTTGTGTGCAGAATTTTGTTTTCTTTTAACCATGACCTTTGCAGCATACATAAATTATGACAAAGGACAGAGAGACATTAAAATTTTTATCAATTAAAGGGCCTTCATATTTTATGTATATTGTTCAAGTCATATGGAGCAGACCTAATCACATCTGTAAATCACACGATGGAACTTAAGCCCTAAACACAATTGTAACGACGGCGACAACTACAAGCAGCAACCACTGTCAAAATCCTTCGTCGACAGATATGAAGCACAATTGCGGGGAACGAAAAACGAAAGAGATAAATACCTTTTGCTGCGGTTTTTTATTTTTATTTATTTTATTTTCCAGTCTTTACCTTTTTGACCAAACCACTGCCATACAAACTACAAATGGCTAATAATCAGTGCGATAAAATCTTAAAGAGCTCAACATTACATAGATAATTGGCAGGCCTGTAGTTGGCGATGAAATTAGAAATTTCACCTATCGCGGCGATGAGTTAAAATGTAGTCATCGCCGGTAGTCGTAATTGTGTTCGATTGGATTGCAAAGCAAATGTGTGCATTTTTTCACAGTGGTTGCTGATTTTAGTTGTCGCCGGTCGTCGCAATTGGCCTTATGTGTCTAGATCAAATGAACATACTAAATGTCAGTAGCTTTCTAGACTAGTGTAGCTAGAGAAAGTTGCAGTCTTTGCAGTGTAGCTGCAATTTCGGTGAACACAGGTAAGTTAATTAATATGTTCCAACCGATCTAGCTAAGTCAAGTTCCTCTTAGGATTGTCTTTATTTCCCTTGACGTTCTCTTTATCTTTTATGGCTCTTTTCGGTCTTTGGGGCTCATCTATCGCCGGTTTCTTTATGGATGATGCACCATATCAGCCATACTGAATGTCATTCTCTTTTTGCGTTAAGATTAAGGAATTAAGTGGGGCTAGTGGCCTTTGCACTACAGCCATTTATTGGCTTATTGTGCACCGCTTTCTTTATAGTTCATTCAACATCCCCACACTTCCTAGGAAGTGCAGTATTTTTTTGGATAAAGTTTCTTCTTTTGGAGTTAGTTGGGAGGGCAGGTGAAGGACAATAGGCTGTGGATTATTGGAAGAGTTTATGAATCGATGGTTCATAAAAATTTAGTTTTATTCAGAGACACTCTGAGAAATCATGGCTTAAATGTGATTACCCGCGGTAGTAATCATCACCTTTATGGTCGTTGAAACTTATTCTACCACATCATATAGATGGTAGATATTTCTGGTCTCGGGCTGAGGCCTTCCATTTAAGTGGGAGAGAGGTGTACCATATGGGGAGGCAATATACTGGCCTAATTAGTAGTTTATAGAACAACAATTTTGTTTCTGTGGATAGTCCGCACCTGAAATGTATTATAGGGCGAGTAGGCCGTACGTGTAGTTTGCTTTGATTATGATTACTTTCGCATGGTGATTGGAAAGTAGCAGTATGTCGAAATTTACACTAAGATACTTGGCAATATCTGAGGGCTTGATTATTCCCCCATTATAGATGGCTTCTATTTTCTTAGACTTTCTTGGTTGAAAGTTTTCAGCCGGGCAGGGTTTCCGAATGCAGACGAGTTCGGGTTTTTGAACATTTATTTTGGTCCCCCATTTGCATTCCTAGCTAGAATTGGGTAGCGACATTGGGCTTTAGTGAGAGAGTCATCTGCATGTAGTGTCGTACCATTCTCATTTCGGTGTTGATCCGAGGTGTATAGGTTGAAGATTATTGGATCTAGGATAGAGCCTTGGGGAACACCAGCTTCGACTGCCTTGAGTGGTGATTTGTGGTTTTCAAGCTTCACATACAATTTTCTAGAGCTAAGAAAACTGTGGATTAATCTGTGGAGGAAAACCGAATTGGTTTAGTTTATATATAAGGGCTGCTATCTATATTGAGTCGAAAACTTTGTCGACTACAAGGAAGATGCTTACCATCCACTCGTTTCTGTTCAGAGCTCTGGTGGCATTTGTGTGGAAATTGAGTAGTGAGTGGTGTGTGGAATGCTTTTGGCTTGAAGTAGAATTATGAATCATGATCGATGTTTTTCTCTTCACAAGTGTTGAGAACTTGTGGCTTGATAACATTTTAAATAGTTTAGTTTGAGATCAGGGAGATGGGTCTGATGTCTTTAGACGCTCTAGCTAGGTTCCAATTTTCCTGAATTTTATCCGGAGTGTAGGCTAAATTAATATCTCTTTTGGATTCCTCTGGAATTCATTTCTCTGCGTTGAATTGTTTCACAACGTGATTCCAAAAATCGTATGAAACGTTCTTCTGCGATTGATAATAACAAAATGAAAGTCAAATGCGGGAGAAATCATCAGTCAAAAGCTGCATAATTTAAGAAAACAATTTAATAATTAGTTAAGAAAAACAAGGAAAATGAAAAAGTAGACTGGGATCTGCTGAAGTCTAAACGAGCAAATGGGAGTATTTTAAAGCTCTGCCATTCTTTCAGCATTCCCAAAAATTTACTGTTATCTCCTATTCATTTTTCAAAGCCTTAAATGCCTCCAAGCAACTTTCTAGGACATTTTATGAAATAGTTTTCACCGAAATCCTAAATAAATGATAGGGGAGTCAGATAAAAAAAATGTAAGATATAAATGGCGCAGGAATTGTTTTATAGGTATCTAACCTGAAATCGGAGTGTTAATATGCCAATCTTTCTCTAGGTAAAATCCTAATATATTATTTCTTTATCTCAGGTGTAACTTTTTCAAAAAAAATTATCAAAATCTATAGCTCATAAACGCAAAAAAATGAAAAACTTCAAATTCATTTGACAGTGTAGATCATAATCGCCTCAGGCTGAGAATACAGGCTTATTGTATAGAATATCTTGTTACATATTATCAGCGGCCTTGAAAAAGTTGAGTAGTAGGAGAATATCAAATTCATCAATTTATTGAACGAAGTTTCTTATCACATTTAAAATGGCACTTTTGCAGCTTTGAAGTTCCACAAAATAAATTGCCGTGTATATGAGAAAATTGCACTGTTAAAACATAAATTTCTCAAGAATTTGCCACAAAAATAAGACAACGAAATAAATCTGCTGCTACTAGTAGTTAAGACCTGATGGAAAATTTTCATTAAGACGTCTAATAAAGCAGCAAAAAATCGGTTTGACAATTTTGAAGGTATACAATTCACATTCAATTATGAATGGATACACCTATCTCACAGCTGGTCAGGTAACAAAGAAGTACTTCAGCGCAAGTACAAGTACCGCATGTATGAAAAGTACTTGTAACTAAGTACTAAGTCTATAAAAAGTACTGAGTACTTTTTTAAGTCCTTTTCAAAGTACTTTTTTAGAATCTTTGTACGTTGGCAGTAATATAATGAAATTTATGAGTTCAGTTAATAGATATTTTTAAATAAATATCTTTTGAAAACTATAATATGTATAGTAACTAGAGGCTACTATTTATAGTTTTTTATAGTTTTCGGAACTGCACTTTCACCTCTCATAGCTACACTCATAAAAACTATTAGAGGTACGCCCAAGCACCCATTGTCGCCTCCAATAATGCATAAAAATTCTAAGGAAAACAATTCCAGAGTCCTTCCCTACATCAGGTCGGGGCATCGTTTATTTTATATTGGAGCGAGGCATTGCTTGCTTATCCTTGGTTATGTCACAAGTCGCGGCATCGTCGATTTTACATTCGAGCGAGACGTTACTGGTTTTTGTTCTACTTGCCCAGTCTTGTTTGTATGTTATTAGTTTGTTTAAGGTTCTGCCTTGACGGGTAAGTGCGGCACATGTTTTGACAGTTCTTTGAGTGCTTTAAAACTCAACAAAAAAGGAGTTGGGCTAGAGATTGTGTTTACTTTTCTAAGAAGAGTTAGATATTTGTAGGTACTTAATAGACTCAGAAATAAAAATCTTAAGTACAAGTAAATAGAAGCAAGTACTTATGTTCAAGTACTAAGTACGGCATTTAAAAAGTATGTAGTAATAAGTCTTAATTAACGAAAATGTATTTTAAGTAACACTTAAATCTTTCTTACTTAAGTATTGCCCATCTCTGCCTACTCTGCTATAAATGTGTATTTGATTTGAATGAAGTCGTGGGTTTAGACATTTGTGCAAGCATTAGTGTTCTCTGAAACTAAACTCACCTGCTCTATGTATTACAAGAAAAAAATAACTGCTACATTTTGTTTAATACGATTGAGAGAAAAAACTCTATTGATATCATTAAGATTAATTTTGCAAACATTAGGCCTACTAGCATGGTTTTCAGCATATTACAGGTTTGCTGTGCAGAGCTCTATCGAAGGAAAAAACTAATATTCAGTCTGTAGATTCAAAATAAATATAGTCATGAATCTTCTGATTGACTTAGTTCCGAATTATTGATAATGCTTACGGTATGAATTGATAAATGCATACCAACTACCATTGCAGTGGTTATGGGCTTAAATTCTACTACGATAGGGACTTAAGCTTTTCTTTCTACCTAGCTTCCTGTCGAGTTTTGTAGTTTCTCCTCTCCCATATGGTTGCTTGCTCCGCTGCGCGTGCGAGTGGGGTGGGGGGATGGGAAGCTTGCCTATGAAGAGGGGTGGGTTGGTATAGAGGGTTCGCTACCATATGGTGAAAGAATGAAGGTAATCGTTTGGGATAACGAGAAGTTATGGGGGAAAGAGTGGTGGAAGAATTGTGGAAAGATTTTGGTGATTTTTCCAGTATGGAGGGTAAAATTTTAGGAATTGTGATGTTACAGTTGTATGTAAATGTATGTAAATCTATGTAAATGTATGTAAATTGGAATGGTATGGTGGTTTGGTGGGGTTGGGAAAGGGAGAGCTGAGGAGGGGTGTGGGAAATATGCTTACCTAGGAAGAGGGGACAGTTTGGTACCATGTACAAAAAGAATGAAGAGAAACGGTCAACAGGGTGTGGACCAATGTACAAAAGAGTGGAGTCGTATAACACTAACAATATCTAAGCAAACTTTTTAATAATGAATAATGCTCAAAAGTCCGGATCGTTGCCTTAATGCTAAGTTCGAGTCGCGCTAATCACTAAATTAAAGGAAAGTATTTATAATCAAAGAGTCATATGATAAAATCTTATTAATACCTATAGTGGACGGATGAAAAAATTTAAGAATGTGGATGCTCGTTAACTTGGTAACATCGAGTAGCACTAATCACTGTATTTAATGGAAAGCCAGGGGTCGAGGGATCCCAAGCACGGAGGGCAGAGCGGGCGACATTATGCTATCCTGCTAGACAGTCCATCACCAATTTAAGCACATCATGTCTTGGGAACGGTTTTTCCGTTTATCTACAGATAGGAAAGCAGACCGTAAAGTATCCAGCCTGCTCTGGGCGAAGGCCACAGAAAGTTTTCGGTTCACTCAGGCTCTCCTTCCAGGCAGGACAGGCACTCAGGGCTGCAACAACTCACATCCTTGTTAGATGAGGCTGAAGGGAGCTATGGCCAGTGATGATACTACAGTTCATAGTTCTACATTGTTTCTTTCCCAGCCGCTAGGGAAACTCAGAGAAGACAGTAGTGTGCCTTTCAAGTGAGTACTCTATCCCAATGTCACACTCAGAAAACACCCGCACCGGCTCCCTCATTAGTGAGAGACCTACTACCTTAAACAAATAAATTTAAGAAACCGAAGAAGCAGAGCTCCGGATAAGAGAGTGTCAGATTGAGAGGCTATATGGAATCACTATACTCCCATGGGGAGTGAAGAAGGAGAAAAAAACAGTACGATTAATTCCGATTCTGTAATTTATATACTTAGTAATATTTACGGTTTAGAGTAACACTGTTAATTTCTCGGATAAACCAGACAGACCTAATCAACATTTTGATTCCAATAGAACACGGTCACCGTGTAAATATAAATACAAACTTTGTCAACAATGAAACTTGTTTGTCAACATTTGAATTAGAGATCATGATAGCATCACATTGCACATGGAGTGCAGCTTTATCTTACTAAGTATTTAGCAACTTGATTAATAACTTGCAAAAATCCATGTAAACATCGAAAATCACATCTTAAAATCATCAAAAGTCGTCCGTAGTTCATCGATCATTGCCTTACACTGTTGTCATATTTTCTTTATCTGAATTACAGATACGCTTTAGTAATCTTCTGAGTAATTAGTGACCAACAAATTAAACTGGTTTTGATTTTTTTCTGAGGACTATTATCTAATTCTATCTGTGAGTTATTTCCGTGCATTACTATCTGAATAATAAATGGATCTCTTCTCCCAGCTGGATATATCTATGTTAGCAGCTATGCTAAATTTTTTATGAAGTCACATCCGTACATACAATCATGTTCTTGAAATATAGGAATATAAATCATTAACGTTAAATTAGACATCGAGAGGAATATACGTTTTACGAGAGAATGTCGATAAACTATGAGGACTAGACCTTTTGATATTACGCCCATCTACTTACGTAAGGCCACCACATAAAAGGAGACATGTCGAAGTAATTAAAAACAGAAGTAACTTTTTTTGGATACCTCCGTTTGGAATTGCGCATTCAATCAATACTGCCTTTGCCTCCCTCACCACCCCTCCCCTATTTCTAAATCATCACCTGATATTTTTTTCCTTTTTGAATCATTTAATTTTAATGGTCAAAATTAAATATCTTCATCTTCCTTATTGTCTTATTATAAAACAAACATTTTTAACCATACATCTATTCTAACAACAGTCGTAAGGCAACCAACTGTACACACTCAAATATGCTTTAATGTCATAGAACGAGACTAAAAACTCCCATAATCTTATCATAACTTCTGCACAATTTATTTTATTATCCACAAGTACACACCCCAAAAATATATTAAAAGTTGAAACACAAAATTTGATTTTATGGTCCAATTCATTCAATGTTTTTACAGCTTCCTATAGATATAAATGTTTTCACAACAACACAAAGAGTAGAATTTCCGGAGGTGTTTACGGCTCAAAAAACGCTTCGAGCAATTGCAAAAGTTCCACCATCATAAGGTAATAAAAGTAAAGTAAAATCGTAAGTAAAATGTTTTAATGGTGAAATTTTTACTGAATGTACCGTGAAAGTAAGTAAAAATGTCGCATTTAAAAATAAATAAATAAAATTCAATAAAGTAGGTATTGGAAATGTGACATATAGTAGGTATTAAATTTTTGTATATTTCTTTTCAACATAATCTTAAAAGCTCATTGACTACGAACTCTTACTCGGATGAATACTTTTTAAATGGTATACGCATTTATAAAATACTTATTTCAATAAAAGTGGGACAAGATAGATACATATAGATATACTCACTAATAAAATACAGCAGACCCCAAATAAATGGCTCATAATTAGTTCATTTGTCGTATTGAGGTATATGAGAAATAACGAATCCGATGCCAACTTCAAGAACAATATAATTCCTGTCCGATAGAGCAATCCTACCCTGAAAGTATACATAAGAAAATCAAATGAACTATTGACCTCACAATGATAACTTACCTTCTCCATATTGAAATGTTATGTTTGTCATGCTTCTTCATCAAGTATAGCAGCTTTTTGATTAGAACCACGAACAGAAGAACGAAGAGTCCAATAAATAAACCCTCGACTATTATAAAGAGGATAAAGCCGGAACTCCCAGTCTCTAACCACCAGAAAAGTGGCCATTTTCCGATTATTGTGTAGATGAGAGGTGAACAGATTGCAAACAGAATGGGAAGTAACCAACTGATTCCAATTGCTCCTCGTATCCCAGACGACAGATTTGTCATTTGCACCTTCTTCGGAACTAATTCAGATTGAATAACCAATGTAATTGCGACTAATGTTGATAGTCCCAAGAGCATTAAAGATGCTAGAGTTGAACTTATGATGCCATGCCAATCCTATGTGAAAAATTTAAAATTAGAATGAAAAGAAAAAAAATGTTTTATTTAAAGACTTGCAGTAATGGATGTGAAGTGAACTTAATTTATGATAAAAAAAAAACTTCATATTTTCGGTTCATTAATATTGTGTTGTTCGCTTGAGTATCACAGTAGAACTTGTGCAGCAGACTCCGTTAACCTATGCAGGCAAGAACGGAATACTTTCATTTTTTTTTACAAATACTATTACCAAAACGTAACCTCAAAATTTCTAGTGGTTTTCACTCTTTCAATTGCTTTCCGTTTTCAATATTACTATCCAACATGCACCCAAACCAACGTTAATTAAATATTTTATTTTCCTCTTGGCAAAATTTCAACTACAAAAAACTTGCAAAATGGAAAAAATTGGAAAGTACTTGAAAAATGCAATTCACGTAGGCATTCAGGTGCCCAGTGGTGAGAATTACACAAGCACTTGTAGCATACACATCAATAATAATCGATGTTCTTTAAATGCTTCAGGGTCAATAAGGATATTTAAAAAAAAAAAATAAATAATAATAACTGACCTAAATTGGCTCAGTTAAACTTATATTCAAAGCAACCGATATGACTTATTTCCCCTCAAGCAAATCAGATTTTGATTTCATAGCACACATATAAATGACCAGGGAAAGTGGAGAAGTGTTTTTTTCTGTGCTGATTTTCGATAACATTGTTTTTTTTTATCAGAAGTAAATGATAACGTTAGACAGAGTGTTTCTTTGTATATATATGCAACATTTGCCTTAAATAATTTTGTTTCGACAGAAAATGTGAAATGTATGTATAGTCAGAGATCCTTGAAAACCTGAAATTGAAAAATGCTAAGTTGAAGGAGGGGTGGGGGGGGGGGGCATCGAACTTTATAGTTTGAATTTGAATGGGAAGAAAAATATAGGCATTACAAAGAATATAGGAAAGTTTTGTAGAACTGATACCTAAAAATAAGTACATTGGTATGGTACTTAAGTACTAATACTGTAACGAAGTCCATTTCAGTCTGCATTGGAAGTGGCCTTCATTACAAACCTCTCCATCCATATACCATACGTCTAACCGACACCTAGTAAAATATGATGTACATAGTCAAACACATACATACATTACTTATATTACTGGTGATCAGCCGCTCATCGAGTGATAGCTGGCTTAAACCAGTCAGCTGCACTGATAACCATCGCATACCGGTAGCAATGAGTAGCGGGTTACTCGCTTGCTAGCGGCCACCAATGCTATAAAAAGCGAGCCGCCAGGCCATAGTTGGCATTTTAAAGACAACAAAACTGAAAGTTCGAAAGTCACAATGGACAACTGGCAACAAGAGGAAAAAAGACGACATCAAACTGAACTGAGGGCTAAAGATGAGCCCCAACGAACAAATGAGGACAAATTAGAGAAATCATCGAGGGAACTACGACAAAGCAAACAAAACTCGGCGCAAAACACACTTGACTTGACTTGACATAGTTGGCAGTTGATCTTGACCAGTCAACCCGACAAGATCTTGCAGTGCGATTGCTAAGCCAGATCAAAGCCTTGTTGAGAGTGGGCTTCCTCCCAACTATCTGCCAGGATAGGTGAGATCATCCATCTAACACGACTTATTCTAATAAACACGAGAATATCCGTGTTCTATATATTGAAGTGTGTGAACATCCATCCATATCTCCACCAGTGAATACGAGGCTATCCGTATTCTAATCGCCGAGTCGTGGGTATATCCACGTCTACCTCTAGTGAAGCACGGACCATCCGTGTTCTGTATTTTGTAGTTCGAAGCAAAGTATGAGATTATATCGAAAAAATTTGTCGCAAAATATCAAGTGGTACCGTAATTCGGTTCTACAATCATCATTTTGTACGATAACGAAATTTTTATGTATTATTTATTTCGTAGTAAACAAAAAATTCAGTAAATAATCTGCTAATATATAAACGTCAATCCACTTCATCCAATGAAGTGCTCACATGAAAATAGTTCCACTCCACTAACGAACTAACGCCGGTGAAGATAATTCCAGTTCGCTTCATGTTCACATGACGATTATCTCAAGGTGGAATAATTCTAGCAACTTATAAAGGAAAATGACCATTGTAGTCAATCTGTGGACGCACTGCTCCCTGCTTGTGGACAGAAAACTACCTCAGAAATAACTTCAATATTTTCTATAAAGAAATATTTAATAACTTTGAATTCCGCAATATTTAATTAAATACTCAAAACTTACTTTTGTTTATATGTATATGCCATAAAATTATAGTAACAACAACAATATGGCAACACGAGTAGTCGAAATTGATTAATTACGGTTGCCAATAACAATGTTTTAGTTTCAGTAACTATAAAAACTCGCTACGCTTTAGGTCTTTTTATGGTTCCGGACACGCACACATTGACAAATCGACGTGCGGACAAAATGCAGAACGCGTTTGCTTCTCTCGTCACTCATAAATAAATTTCCGTATACGATGTACTATCTCCCTCACAATTTCTGTAAAACTTCCATGTCATCATAATGTAAATCCTCCTTTAGTTAGGGCTTTAGTGACACCAATAAACAACCATTGGAGATTAGATAAAAATCCATCTTATCATTTATATTGGACAATCCATTCACCCTGACATTACATTTTGGTGCCCGAGTAGGGGCTGATTCGTCTTCTCATCGTTCGACTACCCATTTTCCCTGGCGTACTCTAGAGCTGACTCGCAACCCAGTCCAATTACGTTATAATGCTAGTGTTAGCACCTGGACTTAATTTTTTTTTTAAGTGCAAGTACAAGTCTTGGTACTGATACTCAATAAATTTCCAAGTGCAAGTCCAAGTACTGCTCATAAGTCTCGATTAGCTTCAATACCCTATAAATACCAAAGTACGCACTTACTACAAATACCGCCATAACGGGAAGTACTTCAGCTCGCGAGTAAATTATTGAAATTACTTGTAATAATACAGGCTTAGGAGCAGCGACTATAACCGTCTCTTGCCTAAAAGATTAAATTATGGTTTTTGTACAGTGATTTTTATTTTTAAGTTCTTCGATCAATTGAATTAGTTAATCTGTGTTGTTCTCTGTTAAATTATTCACTTCGTTTCTGATTGCAATGTTCACATCCGTGGTCTTGATCATTTGAAAAGCATGCTTTGCTTAAGGCAAACTCAAATATTGTATAAACAACTTCCAAAATTAGATATTAAAAATGCAAAAGCATAAAACTCGAGGCTTTAGGTTGTTGACCAAAACACTGAGCATGGACAGACCACTTGGGCCCGGTTTCATAGTTCAAGTTTAAGTTTAAGATGTGGTTTAAACTCAGTTTATCTCTTCAATACGGTTTCACAGTGGTAAGTTAAACCTCGTTTAAACTTAGCTTAAACCACAAAGCTTGAGCGCTTAAACTTTGTTTATCTTTAAACGTAATACGGTGACATTTCGATTTGACACTTGCTGAAGTAGTGAGGTTTTTAGAAAACAATTTGCGTGATAATACAATGAATTCAGATCAGGAAGATATTAGCCATGCAGAAAATTCAATCATCCAATAAATCAACCAAACCATTTTGATGAGTGAGACGAGTAAGATTTCATAACAAGATTTCGTCTCAGTAAGGCATCAGCATATTCAATTCTCGATTAATTAATATTGTTGTTACTTTTGATGAGAAATTCGTAGTGCGTTTTAAAGAGTCTTTACTCATTCCTGTAGGCTTAAACATATTTTTATCTCTACGATCAGCGTTTTTTTTTGTTCTTTTTCATTAGGATTTGCCGGAAAAACTTGCAAATAATTTAAAACAGAAGCAATATTTTGACAGTTAATGACTCACAATAGTTTGTTAGTTCACAATTGTACAGACAACAGCTTGTCAGTTCACAATTCCAAAGTGCTGCAATTTAAAAAAAGATCGAACACTGTGAAACTCATTTTGGTTTAAACTCAGTTTGAACTACGAAAGGAGGTTAACTAATCCTGAGTTTAAACAGAAACTGTGAAACCGGCCCTTATGGTGACAGTCCAACTTCATATTTCAGAGCAATAAAATAGCTGTTGCAAAGAAAAAGAAGCTGTGCTTTTTGTATAGTACTTATGTTGTTTTTATTAAACAAAAAACCAACAAAAATTAAAAAGAGATTTTGGGTGAAAAATTGTCTCCTGGAATGCAAGAAATATTCGCATAAGAAAAGGTTAAGCATCAATAACACGGATGATTTGAAGAATTATGTTCGTATGGATGACCGGTGCTTTCAAATTTTACTGAAGTTGGTTAAATCTTACATTAAAAACAAGTAAAAAAAGCTAAGAACAATATAAGTAAATGTCCGCCCGTATGTAATTTCGTATGCAGGTTTGACTTTTGAAGTATTTTTTCGGATATATTTCTAGAACGGTTCATCGCACAATAAAAATTATTATAACAAATTCCATAGAATTTCCTATTCTGAACAAGTTTTCAGTACTACAAAAACGTCTAGGAGTGACCCTGTTCACAGTATACGTAAAAACTTTAAATTTTTATAAGCAACACCAAGAAGAGGTTGCCCATTTACTATTTTTATAAAAAAGCCGTATATTACCTTTCAAATCTCTACGTTGACGCGTTATTAGGAAGTAACCAAAAATATAGTGAAAAACGAAATTTTTGTATGGTAAGCGCACAAAGGAGATACCCGATTTTTGCATTTTCGAACTTAAATTTACTTGTTTTTTTAAAGCCAGCGTGCAAAATTTCAACTTTCTAAGTACACGTGTTTTGGAGTTATTGTGTGCACAGATGGACAAACGGACGGACGGACGGATATGCAAAAATCAAAATTACTTTTAATATTATGGGTGGGTGTTCAATCAATTTTGTTCTAGCAGAATTATCTCTACGCTTTACAAACGGAATGACAAACTTAGAATAATGGAGAAATAAGAATTTTGTAATTAGCCTACTAAGCCACATTTTCCTTTCAGCTGGCATTAACCAGTAACGATGAAAGCGCACAAATAAATTGTAAATTCAAGTTACAAATTTGATAAATGCAAGAAGGAAAATCATCTGTCTCGTTAGCTCAGTGGTAAGAGCAGTCGCCCGGCAAGCGGAAGGTCCCAGTTTCAAATCCCGGACGAGGCGGTTGTTTTTCTTCTTGTATTTATAAATTTGATTTAGAATCATTAAAAATAAAAGTTCTTAAAATTCTTATTTCTCCATCATTGACCGATTCTAACAAGTGTAGGTTCGATTCCCGTCCGCGGGAAAAATAAATAAACTTAGAATACCCTATGATTTCAACCAGGGTATAAAAAGAATACTAGATTTAAGACGTGCTATAATCGCAGAAGAGAGACTTATCGCATCCTTGAAATTTCTAGCCACTGGACGTACCTTCGAAGATTTAAAATTCTCGACGACGCGACGCAAGCTTTGGGAAACAGTCTACCGGAGTCATGTCAATGTATTTATGATGCTTGAAAAAGGATTGCTGGATTTTGATTTGATTTGTCATAACGCCTTATTATTACGAAATATTAATAAAGCCGGTAATAAAATCCTCCTTTTTGGCCATTTTTAAAAGTTTTGTATGCTGGATTGCGGGTAAAATATTTAAGGAAACAAAATTTCCAGACGACGACCGCGGACGACGATATAGCAACACGAACTATCAGTTACTTATCAGTTTCGTTGCACTGCAGGCCTGGATATGCAGGCGGCCTGTATGTATATGGCGGAAATCATCCGGCAGGCCTCTGGCCTTCAGTCCACGGCCTGCAGGTGGACTGTAAGTGCATTTCGCATTTCCCTTCGTTTAATCGAAAAGTTTCAGAGTGCACCTGAAAAGAGTTTGCTTGTGTAGGTAATGTGCAAAAACGGAGAAAGGATTACACTTTGGGTACAGAGTGTGATAGGTCACTGTTAAGCTAAGCTTTCGGGCTTCTTAAATCCAGGATGAAAAATTGGTATTAATAACGTGTTTTTTGTTAAAAATAGTAGTTAAATAAACAAAAAAAAACGAGTAAAAATTCCGAAATTTGAATTTAGTTGAGTCATAACCTCAAAGCGGAGAGGAGGATGGAGAAAATATATAGACTATTGGAACGGTTCAACGATTATCTATTCACCATAGTATAAATCATCATCATAGGGTCTAACGTTCAGAAACTACAGGGTGATCTATAAAAACGTTCCCAAAGATCCTTAAGTCCCGTTATCTCGGTAACCGTTAGGATCCCCCCTCCATAAATTTTTTTGGCTCGTTTAAATATGAGCTATCTATAGCCTTCGGGTATCACACCACTTACGGAACACCCTGTGTTATGTGTTGCTATCAGTGGGACTGCTACTTTTTCGACTATTTCTTTTGGGATTTTTTAATTCTAAGTGTTTGTTTAACTGTATCTATACAATTAACATTAGTAACATGAGTAATTTTTTTATAATTAGATCTACTTCTTTTGCTAAGTATGTAAGTATGTAATTTAGAATTTAATATCGCTTCTCTCTTACTTTTTCTATAATCTTTTAGATCTTTTCTCTCTTGTATAAACATAATTCTCTTCAGCTGCACAATCCATCTAATTTAAATATTGTTTATTATATCGCTGTGTTACTTAATTGTACAATCCAATTTGATTTCTATACGATATATGTAGATAGCACTTAAGGGATTTGTATGTAATTAGGTTATGTGCACACTAGCTTTAACTTTAATTTTCTAATAGTTTATCTATTCTGACCTCTAAATCGATTTCCTGTAACCAAATGTACTTCAAGAGACTGTAAGTCTTATGTACTCTCCCATGGTGTTTTTGAGTAAATTGAAATTGAAAATTGAGACACTTAGTCCAGCAGAGAGGATTGATGATGAAAACAAAACAATCAAGAAATTTCTGGATTGCATCTGTCTAATCGGAAAACTAAAAATTACATGGAATAGATCGTTTGTAGTATGTAGCATATCCTGGAGTGAATTAAGAGCTATCATTTTTATCCAATTCCACCTTTTATGCCCCGAAGGAAATAAAGGGTATAAATTAGAATCTATAATTCAGAAAGGAAACAACATTTTAAGTAAGCTCCATTTGATAGCGGTCTATCTAAACTCGAGGAACAAAAATCTCTAAAGTCTGAAGAGACTGGACATCTGAGTATATTCATTTTATAAGTACCACATACTATATTTTCCAAATTGTTATTTGAGAACATTTTATAGACAGAGCTTATTAAAAAGTTGTTATGTATTAACAAAAAATTATGTAAAAGTGTTAACCGACCCGGAAACAGTTCACTCCTTCTATTTCCGGATTTTTTTCTCTCCATTTTTTTTTACACGACATGGGGTAGAAGCCGTAAGATAGAATTTTCAGTGAAAGTACTGAAATCATTCTCACTTTATCGACCCTACTCAACCGTTTATCCTATATAGCTTTAGGTACTCATAGCATCCAATATGTGCCAACCTAATGTTACGTCCATACATATGTATACAATCAAACATACAAACATACATATATGTATGTACGTAGATAGACATAAATTTTAATGTGATTCTGTCCCAGCCTAAATCTTTAATAAAATACAGCTTCATCATCATCCTTACAGTGGAGATGTGTATCACTTTGCACAAGAGGTTGACAAATGGATTTGTGTAGAAAGGATGACTATAGAACATACAAATATATACGCACACACTTACCATACAATCCATGGAGACTTCTCTTTGGCTCTCCACTTGAAAAAATTTTTTGGGAGACAAATTGCATTTATGGAAATTTTATCAAAAGACATGGATCGTGCCAGAATATTGTGTAAATCTTTAAAATTTATATATAACAAGGGGGCAAAAGATATTTTGTTCAATGGAGCCCCTAAATTATTAATTCTTGCCCCAAAAGGGCACACATTTTTGGCACTCAAGAGGATTTTCTTTTGCTTGTTTGTTTGTTTGTCTACTATGCATAATACTACTAAGTATATTTGTATGTATGTATTATATGTATACAGAGAGCTGTTAAATATTTAATTAAGAAAAAGTGAAGAAAATGATGGTTGTACCAAAGATATGTAAATTAGTGGGGGTGGGGTGGTGGGGAGAGGTAATACAACAAAGTTACAATGTTAGGTGTATCTCATAATTAGTCGTAGGCTCATAATTAAGAAGGCAATAAACACTTGCATATTGAATGTCCTTGCGTAATTTGTGACTGTATTGTAGTGGAAGGGCTGAAAATGCTGAAAAGGCTCAAGGTGATTAGGTGGGATTTAATTAAACTTCCAAACAATTTCAGATTTAATTAGGATGTGCTTATCTGTGGATATTAGGATAGATTTAAGAGGGTGAGTGTTAGCAGACAAAAAAAAAAGTGTAGTTCAAGTTGAAAAAAAAAATTGTCTAAAGTTTATAGATATAAGACGAGAGAGATAAATATTGAAAATATACTTTCGTAGGATTTCTAGCATACTTAATTTTGACTGATGGCTCTAAGTTACTGGGGGCTGCGGGATGAGTGGTGTATCTATAACAGAGTGTCTCTGCACTGAGTACCTATGGGCACACGGCAATCATGATGAATGAGATTGCGGATTTGCTAGCTAGGGGTCCAGCTCTAGTTCTCCATTTCTTGGACCACAACCAGTTGTTGGCGCTGCTATCGCAGTGATCGGATCTCTCATTAAAACGGATATTCGCATGAAGCATCAGCAGCGATGGCTAAACCTAAGCATTTGCAGCTGTACCCAAATTAGAAGTTCACTGACCTTCTGTTGGGGCTCGGAAGAAATGCAGAATTGTGATTGGTATTATAACTGGCTACAGCTCGCTTCTCGCTCATCTAACAAAGATGGCTGTTGTTCCAGACTCGAGTGTTTGTCCTGCTTGGAAGGAAAGCCTGAGACAGCCGAATACTTTCTGTGCGCTTTAACGGGTTTTACCCGACGAATGCTGAATGCTCTTGATTCTGTCCTCTCCTCTTATACAGGACGTTTCCTCCATGGTGGTCAATAGAGCAGGAGGTGATAGTACTTACTCAGACAAACAAAAATATTGAAAGGCACGGGGGGCGGGAGCATATCGACCGTCTCAGAGTTACAGGGTGATTAAGAAAAAAAGATAGTCTTTCACAATACACCCTGTATCTTAAAAAGTACAGGGTGCATGGTCACAATTAGGAGCTCATTGTATGAAGAACTTCTTGACCTTTCCAACGACTGCTCAAGCAGCCACATGAGCTAATAACTCCTTAACGGCTACAAATAGCACATACAGAGTAATAGGTCAAATTAAAGAGGAGAGTCTAATGTTGAGAGCTTTTATAAAAAAAAAAATATGGGTCAAATTAAAAAAAAAATGGTAGGAAAATCTGGAATTTTTAGTTTAGACTGCAATAACACTTGACAGAGGAGAAGTAAGGAACTGGTTGAGCAGTCGTTGGAAAGGCCATGAGGTTCTGCATACAATGAGCTCTTAACTGTGGCCGCAAGCCCGGACTTTTTAAGATACAGATGGTTTTGTTTTATGCCCCCCTCCCTCCTTTGCCGCACAATTTTTTGTTGGCTAGATAAGTTCTATCCCCCCTAGCTCTATTGATCACCATGGAAGAAACACCCTGTATATGGATGATGTGAAAAGCTTACCTAACCTGTACCTGATGCGCTTCATTAAGAGGACAAGAAGGTTTCGGTGAATGGTCTTTGTTTTTTTTGTGCTGCCTACGGCCTCGTGCTTGGAAACTTTTATTCCCCTGTCTGAACAAAAAATACTTAACTAGCTATAATACGTGATATTTTCATTTGAAGGGAATCTTTTATCCCAACAACAGTACATACAATGAGAGCTACTTAGAAGCAACATTTATAAAAATTGCTTGATAATCTTCTTCTTACATATCACATGGCATAGATAAAAACTTTCCCGTTCATGACGATGAAAAATTCGATTTTTTTACATAATTTTCATCCATAAAGTGTTTAAAAAACGTAGGTAAATGGATATTTTCATATTTAAGTCTTTTTGAATTCACAGCCTATTCAGAGCGGAAGCGGAACCGTCCGCCGGCGGGAAAACAGGTAGATCAGGCGCTCGGAATGCGCTTGTTGAGAAGACCTTTTCTCGCTACCTGAGGTACTCTCATAAATTTCGTGAAAACGTTAACCCGTTAACCTTCAAATTCAGCACAATCAGTTCTTTGAGGAAGAAGAAGTGCCTGTGTATGGTGCTGGAATAGCTGAAGTAAGTTATCAAAACATTTGAATCTATGCGCAATTGAAAGGAAATTCAATTTTCGGGGCCATCAGGTAGCAATTTTTGTCAAAAATTGATTTAGAAATAGTTTTTTCGTCCGTTGAAGTAAAAAAACAGGCCCCCGAATTTCATCTAGTTTAATAATTTTCAACCCAATTTGTTTCGGATGAAATGGCAGAGCTGTGGAGCGTTCCGCGTAGACCAAAATACGCCGTTCACAGCTTTGTTTGATGGGAGCTTGAGCCGCCATTTTGTATTTTTTTTTATAAATAAAATTGGAATTTACTTTCCATTGATATAAAAATAAAATAAGTTAAAACCCATTTCCAAAAGTATTTATTTTATGTAAAAGAAAATTTCCCAAAGTTCATGTATTTTTCATGCCACTTGAAGGTAACCTTCCCTTAAATCGAAAATTTTTATTTATTTTTGTGTTTTTTTAAATAGTTTCATTGTCATAAAATGGTGTTCAGAACGTGGGACTACAATTGATTCTTTTACAAGGAAATTCACAATAGTATTCCCTATATAAGTATGTATGCTTGGCGCTCAAACTTAATTAGAAATTTCTTTTGATGTTAATGGTAATCGACCAGTCTGTGATTATTAAAAAAATATAAAATGATATGAAAAGTGCAAAAGCCCATAGATTATATACATAAACATATACCCTGATCTCAAATCTAGCCTATACACTAAACGAGCAACTTTTACTATTTTTTGTGCTCACGTCGTTGGTTGATATGTCGAGAAAAATGATTAATGGCTTAGACGTTGTCGTAAAGAACTAAAGAAGTTACCCGGCCCACGTATAATATCTGCTTTTTGAAACATATAAGGAAAACTTTATACGGCTGTCAGTTAAACGGGCGTGAGCTGTTACTTCTACTTTCAAGTCCTATTAAAGTTTGTGAGCATATCCTTTTTGCTGTTTGGATCGCGTCCCACTTCAATTTATATAGATAGCATCCTACTTCACTTACAGGCATCCTTTTTCTAATATTCTACAACACTAGATGATGTCATAGATTATGTATCATATATTAAGCGTGTGCTAAGATTTGTTGTTGTAACGCATAAAAGCACATACCCAGAAATCATTAATCAATGTATATTTTAAGATTGAAGTACACTTTGTCGGCTTAAGCATTTCTGTCGGCCTTGATGATAGGATTAAGAATGAATAGAGTTTCGAATTTATCAATGAACTAACATTTTATATGGTTAGGTAGATTTTTTGGATATTATAAGGGTTTAGAAGAAGGTACTACAAGTGTGAAATCTGTTCCCCAATATGTATAACAGTGTTATGCTAGTATTTCTTACTCAACACAATTTTTTCTGTTACCAATCTCTATGTAAACATTTTATTTCACTATTTATTGTTAAGAAAAAAAAAGAAAAGTATTGTAACTTGAGTAAACTCCATTGAATCTGGTTACCTTAAAGTACGGAAATTTTCTCAAAATGTGGGAGCGGCTTTAAAATAGATTTAGAAGGCATGGAGAATGTTTCGAAGCCCGACACGAAGTATAAGATAGAAATATATAAAATAAGATTCGATTATGGTCCAATTTTAGATAATGTTTTTGGCAACTGTAGGACTATGCTTTAAAAAAATAGGTATATGGATGGAAGGTTTCTTCACCTGAAAATTATCTGAAGTAAAAAAAATTGTTAATCGGGATGAAAAACTACGCAGCGGTATGGAGTTTTTTGTTTCCATGAAAAGTAACAAAATGGCGATTTCATAATTAAGTGTCGAATTTAGCCTTTCTATTGACAGTTTTGCATAAAAAACAAATTCAAATAAAAAAAGCTTCCAGACGTGAAGAATACTATGGTCAAATTTGAGACACTCCGATAACTTGAAAACTTATTTTGAAAATTTCCACCATTTTGAAAATCGAAGTTTTAAGAAAAACGCATTTCTAGTTTCGAGTACGAGATTTATCAACTGTACATACTACGATCATTCGCCTGGTATGGCATGGTCCATACAAAGTTTCTTCGGCTACTTCGAATTGCTCATTATCAGTAGAAATTCCATTTTTGTGTGATTCTCTATGAAATTTTATTCACTCGATTCATTTTATTCGAGTCGAATTTAGTAACAGGCCCCTAGTCTCACGCAGCTGGTCGAATTCATTTTTCTAAAAAGGCTGTATTGACTGGAATAATTGGAATTCGCGATCCAAATTTAACAGCATGTTTATGGAGGTCCGTACGTATGGATAATGTCAAAAAAAAAAACAATTTTCAACAAATTCTACACAAGGAGCATATGCTTCATCCCAAGAAACAATTTCTTTTTATATAGTACCTAGTAACCGCAAGTCTCCATTACCAAATTATTTTAACTTAGGTTATATAGACTATTACTTGAAACTTCTTTGTGACTACTATAAACTCCTTATTGGGCTTAAATGGAGAATAATACAAAGGTTACCGTGACTAGATTTAGGTAACGTCATATATATAAAAGTTTTATAAAATGAAGTAACAAAAATATCCTGGTTACCTTAATATAACTTCTTACATAACCCAAGGTGCTCTCGATTATTTAATAAATAGGTTACCAGTTGGTAATATCATAAAACTCTTATATAACCACTCAAATTCTTATATAACCGAGTAACTATTATATACCCCTTATAAAACAACCCATCACTTTCAGTCACCAAAAATTTGAAAAATTGCTTTTTGGGATGCAATTACCTGTTTCGAGAAATAGACATAGATAGACAGACTGGTAGGGAGAGAGAGAGAGAGCGAGAGAGAGATAGAGAGAGAAAAGGAAAATGAGAGAGAGAGAGAGAGGAAGAGAGAGGCCCAAATATGCTACTAATGCATAAATTGCAGAAAAATACAAAAAATTCATCTTGTGAAAAGTCAGTAGTCAGCACTACAGATCCTTTCTCTGCCTAAATGATAGATTTTTCTCTGTTTCTAGCTTTGTGCTGTGGACACCAAAGCAGAGCTCTTTACAAAATTAATTTTATATGCGCTCTCTGCAGAGTTTACTTTGCGTAGTATGATGAGCATTAGTGAATTCAAGAACCGCAGATAAATTCAACAAAATTTTCTATTCAAAACGTAGATATTTTAAAAGCTTTTAACTTCGCGGTAGAGCTCTGCTCAGTTTTAGTTGTTACCTTGAGTGAAAAACGCTTAAATCAGTGAAAGTGAGTGGTGTATGGACGCATAAAGAAACATTGGACTAAATTTTACTATATTAAAAATTGTCTCCAGTTATGGGATTTATATTCTCCTTCATAACGAAATAAGATAAAAAAGCATCCTCTTTGAAAATTATCACAGACAAATTTAATCAAACCGATGCGGAAGTCAAGCTAAAATTTGAAAATTTGCATTGTCAATTCAGAGCAAGAAAAAGGAAAATGTTATGCAGAAAAAGTGGCAGTAATTGCTGCTATTCTACCAAATGCAAATGTTGTGCTAGCGACAGCTTCAAACACTAATTTTTCCGTTATTTTTGTATGTTCATACATACATACGTACATATAAAACAACTACTAAACAGACTAAATCCCCGGAGAAAATTTGTATTTGCACTTTGAACATCTTCACAGTTTTGGTTTTCTCTTTTGGAAAATATTCTCCTATAGTGTGAACATGGGGACAGAGATGGAGACACTGGCAGAGAAAACTTTGGGAACGTAAAATGGGTAGTGCGTTCGTCCCCAGTGATGAAAACTGGAATCGAATTTATCTTTTACAGAAAAGTTTCCTGTCACCACCAATTTTATTTTTCTATTTTACACGAAGATTAGACGACTCAGTAGAACTGACAAGAGATTACATTGAAAAATTTCAAATTATTAAGAAATCGACATTGTACCAATGCGTACAATTTTTTAAAAATATTACATATGTCCCTATTTAGGTGTTATTTGCATAAAACGTGAAAACTTACAGATAATTTTCGTTGCAGAAAATATGCGTTGGAAGAAAATTGAGTTGTACTCAAAAATATAATTAAAGCCGGTATAAAAAGTTAGCATTCAAGAATTAAGCACATTTTATTTCCATTAGAAAAGGAAACAAATGGTAATCAGGATAAAAAAATATTAATTGTACTGTTTTTATACTTATGTCATTTCTGTTTAAAAAATTAAAAACTTATATCTCTATTCCTGGTAACATATATCTTGCCGAATCACACACAAAGAAAAGGAAGACTAACCAGGAAAAGGCTTATAAACATTGAAATCCAGGAGTGCTTTATAATTTAATACGAGGTATGTTGTCAAAACATATGTTTATTATTTTATAGTAGCTACTTAATAATTCCTAAATAATACGATCGAAAGAGAATTTCTTATGGAGGCCTATGAAAACAAATCAGTAGTCCGACCAAAACAAATCATAAAGTCAGGAGAATCAAAAATCATTCTGCAAGAAATAATTTTAAATGGAAGCAGCAAGTTTACTCAACAAGTTATATCAGTATTGATGGTCTCATATTACAACCAGAGATTGTTATAAGGATGCAGTCCGAAGCTCTTGCTAAAGTTGAGGTTATTTTGAATTACAATGAGAATATATTCCTTTGTATATCTATTTTAAGATCGTTAGAATTTAATGAGCATTTTTTTGGTTAAGAAAATGAAAATGAATATATTTACAATACTGTACCTTTAACAAGCAAAAAAACTGGAATTCGTCTAAGACCAATTCTTATGATACCCTAGATGAATGTTCGTATAAAATTTCGTATGGTCACCGATCTATGCTAGTTTGGTTTCTAAAGTGGTTTTTCGCATGTATTTCTAGAACGCTTCGTCGGACAGAAAAAATGATTATAACCAATAGGATTTCTTATCCTGAAGAAGTTTTGGGTACAATTGAAATTTCTAGGACTGATCGTTTTCAAAGTATATGTAAAAAACAAAAAAAAAAATATGGCAACACCAAGAAGGGGTTGCCCGATTTAGTCCTTTTTTGAAATTTTATTTGCTATTACTATCAAAACACAATGTACCGGATTTCAGCTTTCTATGTCGACGTGTTCTTAGGTAGTGTCCAAATATATAGTGGAAAACGAAATTTTTATATGGCAACCCCACGAAGAAGTTGCCCGATTTGTCTCAATTTCGAACTTAATTTTATTTTTTTTTTAAAAGTTCGTGTACAAAATTTCAGCTTTCTAAGCGAACGCGTTCTCGAGTTATCGTGCAAAAATCAAAATAACTTTTGCTCTACCATCATTATTTCGAGGTGTTACAAACGGAATGATAAACTTACTATACCCTATAGATTTCATCTAGGGTATAAAAAGTGTGGATTGGACTTTTGTATCGGACAAATAAGTAATACCTTATGATTTTATAGAATATAATTTCGAATATTTTAATTTTCTTTGAATTAAACGGGCCACCTATGTATGTATTTTGTTTTACTTCTATATGAATATCCAGTTTTGGTTTTGACTACATGAGAAAATAGCTAAAAATGTATGATCTGACGATTGGGTACCAATTTTAACTTAAAATATAAATAAATAATTTATATTTCCCTGATAATTGGGCTTATCTCCCTTGTAGCTCTGCCTGCTCGATAACGCCGCTGCTGCAATTTTGTTTTTCTGATGCGACCTTCCTGGTGCGCCGCTTTTGTTTCTTCGATCGAATGACGATGCAGGCTTGTATTTTTGCCGAACTTCATTTACACTATGTGGATGTTGGAGCTCTTGTGCCTGTTGGCGTGTGGCTTCAGCTACTCTGCAGAAATCTATGGCTTTTTTCAATGTGAGGTTTTCGGTTCTTAATAATTTTTCCTGTACATCTACATGTCTGATTCCCAAAACAATACGATCCCTTATCATTTGATCTATTGTTGATTCCGTAGTATTCGAGAATTCACATTTTCTCGCTTGATTTGAAATCTCGATGAGAAAATTATCAAACGGTTCTCCTTGTTGCTGCTGTCTGCTATGAAATTTAAATCTTTATAGATCACGTAATTTTCTGGCGTGCAATAGTCTTCGAATTTCTCTATCACTTTACTATAAATTTTTTTGTCTTCCTCTGTTAAATCGAACGTTTCAAAAATTTCGAGAGCGTTTTCTCCCATCAAATTAAGCAGCATTGCTACTTTCGTTTCACTTGCTAACTTTGGTTTATCTATTGCCAATATGTATATTTCAAACAGTTTCTTGAAATTTGACCATGTGTTGCTTATGTTGCCTTCAAATGACATAGGGCCTGGTGCCCTTAAACTTAAATTTTCCATTATCTATTTTTCCTCACGTTTAATTTTTTATACTTCACTTCAAATTTCACTGAAGCCACCACACTTTCTAATTATAGTTGAAAATTTCCGACTGCGCCATGTTATGTATTGTTAGTTAAAATAAAAAGTCAGTACTTCTTAGCACTACGTTTATTCACTGAAGAGTACAATTTAACTGATCATCTGAGCTAATCTGACTCACTTCTAACTGTGATGACGATCTGTGATATTAGTATTAGTGTTTCTATTATTTATTAATTCATTTGTGTAGATGTGTGTTAGGTATTTAATCTATTTTCTACTAGGTATACAGCAATAAGTAAGCGTTAAAATAAATGTATGAGAGCATATAAATATTAACTCAATGAAATATTTTATTTACGTATTGTACAATTACTTATAAGATGCTAACATTTGTTACCTCAGAAAATAGTTGTAAATTATATGTAATACAAGGAAATAGAAATTTTACCCACCAGTGCATTTTCGTGTTCATCCCAAGTGAGCGCTTTGTTCATAGATAACCCCAAAATTTTTAATGAGATCATGGGACAATCATATTATTAAGTATAATAGGCGAGAAATCGTGAGTATCCAGTCTAGATTTGTAAATAATAATTGACTGAGATTTCATTGGATTAAGAGCCAGGCCATTAAAAAGTGCCCAAGATGAGACGGCTTCCAGATTTTCATTAACTCTGTAAATATCATCCTCTAGTAGCCCAATGGATCGCGACAGTTATAACTGTACATCATCTACGTACAGGAGTATGTTTGAATGTTGGAGTGCTAAAGCAATATCATTTATAAACAGTGTGAAAAGAGATGGAGCGAGGATAAATCCTTGTGGTACCCCACAGCCAATTCTGATCGGGGTAGAAAAAAGCCCATTCACTCGGACCCTTTGATCTAGATTAGATAGATAACTGCAGATGAGTTTAGTATTCAGTAAGGAAAACTTGAAAGTATTACGAAATTTATAACATAATTTTGCATGATCAATCGAATCAAAGGCCTTGGAGAAATCAAGAACCATAGTAATTCTTATATCATCAGTAACTTTGAGGAGAGCTGTAGTGCAACTATGATTTTCCCGAAAGCCAGACTGCCAAGGGATGAAAAGGATTTCAGCAGCTACGTAGCTCATTATTTGCCACTTCAGAAGCTTTTCAAATATTTTGGAAGTGAATGAGAGGAGGTTTATTGGGCGAAATTCTTCAGGAGATAGAGCACTCCTATTTTTAGGAACGGGGACTACTAAGGCTTATTTCCACAGAGAGGGGTAGGTGGAGATAGTAATACAAGTGTTAAATATATGAGTAACATACGGGAGTATGTGAGCCAGAATACCTTTGAAAAAGCGTGGTGGGATCTCATCCACACCTGTAGCATTAGAACTGATCAAGTATGCAGCCTTTAGCACCTCATCATAGGTGACACATCTAAAGTTGAATACAAATATACTATCTTTCACACTAGCGGAGGGTGCCGGAGCTCCAGCTGATGGTGGAGTACTCGAAAAGGTAGAACTGGGATTTATAACAAAGCATTTATTTAAATAGTTAGGATTCAGTTGGCATTCGTTGTTATGAGATTTTCTAACCCCGATTTCACGAAAGTTTTTCCATAGCCCCTTATTTGGGAGTCTTGCATTGAGCTTAGACTTGTAATAGTTTACTTCGGAGGTACGAACAGCCATTGTGGTAATATTCCTTAACCTAAGAAAACGGTCCCAGTTTTCCTCGTTCCGATTTCATCTCCAAAGATGATATAAATAATTTCGTTCTCCTATTAAATTGCCAATGTGGTTGTTAAACCATGGAACAAGGCCGAGTGTGAAGAGGAACATGCTTTATTAGACAGAAAACTATGATATTCCATTTACATTCTAGCCAACGTATAAAATAATGGGCAAAGTGTGAGTCGAACTCGCGCACGAGGGGTTCCGTACCATCGTATAAAATTATTTATTTTTTCAAATGAGAGTAGGCGTCATTTGAAAAAAATAATGTTGTCATTTGAAAAAATTATCACTAGTTGGGATAATAATAATGAATGAGAAGAAAACGAGGAAAAAGACGCCGAAAAATCCCCTTCCTTGTATGGGGGCCCCCTTTAATTTTTAAAATTATTTTATTTTTATTATTTGTTGTTATAGCGGCAATAGGAATACACAGTGTGAAGATTTCAACTGTCTACCTATTACGGTTCATGAGATATAACTCTGTAACAGACAGACGAACGGACATCGGAGACTTAATAATAGGGTTCCCGTTTTTACCCTTTGGGTACGGAAATCTAAAAATGATGCTGCTACACCTGCTCACTTAAAAATCAAAATTCTTTAGAAACAATCTAAATATTTCTTTTAAAAAAATATTATTTGTTTAACCAACCAAATGTTTTATACTATCCTATAGCGCCCATACACTAACAGTCCTCAGCCTTATCCTCAGCCCTTATCCAAGAACATATAATTGTATACCCCTACTGCCATCGTGGCATGAAACAAAAGCACCCAACGGGAAACGGAAGCATTTCGGATGCATTCCGAAAACATTCTGTGCCTTGCACACCTTACCTCTGCATGACTAGTAAGGTGGAGGAAACCTTTCTTACCAATTCCTTGGAAGGAGAAAAGAAAAATTCCTAATTAATTCTTTGGAAGGTGAAAGGAAGCATTCCTTATTAATTATTTGGAAGACGAAAAGAAGCATTCCTTATTAATTCTTTGGAAAGTGAAAAGATGTATTACTTTTAAATTCTCAGGAAGGTGAAAAGAGCAATCCTTTTAAATTCAGTGGAAGCATTCATTCTGCCATTTCAGAAAAGCGAACGGAACCATTGAGCATGAATTTTCCGGAAGGTTGGAAAGAAAATTTATACTCTCAGGAATATGGAGAACTCTTCCTGTTTTCACTGAGGCATAAAAGAAAGAACTTTTCCTGCTTTCTCAGAAAGATGTAGAAAATAAACACGTCTTCATTTATTCGAATCTCGTACTTAAATGAAAATAATCCACAAATCAGAATATTTTCCATCTGCACGTACCTTTCTGAATGAAACAATGAACAATAACTCATTTCGTGACCTGCGCGCATTCCCTCGAACTAGCCTGTGCAAATATAACCGCACAAACTTCTATCTCGATAACATGATTGAAGATATCTATGCATTACCTCTGCCTTCTCTAAGTATTCCTTGAAAGGCAAGGTATTCCCATTACGAACCATGTTCCCCCTATTGGGTGACGTAATATTGTGAAAAGTATAAGAAAGTACGGTACAGAGAACACAATATTCTCTTTCCTCTCTTTGTCTTTCCGATAAAAATGTATATACATCAGTCACAAAATTATGTCACAGGCTATCAGCTACAATTTGTCAAAATATTAATGGGGGTACCTTGTCTTCTATATACCTTGCTGAAAGGTACATAGTACGCTCAAAAATACGATGCATCAATACATTACGACTGCCTTCCTAAACCAGGCCAACGTAAGGTAAGTTCCTGTACTCATTACTAATGCATTCCAGGTAATGTTGACAGTAAACTTTGTCTAAGTCAGGTATTCCTATTTTTCCCGATGGGCATCTAAACTTATTTGAACAACATTGTCAAATTATTTGGAAGAACCTACCATAGCTGATGTCGCGTCTTCCAAGTAATTTCGTTGTTTTAAAAATCGTGTTGAGAGCGCCATATTATTTTTTCCAGTTCGATCGTAAGTTAACTCGGCGGACGTCACTCTAACCTAACTTTTCCTTATTTGTACCTAGTTCAATGTCCGGTTTTCCTTTTCAGATAGTATCGATAGTATCATTAGCAAAACTAATGTCATTATGCGTTTGTTTCCATATTTTATATACTACTTTTGTACTTTGTCTGTTTTGTCAATCTAGGAGCAACTCTCCAACCAACCAATCTAAGCATCAACAGAAAGGCGCTAACACTTAGCGTCATTTAATATTTTCACAGTATTAATGAGCCGATTTCATAATTATATCATCTCTTCAACTAAAAGATTGATTTTATCGATTTTCAAATGTCGCAGGGTTAAGTGAAGAAGTTTCAAAAATAAGAACTATCTTAAAGAACATTGCAGGGATAAATTTCCTTCTACAACAGACCTTTTAAAGCGAACAAAATACTTATTGATCCTATTGTTGTATCTCAACTTGGGAAATGCAAATTTATATGCGATATTCAGTTAGACAAAGAACATCGATGACAATGTTGAAGACATTCAATATATGTTCGAAGTCTGAAGAGCAATATAACATGAACAGAAAAAAAAGAAAATAAAAGATATCAACAAAAAAACTTAATACGGAGGGAGTTCTATTGATTTTTCTTCTATTTATAATACAAGAACTCTCAATAAACTCTTAACTCTGGTTTTTTACTTGGATAATTGCAACAATTTCGTCTTTAAGTCGGGTAGTCATAATACGAATTAGTCAATTAAAAATAAACTAACAAAATTATTTCACTTTACTCAAAACTACAATTAAAATAGCTTGAAGGAAATATGGATCTCAACTTACATTTTTCTTCTACCCCCCAAAGCAATGGGGATAGTTTCAAGAAATTCGTGAAAATTTTACACTAACTATAGGGAAAAATGTTGAGTTATATCCCTTAAGGCGATATATAGTCGTGCTGTGCTGTGGGGGGCTGGTGGTGATGGTGGTGGTATTTTGTAAGTTGAGAGAACTTTCCTTTAGTTGAAATGTTTTTTTTTTCAGTTTTTTTTTAAAGTCGGAGACTCCATATTTCCCTCTTTATTCCTTCATTTTCTCATTATTGGATGCCAATTAGAAGTTTCTGAACGGTTTCCTGGTTAATGTCGTAAAGGCGAAATGAGAAAATGAGTTCAAATTAAAAATTCATTTCGAAGGAAGAGTTTAGAAGAAAAAATAAGGAGGAAAATTGTTAACAATCCTGTAATGAACTCAAGCTAAATTCTGAAGAATTACTTTCAAGGGCCTTTGTAAATCCTTCAGAATTCAGTCGAAAATATCAATTTAATTTTAGGAAATTCCATGAAAGCCCTTCATTATATCATAAGTAGAAAGAGCTTAACCTTTTGGAAATAATGTACGAATATATAAGAGAGAAGTTAGTTAATTTGAGATTTTGGTATAAGGAAGAAAAATTATTGAAAATATATCAGTCTTAGGGATGGAAAGGTAAGTATGCATAGCTCTAGATACCCTTAGGCACTGAATGGATGATAATCACAAAATTGTGTTTAGTTCCATTATTGAAAATTTCATCCACCGAAAATAAACATAGCCATCCGTTAACCATAATTACTATGTAATTACAAATTTTGTATTATGACTTTTAAAATTTGTTATTCTGTTCATTATGAAATTTTTATTTATTTATTTATTTAGCAGAATCAACAGGATAAAAAATGCCACCAGAAATGAAAGCAAAAATTGAATAAAAAAACAAGCGCAAAAAAAGAAAAAGAAAAAAAAATCATCAAATGTAAATAAAAAATAAAAACAAAATGAAACTTGAATAATAAATTATAAAACTAATACAGCAAAAATGTCTATAAATAATAGCGAAAAAATTACTTTTATTCGTAAAGCAGACCTTTCAACTTTGTCGAAGTTAAGTCAAAATCAATGAGGTCTGAGTGATCATTGAAGGTTCTCAACATAAAGCAGATAGGCTCGTTATAATCCGAGTTGGTGCGATGATGAGGTACATGTAACAAGGTATACGAGTCATTCCTTAAAGTTCGTGGGCGAATATTGAAGTTGATTTTAGATCTCTGGCACCAGTAATTAGTTGAAACGAGGAGCTTTAATCTCTACTCATATAGAGGAAGCGTGAGAGAATTATCCTATGGGAGACATCGTGTGAAGCGAATAAATCTGCTTTATAGCTCGTTTCTGTAACTATCAAATCGAGAAGAAATTAACTGCAGTTCTCTATTTCACGTCACTTTATTGTCATTCTCAACTACTAAGTTTGTATATGAAACTGTATTCTATTATATTATGCCTACTACAGAACTCTATTCACCATATGAATAGATAACTAGAAGTGTTTTTGTAATGCAGCGAATAGAGTTTCGGTTCTCTATAAATTTGAAAATATTTTCGGTGTATTCTTAGCATTGAGTTTGTGACGACAGTTGAGAAACTGTATATATTTATTAACCTTTTGGATGGCGGTATTAAAAAATTAACTAATTATCTGTAAAGTTGTTAAATTATATATGTCGTAGACATGTGAAGTAACTCAGCATTTCACGAAAAGTCCAGACACTTCGTGGAGAGTAGGCAAATAGTGTAACGGTTTTGAGTTAGCCACTTTTTACATTACATTATATGTCTGAAATTTTTAGTCAATTCATGAAATGCTAAAAGCCTTTACGCCGATAGTGTAATACCACCAGATATAACCAAATACTAAGAGAGGGAGATGTGCGGTGAAGGGGGAGGTCGCACCCAGGCCTGCGACACATACACCCACACACATCCCCATATACACACACCCACATACACACATATACACACAAAAACGCGCCGTGCGTTGACAACAACTTTGACTTTGACACGTGTCACGAATCACGCGTGAGCTGTCAAAAACAGAGCGCTGAAAAACCAAATAGCAAAAAAATCACCCTATATTATAAAATTCTTTTATAACCACTCAAATTCTTATATATCCCTTATAAACCAATCCATCACCTTTAGTCACCAAAAATTGGAAAAATTTTTTCTTGGGACACCAAGGTCCTTGACTTCATTGGTTTTGTCAAGGGTGATACCATTAATATGGTATGTAGTCAGAAGTGGACAATTTTTACGGGTAAAGCTAATTAATGGCTTTATACTTGTCAATATTTAGGCACATAATTCCAGTTTCGAAAATTCTATAAACATAGCTTTTATTTTTTAAAATTCACAAATTATTATTATTTTCTTTTTTTTCTATTTTTAAATCTAAAATTCAATTGAGCAATTCACAAAATTCGCTATATTTTCTAAAAAAATTATTTTATTCATTTTTCATATTAAAAGAATTTATAATTTCGAAAATTTTCTTAGCAATATTTACGAATTTTGAAAATCTTCCTGAAAAGTTTTATGATTTCCGAAAATTGTCTCTACAAATTTCAGATTTCCGAAAAACAATCCATTTTTTATTGACCGATTTTGAGATGTGTGGGCCGTGGGGTACTCAACGCAAGGTTCTAACATTCAGGTGTAAAAAGTCACAACTTGTAAATATACGCGTCAGAGCTTGGATAGGATTTTGCAGTGGGCCAATCGAACAAATTAAAGCTAACTTTGGGCTTTAAAGATCAACTGTCTTTTCCCTCTGTTTGGCTAGGTGGGAGTATCTTAGAATTTGTCGATAAGGTACATAATCTTGGTATTATCCTTAACGTTCGTACGAAATGCTGTGACCACATTAATGTTTGTTTGTCTAAAATTTACATTGGTTTACGTCGCCTATGGTGTTATTTTCCAGTATTTTAAGTGTTAATATGCGTCTAAAGCTGGTAAAAACTCTTCCCCTACAGTATTTCTCTAGTGGACGCCTATTCTTCAGTCTTGTGGATCTTGTCTGCCTCTATGCAGCTAGATGTGGCATTTAATGACTGTATATTTTTGACCACATTACCCCTTTTTCAAACAATTAGTAGGCTGCTCTCTCGAAGCTCATGTCAGACGAATTAATTTGATTTGTTTTTTGTTTAAAATTATTCACAATAATGCTCCTAGTTATCTAGCAGAGCATATTAATTTTCTACAGTCTTGGAGAGGTCACAGCCTTTTGATTCCTCGCTCTCGTACATCTATCTTGGAAGGTTCCTACTTTGTCCAGGCATTTCGATTGATGAACGCTTTTCCATGTAGTGTTTAACGCTTAGCCACTCTTAGTGCGTTTAAAGGCATTTCTCACTTCTTATACTGTTTAAATCCCATTTTTTTTTCTTCGATTGAGTCCATAGGAAGTTATACTTTAGTAAATTTTCAATTGTATGTAGGTACATAATTAGTGATAAGTAATTTTCTTGATGTTGACTTAGCGTATACTCTTTCTGTTTCTCCATATTATATTTATAGTATCTATTGTCAGTCGTATCTCTTTGAAATTTCCAGAAAGTAATTGTGTTTTCTTAAACTATTCCTATTGGTACTAGTACTATAAGATATGTATTTCTTTTTATACCATTATAATAATAGGTGTCGTAAGTGCCATAGTAGCATAGGTCGCATAGGTACCATATAGCTGACGATAAGACAATCATTTAAATTTTTCTCTTCAACCCATTCAACTTTCTTCAGTTCTAATATGTCGCAGTTTTTTGGATACAATTTTAGGGTTTAGTGCGACGGATGAAATACACCGAGCAACAACCGAAATAAAATCACAATCTTTCTTATTGCACTTTCACAATAGGCTTAGTGTAGAGGAATTCTATAATCCTAAAAAGCCTAGTTTTGATAACTTTTATTTAATTGAGCTCACTGAGTGAACTATCAAAAGTACAATAAAAGATCCCAATAGCATAAAAGTGAGCAATCTGTTATCAATAGCGTGCTCCGGCAGTTAATGGGCGGCGATGGGTCACGAAGCAGAATTCATAGAACTATGAGCATATGTGCTACGCATACTTCACCACCATAGGATAAGTAGAAGCTTTGCTCCTCTTAATTTCCTATAGCAGTTTTCACGCATTCCTATATAACTTTCGATTTTAACAACTTTGAAAAAAGTTACATAAATTCACCTCACTCAAAACGTCTTCTATATCAGCAGTGGAAAGAGATTAGGTTGCGTCAAGAAATGATAAAGAGACGAAACGAGACAAATACTTACTGCTACAGAATCCTTAAAAAATATCTTCATATTTTTTGATGATAGCGATTGGCATACTTTGAACTGAGCGTTTCATAAATTTACCGTATAAAGAAGTCGTCATATCGAAAGTATTATAAAAGTCTAAGTATTTGCCCTAAAGGTCAAATGTGAAGTACCAACATTATAAAATTGAATATGCTATTGTAAAATAAGACTTTTAATCAGGGACTGAAAATAACTGTTATTATTTTTTTGTGAGCGAAAAAACTCTTTCATAAAATTTTCTAGGAAGTAGCGTAGTACAAAAGGGGTCTATGTACAGCACTTAGACTAGCTGCCTACGTTGAAATCAAGAAAGTTTTATTTTAATATATAAATCCAATCCTAACTGTTATTGTAAGACATATTTTTTATATTTAAATTTTAACTGTTAAAAAAAAAACTTATATTATTTTACAGCGATATAAAACTCTTTGCCAGAGTTTTACATATTTCGTCTATTATAAGAATTAAAAATGAGTTTTATTTTTTTCCTCAAAAAATAATACTCATAATTCGAGTTTTATATTTTCCTCGTCTTATAACAGTTAAAAATTAGTTTTATTTTTTTTCCTCAGGAAATAACATAAGATTGTTATTTACACAGAAGAAAATAAAATTTTCTTTTTAACTATTTCATTAGAAGATAAAATATAAAATATCAATAACAGAGTGTTAAAACCAGACTTTTAAAATATTTCTTATAACTCTTTCGGTCCATGCTTTTAATTGGCCTCAAATAGCATTATTGGTTTTGCTTAGATCTTTCCATTATAAAATTTCGGTATTGTTAGGGGGAGGTAGGTGTAAGGAGGAGGAAAGAATATAGGTGAAGGTGAACTAAGACATGAGAGTGGATAAAGGATAACATGGAGTAGACTATAGTGAAGGAGGAAAATGAGAAGTCGTGTATTAAGATGACGAAGGGAGGGCAAAGGAGCGGAGAAACGAGCGGGCAAAGAAGAGACCATCGAGAGTGAAAGAGAAAAAGTGTAGGTTAGAATGAAGGAGAAGAAGACTTAGGAGAAGGATGAGAGGAGAGGTCATAGGAGATGCTCAAGACCGAGGAGAAGGGGGCATTGTTGATAGTAAAAGAAGAAATAAAAGGAAAAACGTAGTCGGTACTGTGGTAATAGGGAGAAGTTTAGGCAAGGATCACTGTTTTATAATGTCTTTCTATAACGCAAGTGGAATTACAAAATTATAAGATGCCATCGGTATGTCGCTTTATCTCAACTTTTCAGGACCCAGATAAGCGGCTAGTAATTCTTCCCAAAAAGTTGAAATGTCAAGTAACGTGGACGGAGTAACGATTGACAATGGTTATATCCTGTTGTTGTTGGATTTCGTCTAATAAGACTTTACTGAACACTGAAATGCTTGGCTGATATTGTAAAAATAATTTGAAAAAATAGTATAAATAGTTTTGTCCACAGGCTATAGACGGCAGTTTTTATCCAAAGAATTCCAAGAAATTCCTGATACTTGTGTTAATGCAAACTACTTCTATTTGCGGAAGCGTAGAACATATTTAGTCCGCTGAAAATAATGCACGAGTGACAAACCAAAAGAGATTACACCAAATTTGGCTCTCCTGTAACTCTCCCCGACTATAGAAAACGAACGAGAGCGTTCCTGTTGTGCTTCGGCTGCCTGGTGCACCATTTCAGCCAAACTAATAAGGACAGTCTGGACTTGGCAGTCTTGAAATGGATTAGGGTAATAAAAGTCGTATTCTATTAGCTGGCGGGCTGCGATTCTTCAAAGAAAGAATAACCTGAGATGATTAGAGTCACTAGAATAAAAAGGAAAAACTAAGACAGCGTTTTTCAACATGTGTGTCGCGCGAGATTGTTAAATGTGCCGCGAGATCTTCCGACGTATTTTATCCTAGGTGTAATATGAAAAATTATCGTACACTAGGTTTACCACGAAGTTAATGAGAAAAAGAGGCTAAATTAAAACGAGACAATTTAGTAACATTTTATTTTACTTTTTTATAACAAAAATTATGGAGATATATTTCAGAAAGTAATATTTCAAACAATTTTTAATACTATATTTGTTCTTATCTAAGGATCACTGTTCCATCAAAAATGAAAGATATTTAGATATTTTATTACAGAATCAAAGTCTAGGATTATCTGGGCCCGAGTCAACATTTTGGTCAAAGTTTTCATCATCAAGTCGCACTGCAGTTGCAGGTTTATTCGGCTATTGCAGAGCCAACGTGATGCGAGTAATTATTTGGGTGGTATGTTTGAAAACCCAAAGCAGCAATCTTTTAATTGTGTTTTGTATATTGAGCTAAACAAGTTACCTACTCGCTGACCTTATTGATGTGACCACGATGCGTTCTACGTATTTTTCTTATATGTATTTTACTGCTCTTTCTTCGTAGTCTTGCAACAATGTGAAAATTAAGTATGGAAAATATTTGACACCGAAATTCCGAATATTTCGTACTTTCGCGTACGAAAATACATTTTGCCTCGAGCATTGTACCTGAGTATCGTACTTCTAGCAACCCCACGTGATACGACTATATTAAATTCAGTGGAACGAAAGGAAACACAGAATAAATGACAGATTTTATTTGAAATAATTCTAAGAATTATGCGAGAATACTCTATAAGAAAAAGCAAGTGACAAAAGTCGAGAGCTCACTGCACATTTCTCTGTGTTTTCGCTGATGCTGTTGTCAATTTGTTTTTCTTTTGTTAGGTATTCTATGAATTTTACACAACACCGTGTCGAAATGAGGTGACAACCATAATAAGGGTGATTATATATAACAGAAAAAGACCAGCTCCTTGATTTGAGAAACGATAAGTTTTACCGTTTAACACGTTGACGTAAATGACGTCTATAGCCGTCCAACGCTAGTGCTTACAGATGCAAATGACTGCTATAGCCGTCCTATATTCTTAGCATTCTAAATAAATGATTAAACTGTATATCAGTGTTAAATCCATTTGTTTCATATTTCTTCAATCTTGTTCTAAGAATGAATCATGAAATATTTCTTAATAATTGATATAGGCTTCTTTTTCAGTTATTCTCAGAATTAGAAAAAGATTGGGAAAAAGGGGCTCGTAGAATTTAACGACGTTCATAGCCGCAAACATTTCATACATTTTATCGCAGTCTCTTTTCAAGTGTGAAACTGAATTTACGAATAATTAAGTTGGTTTGTCAACAGAAACAAAATAAATCACGAAATATTCCTTAATAATTAATATAGTCGTCTTTTTCAGTTATTCTCAGAATTAGAAAGAAGAGATTGCAAAGAGGGTATATAAGTTAATCAAACAAACATTTGGCAGCAACTTCCATGAATTTTGTTGATGAGGATCCCTCCCCGAGGCGCCTCTGAGAGGTACCACTGTGACACTGGATTCTAGCTAGCCGGTCTTAAAATATGGGCCTCATCGCTGCAGGCGCCCAATGTGTGACTCGACCCACGACCCATGAAAGCATTTCCTATCAATAATGCCAGGCGAATGAAACGGATTGTCCAGGCCGATTTGATCTACGTGAAGTGTGCCGAATCGGAGACACATCCCTGAAGTCCCATCAATCTTTGATCAGACCTCGACATGATTTTCCGTGCCGGAAGTCAGAGGTGTACCGACAAGCTGGTAACCTACAAAATCCAGTCGGCCAGTACCCCTCTGCCTTCTTTCACCGAGATTAGCCGAGGGAACTCCGCGGTCAGTAACCTAACCAACTAATCGCAAAGCTTTCCCAGCCCTAACATCTCACTCTGATCTCCGACCGACGCTTGTTCAAAGATGTGTCTCCAAGGCGTCGTTGAGGTATCGTCGTGCCAGATTTTCTTCCTTAAATTTGCAAAGGCTTTACGGAAGTGGAATTCCTACGACAAACTATCTGCTGTAGGGTACCATGTAGGAGGGGTTCTGGCGCATTGTCAGGCGAGGGATTGGGGTAAAACGTGTCTATTTTCCAAAAGGTATGCCGACCGCTAGGCTGGGAGGGAAAATTGCACTAGACCTTCAACGTCCCAGAAATATGGATATCACGGCCTCATGTCCTTGGCGTGATAGACTTCTAACGTTCTTCCCTGAAGATCTTCAAGCTCTTATAAGGAGTTTGCTTTCTTTTACTTAACCCGACACTTCACAAATTTACGTCCTAATTTAGCACTGGTCTGCTGCTGGAAATTGCTTCGGGAAAATTCCATCTGTACACTTCTTGACCCACTTTGAAACTAACAGGCTTCGCTCTAAGATTATAAGCTTTTGAACCCTGTTCAAACGCACAGTTCATACTTTCCTGTACTCTCGCACTGATCAATCTTAGTTTGTCTTCAGCATCTACTCTTAGAGGTTCATTAGGAGTTCCAAGGTTCATAAGGATGTGATAGGAGCTCCCATGATCAATCATCTGCTGACCGAAAAGTATCCGGTAGGGTGAGAAGCCGGTTGCTTGGTGGATTGAGCTCCTGAGGGAGCTAGCTATGTGGCTTAGCTTCTCATCCCACTTAGTGTGACCCCTCTGGAAGTATGCCCTAATCCCTGCCAATAGAGACCTGTTCACTCGCTCTGAGGAGTTTGCTTGCGGCGAGTAGACTGCCGTTCGCAAGTGTTTGACCCCATACCTATCCAGTAATTTGGCGAACTGAGGCGAGCAAAACTGGACTCTATTGTCAGAGACTATCGTCTCCGGAACTCCGAGCACATGAAATATTTCTGTCTCGATGAATTGACATACATTAAGAATAGATGCCTTTCTCATTGGTTTGAGAATCGGGAATTTAGAAAAGTGGTCAAGAATTAGTAGTATGCAGACATTTCCTTTCGCTGACCTGGGATATGGACTTAGAAAGTCGACGTACAGCTTATTCCATAGTCTTTCTGTCACAGACTGAACTCCCATAGGTGGTCTAAAAGTGGGCTTCTTCTTCCTGAATCGGATCGCCTGTTCTCGGAACAGTCCGAATATAGACGAAGCCATCCCTGACACAGAAGTTGATTTAACTTTCTGCCTCAACTCCTCGTATTCCAATGAGTTGGGGAGCTTAGTTCAACTTCCGGACCAGGATCTTCAGATGGTGAGAAGGTGTCACAGTGGATTCGTGACAGAGCATCCGGGACGACGCTCAAGCTTCATCTTCTGCGTTCGATGGTGAAGTCGAAACCTTGAAGCTTCAAACTCCACCGAACAAGTCTATCGCTGAGGTCCCTTTGAGATATCAACCATTTCAAGCTCGCATGATCAGTCACTATATTAAACGGCATAAGTTCTATGAAGAGCCGAAACTTCTGTACACTTAAGATCGCTGCTAAGCATTCCTGTTCTGTGACTGTAATTTCGCTGTGCTGAATTCAAATTTTTGGAGAGGAGCAGAGGTAAGTTTCTGTTATAACAATTCCAGAGACGTCTGGGCTTCAGGTGTCCATTGGAACTGACTGGGATTTTCCAGAGTGTCTGTAATGGAGGCAGTTAGATCAGCATAGTTCGGAATGAATCGTTGATACCATCCCGCCATACCTAGTAGGCGAGTTTTAGGTGACGGATAGTTTTGTGTTTATAAAAATATATTTATTTCATTTTTACTAAATTATTCTCAACAAATATCGTTATGGTCTATACAGCTACCAAGACGTCTATAGACGTCTTTTGTGTATCAGTGAAATCGAAGCTATTAAAAACAAATGACGGCTATAGACGTCCAAAATTTTTTAGGAATATTTGGTGGAAAATACATTAATTTTATTCTGTAAGTATGATAGGTTGATCGAACTCGCCAAGAACAAACTAATTAACAAAAAAAAAACAAAAAGTCGTTTTTGTCGTCCATCACCGATTTCAAAGTGAGCGTTAACGTGTTAACATTCTACGAGAAAAATTTGGATGAGTTTTCGCTTTCAGTCCTAAATTTGTACCCTCAAAACAGCTTGAAAACCATTAAAAGTCTTCTGCCGTTTGCGTCTTCATGGTTTCTTGAATTTGGATTTTTTAGCATTGACAGAATTAAGACTTTTAAAAGTTGACGATGAAATGCGAACGTGTCTGACGACTTTGGAACCTCGTTTTGATTTAATTTGTTTAAGAAACAACGGCTCAGCCCTCTCATTGAATAATTTTCTTAAAAAAATAATTTGTTTTTTTTTTTTTATATTTTTTATTTTCAGGTGTATTGCAAAGAATTCCAAATATTTTAGAGTGCCGTCAATAAAAAAAGGTTGAGAAACACTGGCTTAGAGGATATTTCTAAGTGCAACGGCAATAGATTCGATGAATGTATTAACAACAAGGAAAAACGAGAAGCAGCCAGGTAGGGCAGGGCCTATTAAAGATTCCAGCATCAGTGACAATCGCAGAGTGCAAGTAAAATCGAGAAGGTGCAACTGAATTTTAGTGTTAGTTTAGTTTAGTTAACTATTGAATTTTAAGGTGGGTGCTCGTTATGTAGTGTTTAGGTAAACAGCTTTAAGTTTAGTGCGGATGAAAATGCGTTAGTTTATATGTGAGGCGTATAGTGCCTAAAAGAGTGAATGTTGCCTAGTTTATATGTGGGACGTATGCCCAAAAGGAGTTTGGATGTGGGGTATATGTTTTCCAAAAGAGACGAATGTCGTCCAATCCTTAAATGAAGTGCGCGCGAGCAAAAGAATCTTCGAATGTCGACTTATCTACGGGTGCGTTGGATGACACAGTTTGTGTGAAATTTTAGTAATATCCATGGTGTATTATTTTTATACTCACCGTCTGCTTTTCTATGTCATTCCAGCTCCGTTTGAACAGCAGTGAAGGCTGCCCGGGGCCGGGGCGGATCTAGCATTGAATTGGGGGGGGGGGGATCTTATTACAAGAAAATTGAGAAAAAACACAATAAACATCAAATGGGGGCATGGGGCACCACTTGTCCAGCGCCGTAAGTCGCTTAGTTTAGCCACCGCAGTACTGTAGTGACGTAGGTACTAGAGGTTTCCGCAGTAAGCGGTGTGAATGATGTGAATTTTTTTGAAACCAGCCCGTCCCTTTAACTCGTACACGAATTTGTCTCTGTATATTTCTTTTCTACTATTTTCGACACTCTACTTTTTCATACTGCTTGGCCTCAGTTTTGTTTGAAAACTCGTTTTTTACTTATTTTATTTTAATATAATTTTTTTATAAAAAGTAGTAAATAGTAGTAAATAGTAGTTTAGGGTGCAAACAGGAGTCATTCAAACCAAACTTTTCTCAGTTTTACACACTGGCATATATAATATGGACTGCTTGATATGCTATTTAAAAAAATAGTTTTTACGTCTGTGGCAACATTGAAAAAGCATTGGCGGGTAGTTGAAAAATGATTTTAATAAAACCTTTCGAATTTCTGTTGTGTATCATTGAATATATTGCTTTTTACAGTTCTATCTCAGTTGGTACTTGGTGCTTACACCGAAAGAGTCAGCAATATAGAAGTGAGCCCACTTTTTGCAGTGAATTTCTATGAGCGTAGTCAGCCCATATTATACATGTCAATGGTTATACATAAGAATGCTGCAAATATTCTATATTAATATTAGGAGTTAGGACTAGGTTAGGGCTCTGATGTGGTAGTGAGGGAGTCTGTCTGTTTCGTGGCTTGGGAAATGTTTCTCGAGGGTTTTGGATCACCTCAAACTCAAATTCTGAGAAAAGCCTATACACATACATCAGATGCATACAATAATATTCATTAAAATAAATTTTGATTTTTTCAAGTTTTAGAATTAAAAATGTTTTTGAAGTTGAAATTTTATAATTAAAAAAAATATTTTTGCAAGTAACTCAGCGAATTAAATATTTTTTACTTTAGTTTTTTAGGGGGGTCTTAACCACCAGGACCCCTACCCCCTTGAACCCCCCACTGGGCCGGGGCAGAGTTTTGGATTTTGATTAATAATATGTAATAATTGAGAAAATATAAAATTGCATTGGTCCTTTAACTTTTTTAAAAGAAATTCCATAAAAAACGTTTACACGTTTATTCAGAATTTAAGTACTAGTTATGAACTATCTCTACTAGACGTGTAGTGCGATAAGGCTTCAGAAAATAAGTACAACTAATCCTTCAAGAACATACATAAGACACTACTCATCTTACCAAAAACAAAGACACTACTCATCCTACAAAAGCCAGGAGCATAGAGCTCTTCTTCATTTATATAGTACTATATAATTATTATTATTATTATTATTCTATCACACTTGTCTTACCTTCAACTTAATATTATGTCAAATACAGTAAGATCTGAGGCAAATAACAGAGATTCAAATAATTTCTCAACTAGCTCATCTCACCATTAACTGAACAAGAGTCGTATGTCAGAGTAATTGTTGCGTAGCGGATAGGAAGACGATTTATGTATGCTGTCCATATCCTTTGTGCTATATCAACATATTATGTGCATACATATAAGGTGCGCCTACAGGTGTATCCTCTTTCCTGCTACCATTATACATATTCACATAGTACCGCCTAAGCTCTATTGCTATGGGACGATACATTTGACTTTAGCATCAAGTCATGTGCATCGATATCACAGCTCATGCATAAATTATTGGAGTCAATGAAATGAGTCTTAACACGCGTAGATGTATTATAGGAGATGAAAGCCACATCGGTTGGGATAAGCAAGCCCGAAATAATTGGAACTGGAGCTGAAGGAAAACTTTAAGGAACCTTTAAGTACGTGAGCTGCTCCTCTCGGTTGATATTATATCGCCCGTATAAATCGCAATATTATACTGGCAGAGGATGCTTCGAGTGTTTTTCCCATTTGACATTGTCGTTCTAAAAGAAGCAGAGCAAAAAACTGTGTTGTGCAGGGTATTGACACGCGCGCCGGCCGGGAATATTTCTTATCATGAATATATATATACTCATACACACACACACACATACACCTATAAAAATAAACATTATATATATAGTCTTCGCATATAACAGGTTACTCAAGTGTCCTTTCACCGTTGGTGCTTAATGTGTATGAAAGCAAACTGCCTTGATTTTCCTAACAGAGTTTCACCTCGTTCTACCTTCATTTCGGCATCTCCTGTCGTCTTTGCCGCGGGATATATAGGATTCCAGTCCTGGCTTTTGAACTTTTAACCGCATTACGAGGAGTTCTTTTTTTTCTACCTTTGCCTGAAAATATACTTATAGTGTACCATTAGCAGTTCTTTGACTCTCATAAGGTTTTTTTTCTAGTCTGGTTTTGAAACGAAGCCTTTCGATTTGTTCAAAGCTCGACGTCGTTCTCGTCATCCTGTTTGCATTTCTCATTTTAATATGTTTCTTTTGGTTTTAAATGAGTAAATAAATTCACAAGGACTAGGAATAAATTGTAAAACGATTTCGATGTCACTAACTTTACAGTTGTGTTATGAATGTGTACTATAAATTCAATGACTATATGAGAGATGATTTTGACTTGTAAGGACAGACAAAGAGATACATCTATTTCAAGTTTTTGTAGGAAAAACTTAAACACTAAAGGCCAATAGCAACTCTTAAAATCTGTAAAACAAGACTATTAATAAGGAAATTTAAATCATAACAAAATATTCATAGTATGAAATGAGAATTTCTATTCGAATAGAACCAATCTATAGCTGAAGGGGTAAAGCGGATTTAATTTAGGTAGAGGGTCTTCTTCGAAGACCTTATTTACAAATTATTCATCCAAAAATTGTAGAAGTCACAAAATTGTAAATTATTATGGAGCGACAATGAGCATAACTAAAAGCAGATTTTGTTCGGCACAATGGTTATTTTCTAAAGGGGTGAGATTAGCAGATGATATAAGCCTAGTAATCAAAATAAAAAAAAGAAGAGAAAATATATGCTAGGCAATTTTCAAATCAGGAACTTAAGCCGGAAAATGTAATCATCCAAATGTCTAAATTATACTTTAACACTTCATAAAATGTTAGGTTAAGTCTTAGTGCTAAATTTTTAAAGTGAAATGTAGGTCTCCTTATGTTGGTACCATGGCAACAGTTTGTCTATGTGCTCCTTACACCATGTCAGGCACGCTCCATGCTGATCTCCTAAAGCGATTTTGAGACTTTCAAATGTGGCGATATAAGTGGTACAGCATGGGGGAAGTATGGTCGAAAACCTCCCATCTGAATTATTTCAGAAAACATATTGTTAAGAGAACGAGCGTTATCTTAAAACAACAGAATTTTTTGAGTCCATAAACCAAGGCTTTTGCAGAATTTCCAAGTAGCTACGGCTGTATAAATAGTGGTCCTTTTTGCTATGTATCTAACTAACAACACAGCCTTAATCTCCAAAAATACTGTTGCCATCAATTTTACAACTGAGTGTTGCACTTTGGCTTTTTGGGAGCATACATTCGTTGATGCTGTTATCCATACTATGGTCTGTCGTTTGGTCTCCTCTCAGCTGTTGTATGTTGCAGCCAAATTTCATTACCCAACAGTGAAAAAATATTTTCCATTTCCATCGTTGGAGAATTACAGCGAGAGTAGCTCATCGATTTTTTTGATTGATCTTTTAAACTGGGTCATTGACACCAGGTTGGTTATTTTCGGCCTTTAAAGATATTTATTCTAGTCATAGATTGGCTATTTGAAAAGGATACGTTTTTTGTTGGTATAAACATTCGAATGAAGTTAGAAATCGTTCGATTCGTACTGCTAGTCAGTCAGCTGCTAACAGAAGACTGAGTCTTCCGTAGAATTACAAATCCAACATAACAAAACTCTCAAAACAATTAATTTCCATTCTGTCGTTTAAAAAAATTTTGTATGGCTTGTTAGAGTTTTTGCAAAAAAAATATTTTTTGTCACTGATGGAGACAAGGCAGGACATCTGCATAAAAGAGAAAAGAAAATTTTCAGTGAAAAAATTCTCAAGAAAGTGCCAGTCGTTGCTGAAAAATATCCAATTGGCTCAAAATGGCAGTCTGACACATTTTGAATCAGTTCTTTGTATACTTCTTAAAATCCTGCGAAGTTTTCTGAAAAATTCAGTTAAAGCTGTGATTTTCAAATTGTTTCGCGTTGATTGAACCCTCTGCCATCAAGTACCGTTCCAAAAAAAATTCAGTCAGAAAAATATAGTAAAGATCAAAGACATTAGCAGGCAACTCTTTTGTAATGTTGCCATACAAAAGTTTCAACAATATATTTGGACACTGTGAAAGCGTTAAACTAAAAGTAGAAGTTATGTTGATACACTGCGTTCTCGTAATAATTGTAGATCTAAGTTAGTCGGGTTTACATACAAAAATTGTCAGATTTCAGAATTTTTAAGGATTACTGAGAAGATTATAGTTCAGAGTTCCGAACGTATTAAATGTATACATACTTAAATCAAAATCTTTGGAATGTTAAAGTTAAAACGCAACAGTATTTGTTAACTACTTAGGCCAACTCTGCATAAAATTCCACAAACGACAATTTCTAGAAAGATTAAATTCGTAAAAACAAAGAACTCAGGAATAAAAATTCCAAAGAAATTAGAAACAAAATACTTATCTTCTGCCCTTTAAAACTGTGGCAATCGTCTTTTTGAGTAATTTAATTTTTTATTACTTTTTAGCCTTAGAAATGGAATATCCAGGAAGCTGCTGAAGCAGGCCGGGACATTTGCAACGTATACGGAGGATGTGTCATAGGCGAGTCTACAGCACGGAAATTGTTTGCAAAGTTCAAAAATGGCTATTTTAACCTCGACGACACGACCCGCAGCGAAAGACCTTCTGAATTCGACGAACAGCGTCTCAAAGCACTTTTGAAGGAGGACGGTCGCCAAACAAGTCGTGAGTTGGCCGAAAAAATGAACTGCGATCATAAAACGATTCTCAATCATCTTCATTCAATGGGATTTGCCGAAAAATTGGGAGCCTGGGTGCCTCATGTTCTGGGTTTTAATGAGATACCCAAGGACTGGGGAGTACTTTCTATACAGAGAAGATCACCAGTCCCAATTTTATTTATTTAACAACTGGATAACTTTTGTACACTATGAAATTTTATTCAACAACTTTGTACACTTATGTTAATACAATGAATTTTTATTTAACATGTAAGTATTTGCTTTTTCTAGAGATCTGATGGCCTTACCTCTGGTAGGGGGACTCTTCGGATCACTTCAAAAGTTAGGAAAACTCTCCTTGTTCCTAGCAACATCAACTGAAATTATTTAGGTTCTCCCTCCATCGATTTATTGAAAAAATTCAAAGTAAAAATCTATCGGCCAATCAATTTCTTCGATAAGTGAAAAAGATGCTATTCTCAGCAAGAATCGATTTAAGGGGAAAAGTGATTAAATCGTATGAGTACAAGTACTTTAAACTCATCACAAAAAACGTAAATCGCTTGCGTCGGCATTATTGGTTTTCGTGACAAAAATATTTTAAAATCGCATAATTCATATGCGTTCAAGTACTTTAAACTCATCGCGAGGAAATTGTTTACGTTGGCGTAAATAATTTAGAAGGTGAAATCCGAGATACTAACATTTGCTTTGGAGAAATTTTGTGAGAAAAAGTAACCAAGGCATAAATGAACTGCATGAAGATAATTTAGGAAAGAAATTTATTGGTTTCATGCTAGTGCGATGCATGTTTTAGGATTTTAATGCTAGTGGGATGAAAATGTTTTGAATTTCAGGGTAATTTACAGATAACGCCAAACGAGGGATGCTAATGATGTCACGTGAAGTAACTAGGGTGTAAGGTGACGCGTATAGCGAGCACTTACAATACTCACGAGCTTAAAAAAAACAAAAAAAACAAAATCGCCATCAAATTTCTTCTCAACATCTCGCCCGCCATCGAGAAACACGCGGTCATAAACAGCGCTTTTTGTACCGAATCATCACCGGGGATAAGAAATGGTGCCTATACATAAAGATGAAGCAAAGAAAGAAGTAGGTGGCTCCAGGAGATTCGCAAAGGTCGAGAGTCAATCCGGACCTCCATCCAAAAAAGACTGTGTTTGGTGGGTCTGGGAGGGTATGGTGCACTGGGAAATGCTCGAAAGGAATACCAAGGTCAACAAAGAGCTCTACATAGCCCAGCTACACCGCATGAAAGAGGCAATTCGACTGAAAAGACCCCATCGACCAGGCCGAAACATACTCTTTCAGGACAACGCCATGTTGCACAAGTCGTCAAAGCCGCACTCCAAGAGCTCGAATGTGAGGTCCTTCAGCATCCGCCGTATTCTCCGGACCTTGCGCCGACGAATTACCATCTTTTCGGCTCCCTATCGAACCATATGAGAGGCGTTACCTTCGACAAACTAGAGTACCTTAAAAACTAGCTCAACAACTTCCTCGATACCACACCGGGCGATTTTTGGCGGAATGGCATCAACAAATTGGTCAAGAAGTGGGAGGAGGAAGTAAACAGCAACGGCGAATACGTAATTGATTAACTTAATGTTATAACTAGAGATCTTTTTAAATAAAAGTCTTTGATAAAACCGCTACGCTACCCCAATCCAATAGAAAGGGGGGATTGAGTTTTACTCTTTTGAGACCGATATATAGTTTCGACAGGTAATTTTGTAGCCTACTGCATTAAGCACAGAATTAAAAGACTAGTACCGAGGTACTGTCACTTTATTTACTTAAGGCCGCAAATCAAAATTTCATGAAGACATTCTAAGAGTATACTGTGTTGGAGAAATAAGAATTTTAAGAACTTTTATTTTTAATGATTCTAAATCAAATTTATAAATACAAGAAGAAAAAACAACCGCCTCGTCCGGGATTTGAAACCGGGACCTTCCGCTTGCCGGGCGACTGCTCTTACCACTGAGCTAACGAGACAGATGATTTTCCTTCTTGCATTTATCAAATTTGTAACTAGCCTACTAAGCCACGATTCTAACAAGTGTAGGTTCGATTCCCGTCCGCGGGAAAAATAAATAAGTATACTGTGTGTTTCGATCAGCAGCATAGGGCGATCTCATCAGGACAGCCTGCTGTCTAGACTGCAGTGAACACACTTATCTTTACACAAAAGCCTTTTGTTGTATTATTCTGGGTACATATGGGGTATTTTCTGTTCACAGTAGTCTTTTCACACTTTTAATAAATATTTAGTAGATGGCGCAAATATCAAAAGTGGTTGCCTCAAGGTCAAGTTAAATTATTTTAAGATACTTGAAAGGCAGGAAATGAAAAATGAAAATTGAACTCAATTTTTGTTCCATTGCCTAAAGTCCGATTTTAACTCAGATTGAACCTCATGATGTATGTTAATAGTAATTTTACAAAATTAATTTTGTTCTCTATCTTCACTTTTTTTGGTATAAATTTCCGAATAATTATCATTACCAGATTTTATTAATTCCTATATTTTTTAATTCTAGAGTTTTTCTTTTTGTTTGAATTTTAGTATTTCCTTATCTCTATTGTCTAATCTCTTCAATCCAAGCGAAGCAATTTAATTTGAATGATAGTGCATGTGCACTAAATACACTAAGTTTTTTAAATATAAGTAAATGGATGAAGGTGGCTCGTCGAAAGGATAGGACCGAAAAAATCATCAATTAAATGCTCAGATGCATTCAAAAGAACTTCAAAATCGGAAACAAAATCTCACACCGGAAACTCTCATAATTTTAGAATGTATAGTTGGTCCCATAGTGTGTCTGTGTGTGTGTGTGTGGTTATACTTACATACACTTACGTTCACGATTTACATTTCAGATTGAAATTTCGCTTCAAGAGAAGTCCACGTACAATCTCACGTGTATATGACAACAACGGCGTCCGTTATTTGCTTCGGTAAATACCAAAACCATCTACCAGGAAATACTGTGAGGCAATTAAATTATCAACCAACCATATGTAGGTATACACGAAATGCACAAAACAATTAATTCACATTTACCGAAAATAAACGCAAGTTGAAGCCTAGTATTTACCTTAATAGGCTTATCATATTCATCAGATTTTCACGATTTTCACCACATCCACGATTTTCAAAATATATAAACGGAAGAGAAACTGTTTAAATCCCAATCCTTCTTCATTTCTTATCCGCAACATTATTCTGAAGTATTTCGAGAGTGAGTTATTTCAAAAGCATTACATTAAATACCACATGAAGCCACAGAGGTGTTGTAACTGCCTATATCTGATATCCTAGTTACCGGAATATGCCACCGCTCGTTCTCATACATATGTATAAATGAAATCCTTGAATTTCAACAATCCTTGATTATTCTTACATTTGCAAAAGTTTATTTAAAATTCTTAATGAAAAATTTAATTCTCGCTGTGAACTTCTCGTTTCATTTTTCAATGCATTAATTCCAACTCAAAAGTGGAGAGAGAAGGAATTCGAGAGTGAGCTGGCACAGTCAAGGATATTTAACTTGCAGATGGAAATTAAAATGATTAAGTAAATAAAGTAATTAAGTGACGGAATTGCATTTGTAAGCAGCTCTGTGTGTGTGTGTGGAGCAGTTCAGTTTTTAAGGAAATCCCATGTAAGTATGGATGTCGTGTCGTAACTTACTAATTACTTAATTTTGCATTAATTTTGTATTAAAGTAGAAACGGCAGCTAATTTCAAATTAAAAAGGATTTGTTGAAGTACAGCAAGGAATGTCCATGTTGCCATGAAACTCGATGTTGTTTTCTGTATACAAATTGCAGATTGATTGGATAAATACAGATGCAAGAGTAAAATTGTTCATCAGATTTAAAAACTCATCTGAAAAGAGCAGTTAAATAAGTTAAACCATCAGGAAAGGTAGGCATTCCACTACAGCAATTAGTTAGTTGATTGGTTTATGCAGCCTAATATGATATTATGAAGCTAAAAGTAAAACTAAAAGCTCTGACCGCAAGCAAGGTGGTATCTTATCTCCTCTCATTTTGTGCCTAATATTAGTAGACAAAATGCTGAATAATGAGTTCCTCATTCTCAATATTTCTTTAATGGATAACAGATACACAAACATAAGTATTGAAAGTACTCATCTTCAAAATGGAGTGCGTTGGGAATCAAACCAACCCAGGGGGAAAGCCAAAGATATATATGTCTTACTAATTGGTATGGCTTCGTAATTCAGACCAATAGAACGGATCGTGTTTATTGCCAGAGGAATCTTCATGATGCAGATATCCTTTTGTGAAATTGTCCTGGAAACTTCATTCGAGTTTAAGATCTTATTATGGGCACAGAGCAGTCAGCGGGGACCGCGTGTAGATTAAAATACGCCCTTCGAGTCTGGACATCTTAATCTTATAACTACCATGAGTACTAGAAATATAAAAACTACTATCATGCATACAAAACTTCTCAAAATCCACCAACCTTTAACAACCTTACCCTTGTTCTAGGACTTTTGTTTAAGCTCTTATTGTGGGCACATAACTTCCGTGAATGCTGTCGAGGGTATCATCATCACAACATAGGTACTACAGTGCCCACGTTGGAAGATCCAAAGCACTCTCAGTTCCCAGTTGGGAAATCTAGAAGGCCTTTCTGTGGAAGGTATGCAGAAGGAATCGAATTTTTATTAAAATTTCCAAACCATTCCCAGGAAGGCAAATGCGATGCATCGATAAGCTCCAAAATTTGTCAAGCATCGTTAGTAGTTGAAGTGAAGTTTTAATATGAGTAATGGATAATTTCATATTAAATGTAGTGTTTGACCTGTTCGGACGTGTTAAACGAACGGTTTCTCGTGAAAGATAACATAATTTTGAAGTTTAAAGAAATTATTGGAAGATAAAAAATTATTAAAGTAAGTGTTTTAAAATAAAACTAATTAGGCTAAGAAAAGTTTTAAATTTACACGACTTTCTCTCCGCCGACCTAGCGGGTTGGGAAAAAAGACTTGACTTTGACTTTAAAATTGATTAAAATTTGTTAACCCGTTCTTTAAAATTACTTGTAGATCATGCCATCAGAATTAATTTCATATCGTGCAGTATAATTACTTCGTAAGATGTCTCCAATGACATCGCAATATAAAAACGAAATTAACTGAGAAACGTGGATTCATTCATCCAAAACGTCCCAGGAAAGTCCCCAGCATGCATATTATATGCTTCTTTTTCCAACTGGGTTACAACAATGTTACACCATTTCAACAATTTTACTTTTTATGTATGCGTGATTTCCTCTAATATGTATATTTTTCTCCACAGCAGCATTGTGCATCATAGACTCCCTTTCAACGCGTCACAGACTTACTTTAAATCGTCTCTTGTCAAGTACAGTAAGGTTAATAATAAGTAAAGTAAAATATGGCACCTATAAAATATAGTAGTGAGTTTAAATTAAAGCTAGTTCAAGAAGTGCAGCCTGGAAATACACAATACAGTGTTGCAAAAAAATATGGCATTAACATATCAATCGTAAGTTGAATACTTGCGAAATTTCGGGAAGTAGGGCACACAGAGACGATACATACAGGGGCTTGATTCTGTAACATGAAGAGTTGGGGAGTTTGGGAGATGAGAATTTTCGTTTTCACCGATTAAAAGTCCGTAACTCTCCATTCGCGATTCTATAGCATAGTTATAGAGTTAGTGAACACGTGAGAAGTATCGCAATATTGAAGGACGACTAACTCTGTGTGGGAAGATCGTAGAAAAATGTGGTTTTCTCCTATGGACTTAGGGTCTAAAGTACAAAAGTATAGGTTAAAATTTCTGGGGACAAGTAAAAAAGCTAGAATTGGTCTAAGACCAAATCTTATGATACCCTAGATGAATGCCCGTATAAAATTTCGCATGGTACCGATCTATGCAAGTTTTATTTTTGAACTGGTTTTTCGCATATAATTCGTCAGACAGAAAAAATCTTTATAATCAATTTTATAGGATTTCGTATTCTTAAGAAGTATTTAGTACAATAAAAATGTCTAGGACTGATCGTTTTCACAGTATATGTAAAAAACCTAAATTTTTATATGGCAACACCAAGAAGGGGTTGAGCGATTTATTCCATTTTTGAATTTTTATTTGTTATTACTATAAAAACACCATGTATCAAATTTCAGCTCTCTATGTCGGCGCGTTCTCATATACTAGAAACCGATATTAGCGTATGGCAACCCTACGAAGGAGTTGCCCGATTTGTCTCATTTTGGAACTTAATTTTACTTTTTTTTAAGTCCGTGTACAAAATTTCAGCTTTCTAAGTGAACGCGTTCTCGAGTTATCGTGCGCACGGACAGACGGACGGACAGACAGACGGACATGGAAAAATCAACATTACAGCATTAGAAACGGAATGACAAACTTAGTAGAGATTTCATCTAGGGTATAAAAATGAGCTAAATCGGGTAATCGCCTCTTGGTGTTGCCATATAAAAATTTAGGTTTTTACATGTACTGTGCAAACGATCAGTCCAAGACATTTTAATTGTACTAAAAACTTCTTCAGAATACGAAATCCTATAAAATTGGTTATAATTATTTTTTCTGTCCGACGAACCATTCTAGAAATATAAGCGAAAAACCACTTCAATAATTCAACTTGCACAGATGGGTGACCATACGAAATTTCATACGGGCATTCATCTAAGGTGTCATAACAATTGGTCTTAGACCAATTCTAGCTTTTTTACTTGTTTACTTGTTAAATTTAATTTTTATTTCATAGACAGTCGTTCAGTGTGGCACAAAATTATCATTTGATTCTGATGTTTTTACACAGACAAAGTAAACAAATCGGATCAACTCTAAAAGCATTTGTTTGAACAGGCTTGAATCCAGTTCCAGCCTAAAGCTCAAACGATAACGACATTAAGGCTATGGGCTTGCAAGTCAACTATAATAAAATGGAATAGGCTTTCTGCCGTTGTTATATCTTTGTGCGTTAGTAAATTAATGTTCTTTATTATGAGTAAGAAATGTTCAATAAGGAAAGAGGATATTCACAGTGAATAAAAGTATCCAAAATGAAAATCCTTACAGAAATGTATTCAAATGATCCATGCATTGCTCTGCTCATCGCTTAAATTTGGTCTTATCGAAGTGTGTAGAGTTTATTTAACTTTCTTTTGACACTATGTCTAGCATTGCATAATTTTTTGCACACTCGACAAAGAGGACTCAGCATTTCGATGAAAATAGAGAGAAATAAATTTGTTTTTATTGAAAATGAAAATTGACCGAGTTTGTTGCCAAATCTGTAGGTCATATATGAACTCAGCTTAGCTGTTACTTTGGCGTATATGGCAGACAGGAACCAAGCCGTACTGATGAGTATACGGCTCCTGCTGATACGAAACGCAGTATTTTTCAAAAGAAATTAATTTATTAACGATTTTTCGTTTATAAAGAGTTTATTTTCCATTTCCAAAGTTTATAGAACTTACTCCAACACGTTGGTCATCAAATTCTAAAATTTTGAACACTGTTTGTCAGTACAGAACAGAAGTTTTGATAATACGTTTCTTCTCATTATACTTTTGCAAAAATATTTGCTTTCATAGTTTATTTAACATCCTGCGAAATACAATAATGAATAGTTGTTACTGGAATGATAAAAAATTATGAAACAGTGTCACAAAGTTGAACTCTGAGATGTTATTATTCAATCGTTTCCAACGAAACAATAGCTTTGATTAGTCCTTCTCAAAATGTAGATTAATCAAATGTACAATATAAAATCTTATTTTTGGAAATATTAGACACCATTTTCACCCAAATGGATATTAGGTTTGAAAGTTTGAAAGAGTTCGTGTTTATTGAACAAGAAATTTGTAAGTATTCATAAAGTTTTCCATCAAATGCATTTAATTCTATTAAGAGTTCGTATTCACAGTTCTTTGTAATTTTCAAAATTTGAACATAATTCTACATAAATCTAATGGTTTTAGAAATTTATGAGTCAGCAAAATCTTAAAACATTTTACGAAAAATGATCTTCAATAAAACTTTTCTGAAGTTTAGAAGTTTATTTGCTTACTATTAACAATTACTGTTAACACAACTAGAAAATTATTTTCAGTATTAAATCGAATAAAATCGTATTTAAGGAATTCCATTGCATAAGAAAAACTGTCGCGTTTACGTCTTATTTCAATTGAAAAACTTCTCCTTAAAAATTAAGGAAAAATATAAAAATTCTACGAGGAAGTCACAGGAGGACATTTGTAAGAAAAGTGGGCATTTGCAATTTATTTATAATTGAATTGTGATTAACATAATGTATGAAATATGAACAAAAGTTTCAGTAACCATTCTTACGGCATTTTTCGTTGTATTTTAAAATTCGAACATATTACATTTTTGTGTTACTTTGTAAGCTTGTAAAAAAATTTGAAATTTTCCGTTTTCTCTAAAACGAAGGAAATGATAAATGGGTTTCAGAATGTGGAGAGATATTCAAGACTTTCTAACGTACTAGATAAGCTGTCTAATAATAACTGCATTAGAGCTTTGTAAATAAAATTTCAAAGAATTTACAAAATACGAAAATGAATAATTTCAAATTCGTTTATAACAGAGTATATTATGAAATAGTCGTCTTCATCGACTTCATGAAACTAAGAAATTAATCTTTTAATAGGTAACAATTTTGGGAGTAAACATTTTTCCAGTATTTGAGTTCATTGTTGAAAACGAAATCCGGGGAAATCTTATATATTGGTAAAGTAATATATATAAGATTTTTAAAGAATATAGATTTGATTTTCCTGAGTGACATATGAGTACGGCAGACCAAAATAGTCAAAAAGGCTCCGACTGTACGATTTAGTGTTATCAATATCATACTTCAAGCCATCTCTTCTCGAAATTAATATTCCCTTATCCAACTTGAACCCCCCCCCCCCCCCTCAAGAATTTAAAATTGTTTTTCGCCTACGCGGCTTGAACATATTTCCCTGTCTACAATCGAAGTGCTTTCCAACCGACCTACCTACATGAAATTAATGGAAGCGCAAATAAATCCACCTCCAGTTGAAGCAAATACCGCATTGATCTATCATAAGAAAAATATTAGAATAAAATCAACCTAATACATGGTACTGATATAACAGTGTTAGTAGGTCCCATAAAAGCAATTTTTAATTGCATCCCTTAGGCTTAGACTTAGAACCATTTCTTATTGAGTGTAGCTATACACTATAAGTGGCGAAAGAGCAAGAGATATGTGTGACGTCATAGGTAGATTGATGACGAGTTCGAATGCCATACATTTTGTTGGATGTTGTTCGATTGCTGATGGAAGCAGAAAAAAAACCGCCTCCTCCAGGCATTGGTGTCGATTGTGATACATAAACAGAGTCCAGATGTGTTCGAATGCTATACTTTTCGTTGCATGTTGTTTGATTGTTGAGATGGAGATGATTTTATAACTTTGCTTCTCTTTGATAGTTTACAGCGAAAGACAAATAAAAAGGTTTTAGGGAAAATATTTTGAAGAAACTTTTTGTCGTAATTTTTTATTTCCTTTCATTTTTATTTGTTTTAATTATATTGAATTGGAAAACCTAAGATAAGCAATGCTTCCCTTGCTTCCAAAGACGCCACGCCACTGATAGGCATGCCTAGCCATTGCTATCCAATTATAAAAGTGTTCTATTTGAATCAACTATTTGAATAGCTCGCTCTTTCCAGACATTCTTTCATTTTACAATAAAAATACCATTATTAATGATAATTTCTCAACTGTGTAAAACGTTATTATGTACACATTTTACAGTAACTTTTCGAACAAGATTCGTTTTGCAGGATGTTAGAAACCAACCATATCTGTACCCTATATTTATGTAGGTATGTGTTTATAACAATAAAATAAATAGCGGCGTATCCAAGCAATTTCAAAAGGTAGCACACACAGAAAACCAGTAATTCAGCAGGAGTTCAGGAGAGAAGAAAAAAAATATCAAATTCCCTAAAAATGGACTTTTGCCCCAAACAATGTAATTCATGCTTTCATAAGAAAGAAAATATGGAAAATCAATTTGCCGAATTAGATGCAGGGTAGCATCTCCTCCAACAATAACCATAGCGAAGGGAAGAAAAAAAAATAAAACAGTGCTAAAGAATGGAAAACTGTACCGTCGTCTTACCGCGCAGTTCACTCGCACCGAAGCCAGCAAACACGAGTGAGGATTTTTCAGAGTTCGCACTCTTTTATGATTCAACCACCATCAGCATCAGCACTCACTAGGTACCCCGCCTCCAAATGAGAAACCATCAAGCGGAACATAATACTTTAGGGCCGGTGATTATGGGGAATCATTTGACTTGGGGCTGTTGAAATCAATTTGTCAGATAAAATACGAGAAATAATATCATATCCGGCCAATAAAAAAAATTTTTTTTTTGGTATGTTGCTTGAAGGAACAGCAGCATAGCATAGAAGAAAATTTAATTCACTCCTCATCCGCCCCCACACTTATAAAGCATATTGAAGCACAACGAAAATATGGTAGAATCAGAAAGGCTACTGCCGCCTGTAGCCACTAACCATGAAGAAAGAAGAAAAAAATCAGCCGTAAAAAATGTTGGCTTCTTTCCGAAAGAGAAGTCACTTAACTCGATGGATGTATCCTTCAGAACTCCAGAATTTACGTAGGTGTGAAATTGAAATCGAATAAAATCTTGTTCATGTTTCTTATCCTCCTTGTGGGGATTACTTAATAATGTCCTGTTTTTATTTATTTTTTATTTTTTTCAATAGTTTTTTGCAGATTATACGAAAAAGTTTAATTATTCCGTTTTTTTTTTAATTTGTCTATCCTGACAATATTTAACTAATCGAGTACATACTAAAGTCACTTTTTCTACTTACTACAAATTATATATTTAGGTGTATGTACTTAGGTACATACTTACCTGTGGCAGAAGCTTCAAAAATCCAAGAAGATATATAGCCATCACAGTGGACGTTGAGGTGCAGAACTGCATTTTTAGGAATGTTATGCAGCACTTCCGGTTATACAAAATTGGAATTAAAAATGCAAATGCTGTACAAGACTGCAAGAAACAGCAGCCACAACTAATTATCACAAAAATTGGACGAGTTTGAGTACGCACCAATGACGTCTATGGAAAAGAAAGAAGAAAAATTAGAAACAATTTAAATTACAAGAAACAACAAATAATCCAAATAAATAAAAATCAATTGCCGCATGTATGCCACATAATCACTTGAGAACGGCTTGACCGATTAGGCTCATAGTTTTTTTTGTGTTTGTAATTATCAGGAAAAGGTTTGTATGAAATAAAATTTTGGAAAAATCCACCAGAAAAGTCGAAAAATCTAAAAGATGATTTTGTATGGTATTTTGGTATGGGATTTCGTATGTTTTGGTTTCTGAATGGCTGTTCGAAGAGAAAAATGGGAAAACTCGGAAAACTCGCATGATTTTTAATTCACTTTGATCAAACTGTTTGAACATCGTTCCTCATAGAATTTAGGGACTCGATATCAAATATGTAAAAAAATTTTATAGCGACTGTTGGCTGACACAGTCACAGACAGTAACAGTTACCCACTGTCAAGGTATATAGAAGACAAGGTATTCTCACTAAATTTTTGACACATTGAAATTGATGTCCCGTGATGTCACTATGTTCAGTTTCCGGTAAATAATCCGAAATAGATTCTTGTTTAACCCTTTTTAGAAGGAGAAAAAAAACATCATAGGAAGTTCACCTTTTTACCTTAATGAATATTAAATATAGAGCACGGAACGCTACAGAGATATAGAGCACATGACAAAAACAGAACAGAGTGACATCATCATCGTTTAGTCTCCAGACAAAATGGGGAACATGGTTCGTACCGAGAATACCTTATCTTCTATATACCTTGCCCACTGTATCGTCGTCGCTCTGCAGAAGATAACAGCAGAACGATAACATTGAAAATCAAAAATAACGACTTTGTAATCGACAACAGCTGAATTGTTTCGTATTCGCCGCTGCTTTCTAAAACATTCAAGACTCATTACAATGTTGAGTACTGCAATTGAGTCAAGTCCATCAAATATGTACTCAAGTACGTCACGAAAGGTAGGAACATGGCTGTATCTGATATCGCAGCTCCTGATGCCAACGTTGAAGATCCGCAATATCAGATGGAAAGATATGTCAGCAGCAATGAGGCGATTTGGAGAAGCTTTTCATTCTCCATACACGAATGTCATCACACTGTGGTGCTTTTAGCTGTGCACCAGGAAAATGGACAATGAGTTTATTTCACGGCAGATTACGCAGCGCAGAGAGCTGACTGACTGCCAGCAACAACGCTGACAAGCTCTTTCGCGACATGCGGAAGTAATTTGGAAGAACACCGCTTTACTCAGAAATGCTGAGATATTTCACATGGAAATTTCAACGTCGGACAAACGGATGCATTGGTGCGCATTTACACACTTCATCCGAACAATGACGAATGTTTTTACCTCTACGAACTGTCGATTGTGAGTTGTGCGCAACATATCGAGAAGCCTGTCAGTGTTTACATTTGCTCCAGGATGACATTCATTGGGATCACACACATGCCGATGCTGTAATTTCGACTTCTGGCCATCAAATTCCACCACTTTTTGCTACCATCATTTCAACGTGTTTCCCATCGAACTCACTCCATGTGTGGACAAATATGAAGACGATATGGCTGACGATATTTTACATCTAGTGCGTACAACAACAGCGAATCCCGAACTAGATGAGAGGCGTTGATTTCGATAGAGGATTTACGGATGTACGGTCCGGGAAGATGTTGCACAAATTACGTCAATATGATCGAGATGAGTCAGTCAGTTCGAACAATCTTCCCACTTTTGAATCAGTAGTGGAAGACCGCGTACGACACATTAATGAAGCAGTAAACGACGGAGGAATCTTCTTCCTCGATACACCGGATGGAACTGGCAAAACGTTCCTAATTGATTTTGTCTTCGACTTGCGCACAAGTTCAAATAGCCTTGGCCGTAGCATCATCTGGGATTGCTGCCACATTATTACAAGGCGGACGAACACCTCATTCTGCGTTCAAACTGGCACTGAACTGAATTCGCAAACGGCACATGAACTGACATGCTACATTGCCAAAAAACCAGCAGTGGTTAAAGTACTATAGAATTGCAAGATAATAATTTAGGTTGAGTGTACGATGGCGCACGAACGAGCATTGGAGGAACTCAATGGAACGATGAACGATTTGCGCAATAATCAGAGCCTCTTTGGAGGTGCGATGAATCTGTTGGCCGGGCCGGCGATTTTCGCCAAACGCTGCCAGTCATTCCAAGATCAACAGCTGCTGCTGAAATAAAAGCTTGCTTGAAGTCATAGAATCTGTGGGGGTACGTGAAGTTAACAACGAATATGGGAGTTGCGTTAAAAATGATCAATCGGCGGACGTTTTCGAAGCAATTATTAAACATTGTCAATGGAAAAATTCCAGCTGACGCTTCCAATGAACTGATTGGGATTCCTCCTGATTTTTGTCAATTCACAGCATCGCAAGACTAATTCATCACACAAGTGTTCCCGAATATTGGTGAGAATTACAAAAACCATGTTTGGTTGAGCGCGAGAGCTATTTTGGCAGCGACTAATAAGGACGTCCACGATTTGAATATAATAATTCAAAGTCAAATCGCTGGCCAATTGAATTCATTTAAATCGATCGACTGCATTACCGATCCAGATGAAGTCGTCAATTGTCCAACCGAATCCCTGAATTCATTAGATTTGCCAGGAATGCCACCGCACCATTTGCAGCTCAAGATCGGCTCGGTGATAATCATATTATGCAACCTGAATCAATCATGACTATGCAATGCAACAAGATTCGCTGTTAAGAAGCTGATAAACAACATAATTGAAGCAACAATAATCATAGAAAAGTTCAAAGGTGAGGAAGTTCTGATTTCAAGAATACCGCTGCCTCCAACCGGCTTGCCCTTCCAATTCAAGCATGTTCAGTTTTCGGTTCGCCTTGCATTCGCAATGACGATTAATAAATCGAAAGGCTAATCATTGGAAGTGTGTGGAATAAACCTCGAATTGTCGCGCTTTTACCATGGGCAGTTGTATGTGGTGTGCTCGAGAGTCGGAACTATCGGCGCTTTTCGTCCTATCTTCGGACGGAAAGACAAAAAAATTTATTTTATCACGAAACGTTGCGATGAATGCATTAAAACACCAACAAATGATTTTTAAAGCAATGAATTCCGATATATTTTATTTTAATAAATTCATGATCGTACTGACATTTTTTTGTTTCAATTTACACAAATTCACGCTTTCTTAAGTGGGTACGGCTAACTTCAAAATAGAAAATTTCATTCCCTAGTAGAAATCGCTCGCAAGGGGCAGTTATTACGTAAACCAATACTAATTTGACTGAAAAGCATCAAGGTGTTTGCAATCATGAAGAAACATATAGAAAATTAAGTCCCGATGAGCCACCTGATGAGCATTCATTAAATTTCATTAGATATCATGAAACTGCTTCTTATTTTCTAAACCAGCTATAAATCAATATTTATTCTTGTCATCACTGTATCAGATGACATTTCTACTAGGAAAATTTGAATTGATTTTTGTGATTTATTTATTTAATTGTTTAATTATTTATTTTAAATGAATATATAAATATAGAAAATCAATCAGCAATCAAACACTCATTGCTATGCTCTTTAATAAGCTCATCATGACACTCATTGACATGCTCATTAATAAACTCATCGCGACGCCCATTATGTACTCATCGTAGTGCTCATCTAATATTGTAAAATGCATAAAAGAGAAGCAAAGTATACATTTCGAAATAAGTGAAAGAGATGCAATATCTCATGCACAAAATCGGTGAAATAAGTAATGATTTTTTTCCCGACTTTGATTCAAACGCGAATAAATTTCAGGAGGATGTTCATCTGATGAGCTCATCATGATTTCTCTACCAGGGTTATTTTCAAAAATATACAGATATAATCATGCATTTCTATATACATTATACAGATATATATCCGCAGCTATATTATACATACACAGATTGCGGAAAATTAATTTTAGATAACTACATGTAATGACATCTATTTAAATCGGAAGGAAATACAACAAAAAGGGCTTACTTAGGACCAGCAACGCGGACCGGGCTCAGATAGTCTCAAATAAAAAAAAAAATACAACAAATTCACAGAACAAATGTAATCCATTAAATTTTGGTAGTCGGCAGTAGACCATCACATCACAAATTGCTTGAAGGAAACAATCTTTGGTAGAATCATTTTACGGACAAATAAATTTTGGGAATGAAAAATTCTCATCTTGGAGATAAATAAGAAAAAAAAAAAAATAGCTAACCTAAAGCTTGCTGAAGAGAAAGATGTCGTCAGCATTTTGTGGTGCACCACACCAAACAAAAAAAAAAAATATATAAAAAATAAAAAAGGGTAAAACCGAATAAACCGAATTTCTTCCAAGTTAAGGTCAGGTCAGCATTTTGATTCTTATACCGAACATATTCTCCCTCTCCCCACCTTCCACATAATACTTACATTGTAATTTTTCTTAGCGAACAAAACCACAAAAGTACCAGAAAGCGGACAGATACATCTCGTTATATTCTCCATAAGATTCTTGGTAATGCAGAGATCTGTTTCCCAAGTCGACTCATATGTTGCTCTTAACTCGTGCCTAGGGATGAAAATGGGATAAAATAAAACGAAAATTTATTATGGTTAAGTTGCGCCGAAAATGTAATTGTTTTTTTTTCGTTTTATTATTATTTAGTTTAGCCAAGAGAGTTCAGTTGAGAATTAAATTAAAGCATCTATCTATCTACGAAAGACTTACCCACAGATCGGTATCCAATCAGTATTTTTGGGTTTTCGTTCATGTTGGAATATTATCTCTACATGACCAGCTTCTAATGGTAGATTTAGGGGCTCTACGTAGTTATCATTGGAACGTTTTGATTGAAAAAGCCACGTTGCAATTATCCTAGATGCTGGCATATAATCGATATCTGGACCATCACTGCAAATTGAAATTGATTAGATGATGAAGGACTTTCTTCTGCATGTATAAATTTAGAAAAAAAAGTGAACGATATGACATTACCTTCCTCGTGTGTAGTAGGTTTTAGGTAGAAAGCTCGTTAGATTCCTGTAAGATATTACTGAGGCAAAAATTGTTCCATTTGACATAATGTCTAATAAATTCTTTGTAAGAGTGATGTCCATATAAAGTTGGTCCGAAAATAGGTCATCTCTGGAAAAAGGATATTTTATAGTGAGAAATATTATTACATAACTAGGTACATACATATACAGATAAGTGTGGACTATAACGATAATTTATGTTGTTATTGTTACACATGTGTAGTTAGAGTAAGTACATAAATGAAGGAATTTAATTTTCATATAAAATTACCAATGGAAAGGAGAAAGAAGAAGGAAGGAAAATAATATAATTGCATCTTTGTATCTAGTACTCGGGCTCTGGAGGTTATCCTCAACGTACACTCGGTGCAAATACAAATTAAGCACTGGGCGTCGACTGCAGCGCTAAGACTGCATCTATATCTTCTTAAGAGTAGAGAGTAATCTACATAAGAGTTTTACATGAATCCATCTATGAATTCGTGCAGTCTATCGCACCTGGCAATGACAGGGATAGTGACCACCTCCTCGACACTATGCCGAAAATCAAATTTGAATCTAGAATTCCATCCAGGGTAGAATGGGAATCACATTCTGTGCTTCAACCATTGACAAATCCTATTATAATCTACACTGATGGTTCTAAATCCGATGAAACACCTGAGCAGGAGTTTTCTTCGTGGAGCCTCAGATGGAAATCGCCATGCACTTCGAAAGTCATGCCACGGTTTAACAGGCTGAAGTCAAGGCCATTTTTGAAGTGGGAAGGCATCTCTTAACTCAGACACTGAGAATAAGGAGATATCTATATGCTCAGATAGCCAAGCGGCTGTCAGGGCTCTGTCTAAACCCTTTACAATCTCCAAAATACTAATGGGGTGTAAGACCACCCTGAACTCGCTCTCTCGGAATAACAGGGTAATTGTGCAGTAGGTGCCAGGGCACAGCAACATTAGTGGGAATTAAGGGCGGACGAGCTTGCTCGCCTTGGTGCAGGATCGGAGGAACCTGCTGGCATAGTCGGGATTGCACCAAAACACCTTGTGTCAATGATTTCAATTTGGGCTGACCACCAACACAGTCGCCTTTGGTTAGAGGACCCCTCGGGTAGAACAACAAAGGAACTGTGGGGTAAACTCAACCTAAACCAAACGAATAAGCTCCTGGGACTTAACAAGCCAACCCTGAGAGCTCTGGTGTCTATTCTTACTGGATACTCTTCTCTCAGGGTTCACCTTCATAGGTTGTGACTTGTTGATTAACCTACATGCAGAAGATGCGGATATTAAACCGAAACGGTGATTCACTTCCTTTGTCACTGTCCAGCACTCTCAGTAATACGATACAGACTTCTTGGTTCACACCTCCTGAACGAGTTGCACGATGCCGGAAAGGAGGGTTGGGGCCAATGCTCAAACTTATAGAAGCCTCCGGTTGGGACCTATGAGCGATTGATCATGAGTGTGGAGGGTGAACAATGTGCTTGAATTGGCCTTCGTTTAAGGGACCCCTCAGGGTCCCAAACTTCGTTTTGCAATCAATCAATCAATCTTTGCATAAAGTGGATTCTACGTGTGTAGATAGGGACGGATTTAAGGATCATGCATCTATATGCCAATTTTTCTCCCGAGGGGGCTTGAACAATGGGATGAGCGGAAGTCCGGGAATTTTGAATATTTTGATGCCTAATTATGCATGTACTTTTGGATAAATTTTTTTAATATTATCAAGATAAAAATTAAATTCTTCCTGCCCTGATAATGCTGATAACCTAAAACAAAAAAGCAATAGGAATAGTATAGTAGTTGATAGGGCTACGTTTTCTGCAGATTACGGCAGATTACGGCTAATTTGATTGGAGCGGAAAGCTTTGAATTTTTGGAAATTTTGAATCTGCTACGCTGTGCACGTGCATAGTCTCGCATTCCCGTAAATCCGGTCATTTAGCATATGTTCTCCTGAGTTAAGTGGGTTTCCAGTGGTATGAAATGGATGGTGGTTATTATGGTTTACATGTGGTGGTGCTCCGAGCTTTGTAAAAACCTTACATAGTAGTCCATGCAATGAAGACATAAAAGGGGGCTTTCGTTTGAAAAGCTCAAGGAGAGTTTTAATTCGGTACAGTTTGCTGTCCTAATTATTATACCGATTTTGCGACCCTGAGGGACAGCCGTACGCGCCGCCGCATTTGAAAAGTAGTATCGAAAACCAGTTTCTCGAGAATATCTTCTCTTCAGCGCCACCCAGGTTAAAAATATCTATTACAGAAATTATAGAGCTTAACACTAGAAGCGCCGAACATTACGACCCCCTTTAAACCGACGCCGTGACAAATTTGTCCCATATATTTATTGCAACGTTCCTTAGTATATGGCATGAAAATTAAGATAGAAACTATTTGTTATGTACTTATAACATGTTTATTCATTCATTTAAATCAAATACTTATTCCTTACAAAACAAAAACGTAACAAATTATGAATTAACAGCCAGACATTTCTGGTTTTATAAAAAAATCATTACAACAGAGGGGACAAAATTGGGACGGCGGCGCTTCTAGTGTTTTAAAGGTTTCTGCAGCTTTCGTAAGAAATAGTTTTCAATCAGATAAATAGTTCACGAGCTACAACGGAGTCAAGCTCAGCAAATTTCTATAATTGACAAAATTGCTCAATAAGCCCCATACCCATCTCCCATAAAGAATTATGGTGGTTTAAACTAAAAATTTCAGATTTTCTTACCTTTTTTTCTTAATTTAACTTCTACTATTTTTGCACCCAATGGTATGATTGACAAGACAGTCCAGAGCATTTGGGTTGGGAATGAAGCAAAATTGGGCTTATTCCAGTGAAAACAACAAAAGATCCGAAGCACTCCTGAAATTCATTTCGTGAAAGCACAAGAACCAAGAAGGGATGCGGTCAAACTTGTGAGTATAGGAAAACAGGCTTGAAGCAAAGAACATCTAACAGAAAGAATACGCATCTTGAATATTGAAAAGTTTTATATGGCGGGTCGTTCCATTTCGACTCGCTCTCACAAATTGTATGAAAACTTTCTGCTTGTTAACGATCCGCCACTCAACGGTGGTCATATTACGAGCCGCTTTCACAAATATTACGAAAACTTTCCTTTGAATGACGGCCCGCCGCCAGTTACCAGTGGTGAGTGGTGAGTGGCGGCTGGCGGGTCGTCATGTTCAAAGCACCAGTACAGCACCAGAGCTAGAGGCCAAGGCAGGCACGTATCCAGACCTCCTGTCTAGGGGGGGGGGGGGGGGGGGGTCACAGCTAAAATGTTCGAGGGGGAGGAATAAGTCGGAAGAAGCCTCTTTTAAATTTTTTTTAACGAAATATGTCATTTCGTGCAGAGATTGTAGGAATAGATGCTGACCCAAGCGATTCTGTCTCGGCTGAAGTAATTGACTGAGAGTGAGGTTGCAGTTTGAGTCACATTTAAAAGAATAGGAGTAAGAGTGCATGATTTGTTACTAACTTTTTCATCTGATGATCTTGCTTTCTTCTGAAAAAAGTTGACAATGATCAGTCTTCCGCTTTAAACTTTCACTACTATTTCTACCTCCATGCTAACTAATAAAGTAAGTTGGTCCTTCTCCTACAAAATAAAAGTAATCGTGAAGTTAAATTAAACAACACTACTTGAATTAATACGAAAGTACAAGCAAAGCAACGTCAACCACCGCAGAGAAAAGGGAATGAATTTTACTTTTACATTTTGCCGTAAATATTCTGAAGGAAACGCACCTGAATCATTATAACTGAAAATCTATAGAAAAAATGTTAAATATTTCTAAGAAAACTGAATGCTTGTGTCCTTGTCCGAAAGATTGAACCACCAGAATCAATCTACCAATACGTTTGGACCATTGTCGTTGAATAATTATTCATTAAAATTCTCAAGAATAATTTGCAAGTAAATTTCTAAGAAAAATTTAATGTTTCCTTACGAACGTAAACATTTTGAACAACTAAGGCTTGAATCAGTGTCGCTATGAAAAATGAACGGCTATACGTTGATTATTGCATGGAACTAGGGTTCTACTGGAAGAACATTAATTCAAAACTCGTTAGGTCAGTTTGTACGATTCTGTTACGAGAACAAGAACAAGAACAAGAAGAAGAAGGAGAAGAATAAGAACAACAACAACAAGAACAAGAAGAAGAAGAAGGAAAGAAGAAGCAGGCGACGACGATGAGAATGAAGCCGTGACCGTTGCGGAATTATTGGCCCGTGAGGTCCAAGAAGACAACGAAGATGAGAGCTTGGAAGAGGAAGAAAGAAATTAGCAAGAAGATATTAGTAAGCCTGTACCATCTGCGGCATCGAAACGGTAGAAAAGACATCAGTAAATAAGGAATCGTGCGTTAGGCCTACTGGGGATACCGCATATAAAAAAAACTCGCCCCTTACTCTACCTCACGGTGGTGCGGAAATGCGTAAAAAACGGTACAATGTATTAAGAAACCGGTATTTACTGAAATATCGAGAACAAGTTAGCGATTTTGTGAATTTGCTGAGCTTGAATCCGCTATAACTCATGATTGAAAAATGTTTCCTTCAAAAGTTGTGGGAAGTTTCATGTTTTATAATTTTTGTAGGAGCATTTTTTTAAACTAGGCAGCGATGGAGACAAGATATTTTCGAAAAAACTGGTTTTCGGTACCACTTTTCCAATGCGGCGACGGGAGCGGCGGTCGCTCTAGGTCGCAAACTCTGAATATTACTGAAGAAACCAAACTGTACAAATCTATCAAATTAGAGATCTCTTTGACTTTTTGTTAGTCAGAACATACCCATTCCTTGGGCTATAATCAGACAAAATAAAAACAGGAAACTCAGATAAAAAACTGACTTTAAAATGAAAGCTTAGATAAATGTTGTGAATTAAATGCAATGATTATATAAAAATATTTTCTTAAGTGTTTCATTTTTGTGGACCAGTGTGTCTTTCAAATTATTCGAAATATTTACTAAACGAATAAATTTAGATTTTTAATGATATTTGTTTTTTTTGATAAACCAAATGATGCAGGCAGGCTAGATATATCATTTACCAAGAAGATAGCCAAAGAGGTGCAAACATATCCCAAAGTATAATGAAATTGTCTCAGTAGAAAAAAAACCAGCCAAAAAAACCTTACAGGAAGTGAAATGTGGAATTAATCATTGTTAAGCCGATACTTGTAGAAAATTGCTAAAAGTCCCACTGGCCTTGTTACATATGGGATAGAGTTTTATGCTGGCAAGGCAATATTCACCACATGAGTTAGATCATTAATAAATAAGTTGAAAAGTAGTGGACTCAGGATTTAGCCTTGTGGTAACCCACATATTGCATACTAAACTCAATTGTCCCAACCTCAAAACTATAATTGCCACTAATTGCATTGTACGTTATTTTTGGCTCCAATGTACTAAGTAAGTATATGCTAGGAGCTGCATACAGAGCACTGTAGATTAATGGAGTGACAATCATATAGTGCAGTTCCATTTGAATTCTTAGATATGGCTTGCAACAACTTTGTCTTTTTTCAGATATTTGAAAATGAAGAGAACGTATGGCAATGGTATCTAGAATCACAGATAAAAGCAGTTTAATGAATCTCGATGGAGTACTATCCATATCAGTAGCATATAAGATCGCAGATACAATGTCATAATGGATATATGAAGGCGTACGTAAAATACATATATCATAATTCGCCACGAATGTACGCCACTTCAACGCAAATTAGACCACAAATTGTTTGGTGGATCAGAAATGACTTGTGATTTGTCTAAAATATTTTTTTCTCTTCTCCTTGGGATTATACGGCCTCTATATCTGGCTATTTCTATTTTGTAGCCTCTCTTTTGATTTCTGTTTGGGTTTACCCAATATTGTCCATATTTTTATTTAAATGTTCTCCTCCATGTTGTTGGCGGTTTTTCCATTTTTCTCTACTGACTGGGCACTATACTAATACCTGCCGGGTGATTGTTCGTGGAGGTCTTTCATGTATGTGGCCTATCCGTTTCCAGTTTTTTTTTTTTGCTTTTTGTAATTTACAATTGGCTTTTGTTGTAAAAATAAGCACAGATCTATGTTCGTTACTTGTCATGGACAGAATATTCTACATATAATCCTTAAGAATTTCCTTTCGGAATACTTTAAATTTGTTCATGTAGGTTTTCTGGTCAAGCCCGGTTTCACTTAGTGTCAAAAATTTTTGTGGACTTCTAATCTGCTCATTATCTTCTAAAGGGCTTTCTTGCTTTGTCACCTGTATGTTCTTCGGCTCCCCTGTTTTTAGTAATAATACTAACAAGGTAGCTGTATTGGATGTTGTTTATTTTTACACTAAATTTTCGTACATACTTCTCTATTGTGTTGGTCTTGTTCTATCTAAATGAACATGTTAGTAGAGGCATTTTCGTCTGCATTATGAAAGTCTTCTAGTCTGCTTGTCAGGATCCATTCTATTCCTCTAAGTGCTAAGTTTGCTTTCCTCATTATTACTCCTTCATCATTTATTCATCTAGTATAGAAGTGGGCAGCAGAGGAGAGTTTTGCAGGATCGCTTAGGTTCCCTTTACGGAGTAATGTTATTTAGGCGTTTTTTGTAAAATGCTTTAATCTTCGTTGGTATTTATTTCCTTGCTGGCGCTTTCTATATTACCCCATGATTTATTGTATCGAATACTCTTTCGAAGTTAACGAACGAATGCAATCATGAACTTCTAGCAAAGCTAAAAATTAAGATCGATATCCTACCAAAACCACAGGTAAAAAAGGTAGCTTATTTTTAACCAATGATAGTTATGCACTTGTTTTATGATTGATCGCTACATAAACCTTCAGTTTGGAAGCAAACCAGCGAAATTAAATTACGTTTTTTTATAATAGATTACGGTGGTCGATCATCATTTGTATATCTATGTACCTCCGCGTTGACATGATATAAAAACCATAAATAGAAAATTTTAAATTTGCTTTGGAAAATGTATTAAAAAAAAAACAAGAGAAAAATGCCCATCAAGCAAAATATTTGCATAATTAAAATATCTTCACAGGATAAAGTGCGAAAAGGTCGAATAAATTCTGTTAAAAAACCATAGAAAAAAAAACGTGAAATCACAAAAGAAGAAGATGAACAACAGGAAGCTGCTTAAATGCGAAGCGCAAAAAAAAACACCTCTTTCAATTTTCTTAATTTTCCACCTGAATCGCAACAGCACCACCCACCCACCACCACCCCACTACCACCACCACCAAAATTTTTCCCTTAAATACATTTCGTGGGCCCGGTTCGTCTACATCACATTAAATCCGGAAATTCAAAGTCTCCTAAATAACAATGCTGCAGTAGTGCCACAATCAAAAATGATTAATGAAGGCTCCAGGCAATATAATCAACCCCGTCGTTGTCGTCGTGTTGTCTCCACCCTTGCGGCAGCTAGGCATATTTAACAAGGCATAAGTGGCCATTGAGTGAATTTATAAAATTCCTGGGAACACTTTCCCGCGCATAACATTAATGCGTCCCCGCTTAACTGCCCTCTAAAGTATATAGAATCTTGGCAGCTCGAAAGAAAGATTGGAAAACTCCCAGATAACATGCTACTTAAAATGTTGGGAGTACGTGATTACATGAGGTACAACATGAGCCCGGCGGGAAATTTTTCGGATGTTATTCTTACTTTTTTTCCTGCTGCCAAGAAATGTTTCATTTTTTTTTCTTAAGGCTATATAAACGACAACAACTTACCCATAAATTCGCAAATTAAAAGGCAGCGTCTTTACGGAAGTCGTATAGATGCGAAATGAATTGAGTCGATCCAGTGAAGGAGATGAGTCCGCTATTGTTGATGTTGAAGAAAACGATGCCGTTAGAGTGCCCGAAGATGAAGATGATGCTGATGATGAGGATGATGAGGACGACGATGACGAAGCTGATGACGATGAAGCTGACGACGACGACGACGCTGCCAATGATGACGATGATGTTCCTGACATAGAGCCTGAAGACGATGATGATGATGAGGAGGAGGACGATACTGCTGACAGCGCTCCGGATGCGGAAGAGGATGATGTCGATGTTGCTAATTGTGAAGCTGCTATTGTTTCGCGATTTAAAGCAGCCGACTGAGTTAGGAGTTGAAGCTTCTTGATTTGCTGTAAAATAGAAGAAAAAAAGAAAAAAAAAGGTGAGAAAAAATCAGATTTTTAGTACAGAGTGTTACACAAGTGAAATGATAATTTATGGTCTACCAAGTCCAACTCTACTCGGGGCCCCCTACTATTCTTACTGCACCGGTTGTATATATACATGTGTGTGTGTGTGGATGTGTGTGTGATGGCAATAACTCATATTGGGGAAATAAATTATGTTCTTATCGGAAACTCGGAATACCTACTCTCTCTAGTTCTGAAGAGGGTATAAATTCCTACTGATTACGAAGACAAATTTCAAATCGAGGAGCTACATAGACGGAAATAGTAAGGTAAGGGCTACGCTCACCGTATGCTAGTACGGAAATGGAAATCCCCTTGAAGCTAGGCATTGGCATAATCTTTAGAGTAATTTCCCTAAAGAATGGCGCATGATCTATTGTATACACACAACCGAACACACATACAAAACATATATTTTGCCATAAATTTTCCTTTATGGTCCTGTTTATTTTGATTAAGTTTCACTCCAGATTCGGGGCTTTAATTTGTATGTCAACTCAAAGGGACTGTGGTGTCAATAAGTTTCCGTAAATAGTGTTGTGTGATAGACGCATTTTCGACATATGCTGTCAAATAAAGGTGGCACGTCCGGGTTATAATATAAATTGAAAAATGAAAAACAATTCTACGACCAGAAGGGCCTCAATAAATTTTCGTCGCATTCAAATTAATGGCTTCATTTCAGGATTCTTAATTAAAATACATAGATTTGGTCCGCTCGTTTAGCGCGTGCAGCTTAATCTGTGCTTTAATGAAGTCGAAAAGTGGGATGTAGACTGAAAATGTTTATCAAACTAATTTAGGATATACCTAGTATATATATATATGTTTGTGTTTGTATGTGTTTGTATGTATATATATATTTATACTGCACCGTTTTGCACTTTTGAATAAATTAGTATCGTGTTCATTGCACTGTCGGCACTGAGTATATGGATAGGTACCTACTATAGAGAGTAGAGTAGATTGGAGAGTTAATTAAATCGCTTGCTTTGAACAATGCAATGGAAATGAGTAACTAAAACAAAAGCGAACTAGTTTCGTTAATTGATTTGTAAACAAATTTCGTTTTATCATTATCAGATTATTTACGGAAATAGATAGGAGCGCGTTTGGTAAATAAAATTGCAATCGTCTGACTTACATGGATAGATATAGGAATAATATCATCATGAGGAAATTCAATTGTTTGTTTTTGAATATATGGGTATTGGGATTGAAAATTCTGCATTAATAAAAAATTTAAATAATTAAGCGGAAAATCAGATAAGGCATTGATGGCTTAGTATGGGTATGGAACAGAAGTACAAATGAGTGTATCATGGTTCGAATCTGGGATACTTAACCGGGATGAAAAAGATTTCATACGACATTCAAATCACACCGGCAATTAAAATGTGAAAAAACTGATATAATTTCAGCTTATGATGACCGAGTTATGGGATTGAAGCTTCACTGGCAAGACGCTAATACCAAATAGATATGGTATAGAAGTACAAATTAGAGTATCAAGCTTCGAATGTTGAAGGCCGGAAACAAATGATGGGCGCAAAAACAGAGGGGTCAGTCAGAGGGTACAAGAAATATTTTATTAAAAATTGAGATATGTGCATAAATGCAAATTAGATATACCCAACATGTTTGTGACAAAGGGATATCACTAAATTTCTATCATGTGTTGTTTTATAGCAGCCGTTATTTAATGACTTTTAAACAGGCGTTTTTGTTCAGAGGCAAAACGGTACAAGTGCACTTATACCCCTTTACTGAGGCATAAACAATGTTGCGACGACCGACAGCTATTGCAGTAATAGGATGGATCAATTTTCTCCATGAACGTTTTATGGATCATGTATTACATAGGAATCTGCAGTGGCCGTCTTCCGGCGACCACTCTTTTGCCATACTACAGTTGCGACGACAAAATTAATAATAAAGTAAAAAATGCAACTTCTGAAAATATTATAAAAAGACCCTGCTCCATTAAAGGAGATACACTATAGGAAGCCGATGCTGCAAGAGCAGCTAAGAAAAACGCTAAAGAGCTGGCGAGCAAGTCATCAGATCATATACCGTTTTGATTTGATTTGCAAAGGACACTACCAACGCATTTTTTAACATGTGGTAAAGTCTATTACCTGAGACAATTGTGGACAAATAATTTCGAAATTCACAACCTAGTATCCAGATCAGGAATCATGTTCATGTGGCTGGCAAATGAAGCGTCAAGAGGCCCTCAGGAAATTATGTAATGTCTCCTGCGGTTTATTATCAACCTGCCAACCTCAATTACCCACATTGATGCCTTAATGCTAGCGGACAAAACAAAAATAAAAACATCATTAAGTCCTGGTCGACGAGGGCATACTACAAGAGAAATTTCTTGAACAGCTGATGGATAGAAAGAGATTACCCACGAGAATAGGACATCATTTGAAAAAATAAAATAAAAAAATGATTATAATATTTCAAAGAAAGAATTGCATGTACTTTAAGGAAATTCAGCATGTGTGACAAAGAGAAATATACTTGTTTTATGTGAAGTAGAAATGTTTACATTTTTCAATAACCAGGCACGTTGGTTTTTACACACTGGTAAATAAGGATGTAGTGGTTCACTGTTGTTTTTTACACACTGGCGAATAAGGGTGTATTGAACAGCTGCTCAAGAAATTTCTCTTGTAGTATTCCCTGGTCGGTCCTGGTGCTCCGTAGTCAAAAACACCATTATTATATCTGTTTAGTAGTATCTAATTGATATTTGTTATACCTTAGATGAAATCTATAGGTTATACTAAGTTTGTCCATTTTTAACACCTTGAAATAATGATGGCAGAGCAAAATGGATTAGATACCCGCGGATAATATCAAAAGTTATTTTGATTTTTGCTTGTTTGTCCGTCCGTCAATCTATCTGTCCGTGCGCACGATAACTAGAGAACTCGTAAACTTAGAGAGCTGAAATTTTGTACGCATACTTTAAAAAAAAGTAAAATTAAGTTCGAATGTGAGACAAATCGGGCAACTCCTTTGTGGGGTTGCCATACAAAAATTTCGTTTTCCTCTATATATTTTGACACTGCCTGAGAACGCGTTGACATAGAGAGCTGAAATTTGGTACATGGTGTTTTCATAGTAATAGCAAATAAAATTTTAAAAATGGACTAAATCGGGCGACCTCTTTTTGGTGTTGCCATATAAAAATGTACGTATACTTTGAAAACGATCAGTCCTAGACATTTTTATTATTGTACTAAAAACTTTTTCAGAATACGAAATCCTATAAAATTGGTTATAGGTAATAATTTTTTCTGTTCGACGAACCGTTCTAGAAATATATGAGAAAAACTAGTTCAAAAATCAAACTTGCACAGATGGGTGACCTTAGCAAATTTCATACGACCATTCATCTAGGGCAGGGGTCGGTAAACTTATAAGCCAAAAAGCTAAACAAGTACAGTACAATGATTAAAAATATTTTTGAGAGCCAAATCTGTTTATTGATTTATATTATAATTTAGCACTTCATTAAATTAGGAGTCACTGAATAAAACCTGATTTCATACTTAATAAGGATTTTATTGATTGATAAAAAATAATATGTAATTAAGAAATGCATAAATTTAAATTATGACAATGACTGTCAAACATTTAATGCGAACAGTGTCCTTGCATCACCTTGTAAAATTTGAGTATAAGTGAGGTTTGTATTAAATTATGGCATGATCCCTGGTTCTCATCAGTTTACTTTTGATAATGTTCATGCTTGAAAAAGATTGTTCGAATGAATATGTAAAACCGAAATGGGAAAAACAGCAAACGCGAGTTTGCTCAGCTGATCATAATGATCAGGAATACTATTCCAGGCGTTGAATATGATTATGTGTTCCTTCTCCAGGTCTTTCAAAACAGACCACTTGTGTTGTGAACTAAGCTGACATTTCTTCTTCTCCAATATTTCCAAATCAACACAATGACGTTCAAATTTGGATCACCATATTTCCTTGTTTTTTAAATCCAGCAATTGTATTTCAAGGTTACCAATGTCAATGCCAAAAGGAGAAAATGTCAAATCTGCTATCGTAGCATTAAGAGGCTTTTTGAATATTGCTAAACTCGCTGAGAAATGCTTCCGTCATATTCACAATGGTTGTTTTGAAATGGTGTTTTCCATACGAATTATTTTCATAGCGATGCTTCAGCAGACTCGGAAATTGAAACAATGTTTCCCTTTCAAAATCTTGACCAAAGTCATCTCCCGACCGATACTCTTGGCGTGTCTTGCGCCCTGCCCGTGTATATTTGTGCCAGAGCCAAAGAGCTGCATGCGGCTCGTGAACCGCACTTTGTCGACTTATGATCTAGTCTAGCGTTTTATAAAAATTAGTCTTAGACCGATTCTAGCTTTTTTACTTGTTTATATTTAATTTCATCATAATTTTATAACTTTGAATTGTCTAAATAGTTATGATCATAATTGCTATGGTTTTCGTTTTGCATAACTGTTTCTTAGAGCTGTCAGACAGACAAATAATTTATAATAAATCCAAGATATTGAATTAGAAGAACAGGTTTTTTTATCATCCACCCATATCTTTTCGCATCAGTGCAATCCACAACAAAATCCGTTGCTACGGCTACTCTTATTTTTGATGAATTGCATTGAAGAAATGTGGGTTCACTTAATAAGTGATATAAAAAAGGTTTTTGGACTGAGTGCATGATTTTTTAGTATTGGATATTTACTTGCTTGAACTAATTCCAAAAATTCCTTGTTCATGTTAATTACTTTTAAAGCGACATCATTTTGTAATTCTACAATTTCCAGTTCTAAATTTTCCAAATTTGTTGCATTAAATTTATTTTTTTCCGCACTTTAAGTAGTAATGTCAACATTAATCATCGGATCTTGAAAGAGAAATAAAATCGATTCCAAGTCGTCAAATTGATTAATTGATTAAAAAAAAAAAAGATTTAATCAATTTGACGACTTGGAATCGATTTTATTTCTAGAATAATTTACGAAATGTATGCAAAATGCGTCAAATGCGGACTCCAAAGGCACTTATCATATCTACTAGATCTTTATTTTTACCTTGTAGTTGAAGACTTAACTGATTTTATTTCTGACAAATATCAGCTAAAAAAACTAAATCATCTAGCCAATGAGGATTTTGGCCACCCCTGATCTAGGGTATCATAAGAATTACTTTTTTTACCAATTCTAGATTTTTTTCTTATTGTAGATAAATTTTATTGTCAAACATGAAATAATTTTGTTCTAGGCAGATATTTAACAAATTTATTAATTGTGTGCATTGACAGGAACCGAAGGGAGAAGGCTGCAAATGTCAAATGATATGTCGAACTTTTGGTTAAATTAAGATCTTTAATTCTGTTGACTAAGTCTTTAGTATTTCTGATAGAATATTTAGGCTCAAAATTAATCAAAACTGGTAACAACCTATTCAATTCTCTGCAAATCACCTGTGCAGGCGCATTAAATAATAATCATATAGCAAGCTCAGGGAATACCTCAAGTATGATAAAAGCACATCAAAGTGCGAAATAAGTCAGATGATTGAGCGATATGAAAACGAAGGGGTGCCAATTTATGTCACCCTTGAACTTGAGAAAAGCTGGTAAACTCTTTCATCTCAGTACATATCGAAATTTCACCGTACTGACAGGATTTGTAGAGAAGTAGAAAAAATATTACTTCTTCTTATCTTTTCAGAAATCCTAAATAATTCAATATAACAGAGAGAATCTGAATGTGATGGATGCTAAGTGATGACGTTTTGGAAGTCATTGCTCCATCAAATGACACGGGAATAAATGATTTTTAAATCAGAAAGTTTTATTTAGATCTAATTTGTATCGAATTTGATACGATTCGTAGTAACATCGCTTATCTCACTTTATTATATTGTCTGTTGTCTGAGTAATCCACGTCAAGGTAATTATCACAAGTAAAACTATTAGCGGGATTGAAAATATTTGAGAATAGACCATTGTTGAGAATTATTAAAAAAGATGGAGAAACGAACGAGCCCTGGGGTACACCAGAGTTATTATTGTGAGGTTCAAGAGTAATGCCATCTATATTAACCCGTATTAGAAAATTGGATAAAAACTATCAATTTAAATTAGAAAAAATATGGAAGAAAGTAATTTTGGGATAATTAGAGGTAGTATGGACTACTTTTCAAACGGTAGGAAAATATTCTAGCAAATAATTAACGCAAAGGCTTAGCCACGAGCAATTTTATTAAACAGGAGTTCGAAATCATCAGAGCCTGAAACCTTAGGACATTCAGTTTTTTATTCTTTAGGACCTTTGTACATATGTGCATTGAGTCCTTCCTGTACAAATCCGTAGGGGGATACGAAATGGATGTCTCTGAATAGAAGGTGGAAGGCATATACATATTTTGTAGTGAATCTTGCAACAACCATAATATTATCTTTCAACATTTTTTTGATTTCATTAAGAAAAGGTAAAAACAAATGAAAAAACAACTCTATTCGAATATTTTGAGGCCTTATATTGAAATGGATGGAACAAGGAGAACGAAAAATATAATATAATAAATATAATCTAATAAATCATCAAAACACCATCAGAAATTACAGGCTCACTCATAAAACATTTCTAATTGCTCGTACCTTCCCAAACAATGCATTTTATCATAAATCCTCTCCAATCATATTTATCACCCTGTGAATTACATATATGCTTATCTATTTAGCAATATAACAAGCAAATTAAGAGAAATAAGCCGGTGTCATTAAAATTTTCCATAAAACTCAAGAGGCGATATAATCATTACGAATCACTATTTTCCCATTTCATTAGCATGAAAGAAAATTGTGGAAATTAATAAACAAATAAATATTAAAAATGACTATAACATTAAAACGTTAGTTTTTTTATTATTCTTTTGAGATGGTGCCACTCTACATTGTTTTCTTTTAATTTTACTCTGTCATAGCTGACAAAAACGAGCAAACCAAATCACTTCTAGTTTTCCATTAAAATTTATAAAAGACAAAAGGATTCTCATCCTTTATTGTTTTTAACCGGAAAATTAAATTTTATTTTAGAAAAGTCGATTTCTTTGAATTTTATATGATTTAAGTAAATATGAAATAGGGAAATGTTTTAATGTTATTCGTTACACTTTAACTTTATATTTAAGTAGAAGAAACAATAAAGGAATGAAGGAAGAAATACATTCCATAAATTAATTTATCCCTAAGATCTGAAAGGATGGGTTGATTTACAATATTCTTCAAATTAATTTCAAGAGCATGCTGTGAATTGAGAATTGCTATTAAGTAGCCAATTAAAGCTTCAAAAGTTAAGAATTAATCGTAAAAGGAAAGTTTTTTTTATTCTTTTAGGCTATTGAGCGAGCTTATATAAAACGTTTGTATACTCCTGTTGCTTAGTGATTTCTTGAAAGATGGTCGAATTGTAGTAAATAATTAGAGAGCAAATAAATAATTTGGGCTCTATAGAAAACCATCGAAATTGTTCCGTTGCTTAAAATTGATTAATATTTTGCGAAAAAGCCGCTTTGAATTAAATTGAAAGTCTTTCCATATTTCAAGGCACAAAACTTTTTTTTATACAGAATTTAAATTTCTCTACATTTATTTCATGAATAAACTTGAAATTTTTAGTTTAAAAATGGCAAAAACGTGCAAAGTGTGCCATCTATAAAATATCGAGTCTATTTCGAAGTACCTAGTTACCATATGGAGAGAACTTGAATGGTATATTCGAATTCGATATCAATTTGTCGAATTTGATTTTCGATTCGAGTTCGATTTCCATTTTCATCTACATTTTGAAATTATTTATTTTGTCTTATCTACAGTCTTCAGGTCGATAGTTCGATATTGCATCTTTATGTCTTGCGTTTGTCATCTAACATTTTATTACTACCCTTAGTCTCAATTCTGGTTTTCCCACCCTGGGATCGACAATGACCCCACAATAATATTAGTCAATTTTACTTAGAAATTCAAAAGTTGCTTTTAGGTATGAAAGATTTAATAATTTAGGAATAATATTATTGTCCATATGCCGCATCTAATTATGCATTTTATTTTATTTATAAGAAAATTAAAACTCAATTTTTTATAATGTATTTTAGCAGATTTGTGGCTGGCAGCTGTCACATTGCGGGTTGATTTTTCTATTTTTGATCATATACAGGAAACGCACCCTGATCTCTTTCCTCGAGGAACTTCCAACTCTTCAACATGTCCTTCAACGACAATTCTGTCCTTAAGCAAAGTAGGCAAAATGCGGCATTCAAAACGTTTCTCTAAATATGGTCAGAAGATATTTCAAAACGGCCATCCTACTTCACTAGATTTTTTATTGCTTAAGTTTGAAAGACGTAAATATATTAACACATTTATGCCACCGGCGTGTCTTTCTTGACACACTATATTTGTGATACAATTGGTCAAAAATATCCACACCACCTATGGGGTATAGATACATCTAGATACTACAAATTTGTAAAAATTGTGAAAAACTTTGTAAACTTGTCCTTCACCTTTCGCTTGGGGTTTTGTTAATTTTATTTATATTATATTTCTCAGAAAAAGCCACAGATTTTTTTTTTCATGAACAAATTTCAGTTATCCATAGTAGTAAAGTAAAACAATGAGCGACGAGAATTTTCAATATATTTTAGAGACCCTGGGTAGTAATAAAGGGTTACCGAAACCATCAATGTTTTCTTAGAAATCCGCTTGACATGTTTTCTTTAGAATTTATATACATTTTTGGAGGCTGACTCAGAATGAAAGTATTCTATATATGAAAATAGCTCTTGCCTAGATAACGAAATGGTACATGTTCTAAAAAGATACTTTTTGGACACAGACGATCGGCTCTAAGTCGGTAAACTTCAAAGTATTCCACTTGATATGAATAGAATATATTTTTGTCATACATCAATCAATAAATCAAACTTTCGTTCCTGCCTTGGTGCAGCACCGTTCGGGCTTTTGTACCGTCGGAAATAAAAATGACATGTCTCCGATATCTTAATTTATATCGAATTTTCGTTTCGAAACGGATTCTTCATTAATGTTCTCAGTCAGTTCTAATATCTAGTTTGTGGCGGTTTCTTTTTTTCAATTTTATATTCATTTAAAAACGTCCCGAATATGCGTTTCAACCATATCTATTTAATATCGTTTTGAATATGCTTATGTCGATGCTCATTTATATCAATTTTATATCCTTTAGAATACGTTCTGAATATGTTCTTTCGGATACGAACTATTAACATCGATTATCGCACCATGATCATTTCTGACCGACTCGTCCGAAGATTTTGATCGGCAGGGCGGACATGAGTCTTATAAAAAGCATATGGAAAGAATATGTATTTTGATATAAATTCGTGTAGTCAGGGCACATGTTCTCATATCTTGTGGAGCATATTGAGAAGATGGTCAGAGCATGTTCTGTGTTATTTAGGTGTTGGCCACCAAGAGTTAATAAAAATTATAATGAAACCTTTTGTGTAAATTTCTAAACAAAATGAATACTTATTGCTTAACTACGCGTCTGCATTGAAAAAAATTGTTAGCAGCCCAAGAGCCTGTTGTCGGTCTCCAATAACGCATAGTAGTAATTCTAAAGCAAAATTTTCCAGTTGATTTTATATTGGAGCTGAGCATGGCTAGCTTACTCCTTGATTACGTCATCAAGTCTAGGCATCGCCGATTTTATATACAATCCTTGAATAAATAACAGGAAGCGGCATATTGAGTGAACACAGTGTCAGCAATTAAGCGCCACTCACTGACGTTCGGATTTCACTAAATAAGTGAGATTTTGACATTTCTGACTTCCGGGCACTGCCATCTAATAAGAATAGACTCAGCCATCCTATCCAGTTCCTATAGTCAAAATGGCACAAATTTTGGTTAAAATCTGTTTGTCCCTTTCAAGCTTCAAATGTACGATGAACTTTAACGAATTTTGGAAACATTACGGTTGTATTAAATTAAATGCATTGGAATTGACATAAAAATTCAGGCAATTATATTGTTTATATACGTCTATCTCTTATAAGCTCACTTATGTTTGACATCAAATCTGCAGAGTAACACATTTTTCAGTAATATAAAAAATTAATTTTTATGTTAATTAAAACAATTTTAACTTCTTAAACAATTTTTATTTAATGCAATTATTATTTCACAACATGATTAGTGTTTCTAATCGACAAACAATAATATATTATGAATAGGTGTACAGTTGTACGAAATAAGAGGTTATCACAGCCTGTTCAGAATTTGTGTCATTTTTTATGCAAGAACGCTCAGTCCATTCTTATTATATGTCAGTGGTTCCAGGAGTTCAGCGACGTTTTCAAGATTATTATTATTAATATATATTAGAAATTTGAAATAGGGTTGTTTCTAAAGCTTGAAGTATTTATTCTCATTCAATTTTTGGTGTTTTTTTTTAAAAATGAGTGCTCATTAACACATTCATTGATTTCACAACGGGTCCAGATGAGATAACTTCAGCCTTTCTGAAGTTATGTTACCTCTCCCTAGTAGCCTCGCTGAGAATTATTTTCCAAAAATGACTCTCAGAGTGGAAGTTTTCCTCAGCTTTGGAAAACTTCTTTCATCATACCTATTCACAAAAAAGTAGTAAAAATCATTTTTATAACTATAGGCCTATTGCAACAGTATCTTGTATGCCTAAATTATTCGAATCAATCATTTACTCTCAGCTATCAATTTACTTTAAGAATTTGCTTTCTCCAAACCAACATGGATTTATTTGGGGCAGGTTTACAACCACTCACTTGTTGGGATTTGTTTCGAATACTATTGGCGAGATTGCAAATGGCTACCACACAGATTGGATTTATACAGACTTTAGTAAAGCTTTCGACAAGTTATCTCCATCCGTGATATTGTTTAAAATGGAAAAGTATGGGTTTCCCCCATATTGGACGGAGTCTTATTTAGAAAATACAAAATCTTATTCCGCCATTCCATCTCTAGAGTCTTGAAGGATTCATCCGGCGTACCTCAAGGAAGTCACATGGGCCCGCTGTTTTTTAATCTGTCTATTGCCGACATTGTATCTGTTATGAGACACTGCAAGGTCTTGATTCATGCTGACGACATTAAACTATTCGCGCAAATTAAATCTTTTAGCGATTGTGAACCGGTGCAGGGTGACCTTCATAAATTTTACGATTGGTGCAAAAGTAATAATTTGGTACTCAATATAGACAGATGTGAGATTATGACTTTCCATAGAAATCAAAATCCAATCACTTATGATTACGCGTTCTCACATTCCTCGATTCGCTGTGTGGGTTCTGTCTGTAACTTGGGTATCAAATGTGATCAATGAATTTTATCTCCTATATAAACTTCATGGTATCAAAGAGTAGTTCTATGTTGTGTTTTATAAAACGTTGGTCTCGAAAGCTATCGAATCCCATCATTATATTGCGTTTGTACACTTGCTTTGTGAGACCACTGCTTGAATACGCTAACCAGGTCTGGTCTCCATTTTGCGGTACACACATCGATCGTATCGAACCTGTTCAACGGAACTTCCTACGATTTTCTCTAAGGTATCTACTCTGGACTAATTCATTAGTTCTTCCGCCCTATAAGGATCGCTTGAGGCTTGCTTGAGAAACGTCGCATAGTTGATGTAACTTTTGTGCATTAACTCTTAAACGGGAATATTGATTCTCCGTTATTACTTAACAAAATCTCTTTTCGCGATAGTAGGCACAATTTGAGAAGGCTACCTCTGTTGCATGTTCACTCCGCAAGGTCTTACTTTAGCATATACGAAACTATTAATCGCATGTGCATTGCTGCTAATAATAAGGCTGAGCATTTTGCGGTTGACGTTTCCAAGCATGTTTTAAAAAAAGTCTCTATAATATTTAATTTTGTTTGTTTAATGCTTGTGTGTGTTGCGTGTAAGTTCATCCGGTGTTTGGTTTATGTTTAGTTTAACATATTAATACTAACACCGATTAAGTGATGAAACGGATATATTGTTGACCGTTTATTTGTTAAACGTGTCCATGCAGCGAGATTGTTGGTACTGATAGTCAGTGGTAATTTAAATGCAAGATAAATCTTCATGCCAAGTGCTTTATTGACTACTATGATGACGTACAACATGATGCGGAAAAGGTTAGAAGGGCTAAACAATTTTCTATTTTTCGAAATATTTTATTTTCATATAATTAAACAATCTTGAATTCTGTTGCAAACCCGCCAATAGTATTCGAGACAAGTCGCAACAAGTTAATGGTTGTAGACCTGCCCGAAATAAACCCATTTTGGTTTGAAGAGAGCAAATTCTTACAGGAAGTTGATAGTTGAGAGTAAATGATTGATTCGAACAATTTGGGCATGCAAGATAATTTTGCAATAGGCCTATATTTAGAAATATAATTGTTACTACTACTAGGTATGATAAAAGAATTCTTTCACAGCTGCGGGAAACAAGCATTATCGAGCGATTTTTGGAAAATAATTCTCAGCGGGGCTGCCAGGGAAATGCAACATGACTCAAAAAGGCTGGAGGAATCCCATCAAGACCAGTTGTGAAGTCATTTGGAAGCCCATTAATATGTTCGAGTATATCCTCCTCTGAAATTTAAGGGATAGTGAATGAAACGTTATGAGAGTTGTTCATATGACTGAAGTTGCTATTTTGAGGTTAAAAATTTGACGAAGCAAAGGCAAAAAGAAGCAAACATATCACAAATTTCAGACGAACCATCACTAGCAGAATTTTTGTACGTCATGGTATTGCGGTAGTTATTCGTCCTTTTCGTCATATTAATAAACTTAGAAGAGTACAAATAGGATATATTTGTAAAGAAAATGAGAAGTTTCGTATACTCTGAATAGGCTAATGAGCATGACTCGTCAGAAAACTTGTTTTATGTTACCAAGTGACCGTCATAAAAGCCACTCAAATAAACCCTAAAATGAATCATTTTTGTGGTATGAATCCAGCTTGAAAGATTATTGGATATATTCTTATGAAACTCTCTAGATACATTATTGAGTTAAATTAAAAAAAAAAAATTATTACAAATTTTGAATAAATCGCTCCCAAAGTAAGAAATTTGTAAAACAAAAGAAACAAATTCAAATTTGACATTTTGTTATTTCGAAAGTATCGATACTGGATGAATGGGCAATATGTTTTCTTAAAGCGAAATATATTGTAAGTTAAACAAAATTTATTTCAGTTCTCTAGGCCATTTCCTTCCAGAGACATACATTAAAATTCAAAAGTCTACTCTTTGCGGTACACAAAACAGTGTTGCCAGCATAACTCGGAAACAACCCAAGTGGGGTAAAACTTTATAAGAATTTTTTTCTTAGTTCGATCCCAATTACCTAAGTTTAGCGTAAGTAACCATACTTTTGCAACACCCTGTATAAGCATTTCTATAAAATTTCAAGACAATCCTACGACGGGAGCTATGGGCTAGTAGGTTTTTCTTCAGCTGAATACTTGAAAAAGAACACCGCTGGCACGCTTGCGTTGTCATGCATAATCTGAAAAAATCATGTGCCGTCTTTTGAAAATTTTTATAATATTTTGAGCGACAGTCGTAAAAATGAAAAATTCTCCGCAAGTTCTTTGAACTGAAAACCATATTTCGAGAGAAATTCGTTAAACCGAAATTATTCGAATTTTTGCTCTTCGTTCGTAGTAGTTCTCGGAAATGCGAAAACTCGAGAAACTATTTGCTGGGATGCAAGTTACCGGGCATAACAGCTTCTTCTCGATGTGTGTCATACAATTTGACTGGAAGTTTCTGATTATTGCTAAACTTCATTGGTTCTGTGCTTGAAGTTTTAAAACAAAGAAATTGTATTAAAAATTCGTTTGTGTTTTATATTTCGCTATTAATAATATTATCAATGTAAGTAATAATTTAATCACTATTCGGCCTTAAAAGATGCAACTGTATTTTTGGATTTTGTGACAGGAAGAAATGTTTCAGCCCATCAAATATAGCGCTCCTCTACAAGTCCTACATCAGACCTAGAATGGGATACAATTCCCATATCTGGGCCGGGGCTGGTCGCACAGCCTTAGCTTCATTGAATATTGTCCAAAAGAAAGCCTGCAAGCTCATTGGCGATGTGGCAATTACTCGTCATATCGACTCGCTCGAGCACCGTCGCAATGTTGGATGCCTTTCGCTCCTTTATCGCTATATACATGGTCAATGTTCTGATGAAATATCTAGTCTGATCCCTTGTAGAATATTTCCTGCACGCAATACTCGCGCTAAATCCCGCGCTTATCCTTTTACCCTCCAAATTACCTTCGACCGTACAATAAAATTCCGTGATGCTTTCTTATCCCGAACTGTGCGAATGTGGAACAGTCTACCATCTTCTGTCTTTCCTCCGGCATACAACCTGCGAAAGTTTAAGGGCGACATACATCGGCACCTCCGCCGTTCTCCTCATATCCCTTAATCCTTTCCCTATCTCCTTCCTGCCATGCTGTGCTTTGCATAATAGGGTATCCCCTGAGCTTGGCTTAATAATATAAAAAAAAGGATGTAGAGGTGGTATAAAAAAGGCACTCTAAAGCGTTTTTCGGCAGAACTTGACTCTTCTGCTGCGGACTCAACAAATAATTCTTTTGCTAAAGATAATGATGGTAATAATGAGAGTGCTACAAATACAATAGGTCCAAAAGAAGGTAGGTCAATTCATGCTTCTATAACTAATCCATTCAGAGTAGTTCCGTATGATAAAAGTTATACGTCTTTAGGATAATCGTCAGTGCGTTGTACGCAGCAAAGTTCTCCCAAATACGTCTATGGCTCCGGCTAAAGTGCTTCGTCATTTGGAATCTGTTCATGGCGATCTTTAAGAAAAAAAATGTTTAAATTCTTTATTCGCAAGCGAGACGAAGTCTTAAAATTAAAAACGTTTATGTTTCAAGCCACAAAGACGGTGAATGAAAAAGCAACTGAGGCTTTTTACTTAATCTAGCTATCAGATAGCTCAGCGTGGTGAAGAATCCTGAATTGCGAAAAATCTTATTAAACTTTCTGCTAAGATCCCACTTTCCAATGACACGGTAGCTCAGCTCATCAGAATTTTAGCAGCCGATATAAGAATGAACTTACTTACGCCTCGAATTATGCAAATTTTCATTATGAATGGATGAATCTACCGATGTAGCTGGATTCTCAATAATAATTGTCATCGTTAGGTATCAGCACGGAAACGGATTATTGAAGGATCTTCTTTTCTATAAATCCCTATCAACACGTAGGTACTACTGGAGTTGAAATATTTGGTTCCTTAAATTGTTTTCTTGATGAGATTAAAATACCATGGGAAAACTGCATTGGCAAAGGCTATGAGTGGCATAATTAATTATCCATAGGCAGGCACATGCTGCAAAAATATTATCCTCCAATTATAAGAATTCTTTTGATGAGGTCGTCAAAATGACAAACTGTATAAAATCTCGGCGGCCACCAAAGAACTGCTTGTTCAAAATACTATGTGAGGACATGGGAAGTATACACAATTTATATCTTTTCTTTTATATACTGACGTCAGATGTTTATCTCAAGGAAAGATATTATCTTGTATTCTTGAACTAAGGGACGACCTTAGGGATGACCTTAATTTAACCCTTCAGGGAAAACAAGTAAGTGTATTTACAACTCACGAAAAAATTCTTGCTTTTAAGAAAAATATAGAATTTTGTACAATTTCTATGCGCTCCAACGAGTTTGGTTGCTTTCCAACAATGAAAGGAAAGGAGGGGATTGAAATAGGAGAGACAATTATTTGGGAAATTATTCAGCACCTTAAAGGTTTTCTCAACTGAACAGCAGGTCAAATATGATAATGAATTTTGGATTAAAAACATTTATTGAAATGACATCGGATTCACTGTTGCAAGACAAATTTAAATTAATGCCCCGTTAGTGGAACTCTTGTGCAGTTAAAAAAAAATATATATCCGTGCTGCTATTTACTATTTGCAACTACATATATGTGCGGAACGGGGTTCTCAGCTTACGTGCAGATAAAAAAAATAAATACGGCAACAAACTAGATGCTGAGCCTGACAGGAGAATTCAACTTTCATCCATAAGGACTAATATTAAGTATATCTACGATAAAATAAAACAGTACCACACATTAATATTAAAATTTAAAAGTCCTGTTTGAATAGGTCATTTTATGTTATTATCGGATGTTTTGGGTTAATTTTGAAGCAAATAAATAACAGTCAAAACAATTATTATATTTGTTTCAAATTATTATACATTTACAGAATGTTGCACTATAATCATATCATTGAAACAAAGCAGGGGTTAAAAAAAAATTAATATCATAAAGGGTTCCACTTATCAAAAAGATTAAGAAACGTGTTAAGATACATGTTGATGAAAATGTGAAAAAGTTATAAAATTCGTAGTTGAGGACTTTTTACTGCACAAAAGTGTGATAAGTACGACCGTTCTTAAGATTTTACTTAATCAATCGAGTTTGTTTCTTAACATACACGCATAGAAAGGCATTCGAAAAATGTGTCAGGTTATATTAGTTCTGGAATAAATTGATGTTTACAGGGAATAAAATTAAGTTTTCATAATTTCTATTTGATATGACTACCAAGCGAGATTAAAATTAGGTTAACCAAATTCCGATCAGATTTTAGGTTGACATGTTTCTTGAGTGTACCAATTTTACCACAAAATTTACCTTATCAACTGTCAAAATATCATTTTGACGTCAAAATAAGTATGAATGGAATGGTCTTCTGTAGAAACAAATAATATTCTCCTCTCCTTTTTGATTTTGTCATAGCTGTGAATAACGCAATTGTTATGTCTTACATCAATGTTGGAAGCATCAACTGATTTGGGTGTCCCTAGCAGCTGATTTATATATTTCCTTAATGAACTAAAGAGGAAGTCCAAGGACTATAATTTATGGGGTTCAAATAATGATTGGCGACTAAAATCCTTAAAAGAATCTTTTTTGGCTTGAGATCTTTAATACTTGCAAAATACGCTGAATACGAAAACTGCTGATTATTCGTGTTCATTTCATACGATCATATTTGATCGTTCCGATAAGTGAAGCGTTCTTCCATTTGTCAGATCCTTAAATGAAGAGATCGGACATCTTTTGTTAAATTCTAAAATTTAGTATTTTCACATTGTATTTTATTTTTATTTTTGTAATATATGTCGCTCAGAGTCAGTTGAGTTCTATGTATAACAGTCAGCTGCAATGTAGTACCATAGAGTCAGGATGAGTACCATAAAAACAGCCGCCATGCAAAGACTAACAGCAGTCATAAATAAAATCAGTGCCAATAACAATTGAGTCTATCATTCATTAGAACAACAAATAAAATGTAATACAACATGGTGTCAAGTGTTAAAAAGTGAGCGAAAATTAAAAGTGAAGAAGTGCCTTAAAAAATCTTGTTATGTCATTCAAAGTTGTAGTTTTAAAAAACAAAAAACATGGAAGGCTTACAATCCAATCTTGCTTAAGAATAGAGAACGTGTTCGTCAAAACTAAGCTCTATTTGTTTGCTGCTGACCTTGAAAAACCGTGTGATGCAAGAAAAATTGTAATTTTGTTGCATTGGATTGGTGAAGAAGGTGTATAAATTTATAATACTTTTAATATCGCCAAAAAGAAACTTAAATTTAACAAGACAGAAGAAGAATTTGAAAAACATTTTTCACCTAAAAAGATTGTATTTAGTACACGAAAGTTATAAGTTCTTATCTAGTCGATAGCAGCACGGTCAAATGGTAGAACAATTTCTAACACAATTAAAAAGTTTAGCTTGTAAGTATCAAAAATGGAAACAGAAAACATTAGGGATGTGTTTGTAATAGTCATACAAGATGAGACACTGAAAGAGAAACTGATTAGAGCGGAAAATCTAACACTTGAAAAGACAGTCGAAATATTTGAAGCATACGTGCCCAGAAATGTTCAACTTAAACACGTAACAACAGACACCAGCAAAATTGTAGCAGATTTCAATAAGTTAAATCTTTGCAAGCCAAGGGGAAAAAATGGTAAGCATCACTACCGACGGAGTGAAAAGCACAAGGAGCCCAGTTTTTTAAATGGTCCAGAGAGGTCGTCGAAAATAAAAGCAACCAGCAATGCAGCAGGTTTGATAAACAAGAAGATTTGTTACCGGTGTGGTCAAAATCATCGAATGAGATGCTCTTCGGATGGAGTAAAATGCCTGAAATGCAAGAAGATAGGTCACTTTTGTCATTTTACAGAAGTAATACAATTAAAACGATAAAATTGTTAGAGCAAAAAATTTTATATGAAGATGATAGTACAATAAAGGCAGGGTCAATGTAGTAAACAAATGTTCAATACAACCGCTAGAAGATTCATTGTGGAACATATAAATTTCAATTAATGGAAAAGAAATTGCATGTCAACTGTATACTGGTGCACAAACGAATGTGATGTCATTTCATATTTGTAAAAAATTAATGTTACCAGAAGAAATCATCCAGGTAAAAAATAAAAAAATAACAACATACACAGGTGACAAATTAAAGGTAAGAGGAAATTGTTCATTAAAATGCGTAATTAATAACCAGACGTGCCAACATTCAATTTACTCTTGGTGAAAAATCTGACAATGTAACGATTTTAGGTTTAAAAGATTGTGTCAAACATAATTTGATAAAACGAGTAATGAAATTAGAAAAACAGAATAGTTATGAAGATATCTTTGATATATACAAAGATTTATTTGATGGTCTGGGTTGTTTAAATATTGAGTGTCATCTTAGTTTAAAAGAAAAGGCCATACCCGTAGTCGATCCGGATTTTGGATGATAAAGTTAGATGAAGAAAGTTCGGATCTTTGCAATTTTAATACCCAATTGGGCCGATATAAATTTCTGAGGCTACCACTTGGCCTTAACGTACCACCAGAAATTTTTCATAAAGCAATCCTCGATTTAATTTCGGACCTTCAGGGTATACATTGACGATATTTTAATATGCGGAACCACAAAACAAGAGCACGATATTCACCTTGACAGAGTTTTGGAAAGAGCGCCTAAAATTGGTTTGAAATTGAATTAAGAAAAATGTTGTATAGGTTTGACTAGCGTGAAATATTTTGGACACATTTTTTTGAAAGTTGGAGTCCGTCTAGATAATGACAAGATTAAAGCTATTCTAGACTTACTTTTCTAGCCCCAGGTGCGTGAAAGATGTGCAACGCTCTCTAGGTTTAATAAATTACTTTGGTTCATATGTAAAAGATTTGTCGAATGAGACTATGACTCTTAGAGGGCTATTTAAAAAGAAGTCTGCATGGGACTAGAATAACTCCAACGAACAACGTTTTAAAAAACTAGAGTCTCTAGTATTAAACCCGATTTTACTTGTATGTATACTAGACTCCTAACTTACCAATAAAACTTTCGATTGATGCCTCCCGAGTTGCTGTTGATGCAGTCAATTTACAAAATGATCGTCCTTTGGCTTCTGCATCTCTTACAGAGTCTCAAAGAAACTATGCACAAATTGAAAAAGAACTAAACGCAATTGTATTTGAATGCAAAAAATCTCATCAGTACATATAAGGCCACAAAATTGAACTGGAAATCGACCACAAACCCTTAGTCAGACATTCAAAAAAAGCAGTATCTCATATTCCGTCGAGATTGCAACGCATGATGCTCAATTTACAAATATACGACTTGAACTTAGACTATACCTGGAAATCAATTTCCAGTTGCTGATACACTATCCAGAAATGAAAGAGGATCTACACTAGATAATGACATCAGAGTACATGTCAACGTTTTAAAAGCATCGCTATAGCCCGTTTCGGAAAAACGGTCGGAGCAAATAAAACATGAAATAAATAGGGGCAAGCAAATGCAACTCTGGAAATATCAAATTACTCAAGGCTGACCAGACTGTCGTCAAAAAATTCCAATCGAGATCAGAGAATTTTAGAGACTTAAGGACGAGCTCTTTATTATTGCGGATGTTATATTCAAAAACAACAATCTAATAACACTAACAGATTTAAGAAAGGAAATAATTCGCCTTCTGCATGAAGGTCACCCAGGAATAGTTGGGTGCAAAAGATGTGCTCGCAGCCTAGTATATTGACCAAAAATGTCAGAAGAAATAGATAATTTCATAAAAGGTTGCTATATTTGCCAAGTAAATGCGAAAGTCAATATTAAAGACGAACTAGTGCCACATCCAATTCCACAATTTGCGTGGGAAAACCTTGCCGCTGATATATTTCAATTTGATCGAAAATATTATCTCTTGATTGTAGACTATTTCTCAAAATCTATTGAAGTTATCAAATTGTCTTCCTTTAATTGTAATTCAATTATATAAAACACAACAATTTCCTTTGGCTAATACCTAAAACTACGATTTGGTGTAGCTATTCGGGACGAAAATGATATCTGCTTTGATGAATAAAAAAATAAAAATAAAATTGTGTATTATACGATGTTTCGTTCACAAGTCAAATTGATAGTGGTCGGAATAAGAATCAAAAATATTGATAAGAAAAACTTTATGTTATCCCCTGTATTTTTACAAAAAAATTACAGATTTTATCAAATAAATGAGGTAAAAATCAAGAAAAAGTTTGGCAATAGCAAAAAGGCTTATACATAAGGTTGATACTCGGCTCTGCTCTTTTTACTACATAACGATACGTGTTAAGTCATCTTCGATCTTACTTCAAACAGGTGTGAATTGGATTTCTAAAATTTGTTGTTCATCATTCATCATATGGAAATCTATCCAAGTATAAATTTTTGTATACTTGAATCGACACACGCTGTATGAAAAAGTTCTGAGTATAGCTTTGAATTTTTTTAATTATTCAAATATTTCACCAAATTTCAGATTATGTTACACAATGGGCGTACAGTTACTGCTCTATTATAATTTCATAATGAATAATGCTATAAAAAATTATGATAGTTGTCAAATTTCAGGGAAGTCCATAAAATACTATTGAATCGAACATATACAAGAAAATTGTTATTTGGTATTTTCGACTGGAAATCGCTTCTACTTTGACTTCTAAAAATATTAACAATTCTTTCCGGAACATCCTGTATAAAATTACTCAGAGCATTACCATAAAAAATATACACTTAAAGAGCATTAGAATTGTTATAACTATTTAGAAAGGATGTCCTGTTAGGATTCCTGTAATGATTCTGAGTTGATTTCTAGATAGCCTTAATAGATCTAGGCTCTTCTCTGAGGAAGGTCTTTTGATGAATATTTTGGCTTGTCTGATTCCTGTCATTGAAGTCCAGTTCTGGTCCATTTGGTTCCGGATCCAATTTTACATGGTAAGTTTCACGGTATTATTGGAAATGCCGCAAAAGCGTTCTGGTTTTATTAGGGGCATGGATGCTCCTTTTTGGGAAAGTAAGTCTTCATTTACATTCCCATCAATTTTTAAGTGTTCTGGCACCCACTGAAGTGTTAGATGGTTCGTTTTAACCTCAGATGATGAAATGGCTTTCAATGCCGCTTGACTATCTGTGTAGATATAAATATTTTTGTTAGTGTAGGATCGGATAAGGTTTTCGTATGTCCATATATTGATGGCATATACCTCTGCCTGAAATATTGAGGCGTATTTTCCTAGGCTTTGACATATGTTAGCTCTTGGCTTAACGCCATTTATTCCTGCTCCTACTCCTTTATCGGTTTTAGAGCCATCGGTGTAACAGATTAGGGCTTTATTTGTTACTTTTTTATCTCTTTCTTCCGTATCTGATATTATTATCTTTAAGGGCACACGGAGGTTGTGCTTAACAACCATTTTGTCTGGCACCATATCCAGTATTGGGTTTGCTTCAATTCTTTTTGGTTATAGTGCCTATATTTTCAGAATCCAATTTACCATAGCCATCTGTCCGGGCTCTGTGCCCCATGAGTCCAAGCTCTTTTGCAATAATGTTGCCGAGTGCCGGTAGGATCAATAATGTTTTCATAGCGCTGGTAGGTATAGTGCGCATGGCACCAGTTACACTTCGACAGGCCATACTTTAGAGCTTATTTAGCTTTCTGGTGGTTGTCTTTTGTGTACATTTATTTCCCCATGCTGATGCATTATAGCTGACCATAGGTCTGACTACTGATTTGTATAGCCAAATCATGATATTTGGCTTGAGTTACCATGTTGAGACAGCCTGTTTCCTGATGTACCTTTTTGGACTGTTTTATCAATATACTTATTCCAATTCAGCTTATCACAAAGAGTTATACCGAGATATTTAGCTTCTTTGGAGATTGCGACCTCCTTACCAAATAGCTCGGACTAGTTGTTATGTTCCTCATTTTCCTTATTTTGGTAAAGGGTATAATTGTAGTTTTGTTGGGATTGACTGATAGCTTGTGCATAGTACACCAGTCTTGAACAAAACTGAGGGCTTCTTGAAGCTTTCTAGAAAGCAAGCACCCTTATTTACCTCTGATAATAATTACAAAGTCATCGACATAATCTTGAGATTCAATACCGTGGTTGCTTAGTTGAACTAAAAGGTCGTCAACTACCATGGACCATAGCATGTTATGTGTTCCATGTCTAACCATTGCAGGCATTATTGATTTAACAGAGGTGTTATCAAACACTCCTTCAATGTCCAAATTGAACAAAGGGCTATTTCCCTCTTTTCAATGACCTTTCCTATACCATCTGTCAGATTTAGTAAAGCTAGTTCTGTTGATTTGCCTTTTGGTAGGCAAATTTGTTCGGACCTAGTGGATGCACTTTGAGCGCTCCATCTCTGATGTGCTTTTCCACTAGTTTCTCCATTGCCATAATAACAAATGAAGTCAGATTTATGGGCCAATATGACCTGGGCTTGGCTGTAGGTTTGCCTCCTACATTCGGTATATATTTCACCATTACCTTTCTGCATGCTTTCGGGTTATATCCCCACGAAAAAACTTGCTCTAAAGGTTTTAATCAGGATTGGTATGAGTTCATCTAATTACTCTTTGTAGGAGAGTGGGAAGATTTCGTCTTCATTATATAGCATATACATATTATTTATGCGTTGGCATTCTCCTTCCTACTTCTGCACAAGAATAAAATAAATAACTTCCTTTCTATACCATATAACTGCCTTCGAATTCATTTTCTTGGACCTACCGACATATACTATTGCAAGTCGTGATATATTTTAATGTAGGTTGATTTGGTCAGTAACCTTGTCTCTGAGACAAACCGCTTACTCTAAAACAGCATTACAAAAAAAAAAAAAAACTGCGAAATAAAAATTGAACAACCTTTCTTATCAGGTTCGAAAACCCTCTAATACAACCTTAGAAGGTCATGGAAAAGGCGCGAAAGAATGGTAGAGCAGAATTAATCTGAAATTTATCAGCGTGAATAAGATAAGAATTCCCATATATTTTCATTAGACCGCGATGAAATATTGATTTGCACCAAGGAATTCGAGCTTCTGGAAACATCCGAGGGCAGGACCCTTTCTTTTCTCTCCTTTTTTTTTGTGTGCATTATAAATGAGAGTACTATACACAACACACATTCAACCCTACTCTTATATTATATCTTAGCGGGCTGGATGAAAATTTTGTATATATATTTTTCTCCCTCATGAGATAAAGGAACGTTGTAAGTATATATACCTATGTTTATATATATATACTACAGATCACTTACCTGTTGGCTGTTCATTGAGAACATATTCTGCATGATTTTATCCAAAATATGAAGTATAATTTCAGCGGCCATCTCCCGTTCCAGATGAGTTCCTCTAATTTTCAGATATTTTTCAACCTATAAAGATTCAAAGAGAAAAAAAAATAAATAAATAAGTAAATTGGAAGGGATATAATAAGGCTACTATAATAAACGGATACAAAATATAGCCAGGATACGTAGGTATTTACGTATACCTACGTGAAAAATTACCTTTAAAGGAACACACAAAATTAAATCGTTTGGGGCATGTCGCAGTCTGAATACAAATCAACCCCCTTCTAACCAGCTGGAATACATCAATGTGTACAGAAAAAGCTCAACAAAGCTTTAAGTCAGCTGGCGACATTTTTAAATTAAGGACACGTTGCCTCCAATAAAAAAAAAAACAAACAGAAAAAAATACATCCGCCCCTACCTATGACCAGATCCTTATTTTTTAGAAGGAGCACACGCCCGCATCAATTCTTTTCATATACAAAATGTTTTGTATGGAGAAATTTGAGTCGGTTGTGCTCACGTATAGTAGTACCTATCCTAGGCTATATATGTATATAAATTTCTTATATCTATATTACATACACACATACATTCGCACATAAATCTAAAGGCTACGATTAAAGCATAAAATTTTTACCTCTTGCAGAAGATCCATTAGGAAGCCGGATTCGCCTGGAAGAAAGTTTGTCTGCCGCTTCATCGCATATTCTAGGCACGCCTTCAGAATGGTTGAACAATTTGTTTTCTGGTAGCCTAGAGAGAGTGCTCGAAACTGATTTTTATGTAATATGAGTAGAGAGTACAAAAGGGGCGAACTGTTATGTAATAAACGGATAATTTGTATCGTTCTCACCTCATTGTAAATGTCCACCATTTGGTCGGCAATGCAATTGGAGAAATCCGTTGTCAACCATGTAGATTTTCCAATATCCCGCTGTTCACACATCCTTTTGGCATAGCCCTGGAAACGTTTCGGACAATCTGCTGTAATTGCTGCACCTGGGGCACTTGATGGCCAATGCACTCCAAAATTTTGCTCAGCTGGACACAATTCGACAATTCCTTTATCGATTACTGTCACATAGACACTCTTCGATACCGGTGATATGCTATTCGATACTAAACATGTGAATTCAGCTGATTTCTGAAATTCGATTCAACGAAAAAAAAAGGATTCTTTTTTTTATTTTGGTGTATGTTGTCAAGTGAAATCGACAGAATGAATAAATGGATTGGGAAACTGTGCTATGATGAACTCGAATTTTACTGGAATAAGTTTTTTTTTTTTGTTTTTTTGGGAATAAATTTTTAAAAAAAATTCTTTATAAATAGATTTCTCTTTGATAATAGAGGAGGAAGGGTATGGGATTGGTTTTCGAATATTTCATTTGTCGGAAGCATGGTAAAGATTCAAGGACGCCCAATTTAGATAACTCGAAACGACGGGCAAAGAAAAATTATGTAGCTTATTGTTTATTCTGTGGGTTGAGTGCTGTTAGCTAGAAGGCGGTCAACTCCCTGCATAAGTTTTATTTATTTATTTCGTCAAATATTTGATTATTGAATATTTTTAATTAAACATAAAATAAAATTAAAAGAGAAATCCCAAATTGATTTTTTATTTGATTTTTTTTAGAAGAAGGCAAAACTCAATGTAATCTAATCAATCACAGACTTCAATATTATATAGACTGCTAGCTGCAGGCCTTTCCCGTACATTTTTAAGCCAGCATAATGCCCCCAACAGAGGGTAAAAACATTCCAAATTAAGTTAAATTAAGTTCATTTACATTAATATTACTTAATTAGGGCTACCATAATTAGCTAAAATCAAGGGAAATTTGTGATTTTATTTTAGAAATTAAATCTGTACGCAGTTATTTTTTAAATTGTTGTTAAATATTCAGAAAATGTTTTAAGTGTTTACGTTTTTCCTGTTTCAAATTTAAAACTACGCTTCGTATGTAATTACAACTACAATGCTGCAATAAATTTTATAATTTTATAAGAAAAGTAATAATCTTAAAAACTGATCAATTTATGGTGTATAGAAATCTTAAAAGTTTACATGATTCTTCACGAATTTTTATTTCATGTACCTAATTCCTTTTCCTCTTGAGATATAAATATTGCGAAAATTCAATGTGTATTCTGTGAAGTTTTTTTTAATCAAAGTAAGAGCTCCAACAAGTTATGAGAATATACCCCCTGATTCTACGTAAGACATAAGAGCTCAGACGTCAGCTGACATTTTAACTTTAGTGGAGATTTTTTGTTAAGATATTTGGTATTCTAGCAAACAAAACCAAGGTATTCCCATTACGAACCACGTTCCGCCATAAGTGACGACTTATCGTGAAAATGTATAGGAAAGCACGGTACAGAGAATACAATAGGTACTCTCTCTCCTCTCTCTGTCCGTCCTATAAAAATGTATACACATTAATCACAGAATTACGTCATAGGCTATCAGCTGCAATGTGTCAAACTTTTAATGGGAATAACTTGTCTTTTATATACCGTGAACAAAACTAGCTGTCAAATATTTCTTAACATAAGAGGACCTCACTGAGGTACGCTTAAATCTCCTATTGTGATAGTCGCAGAAATTGTTTTGTTTCTAATACCGAAATTTTGGGAAAAAATGCTGTAAAGTAAGTATAAATGTTTATGTAATACATATATATTACATAAATAATGCCCAAGTTTGTGAAATATAAAATAAATATACAACATGAGCGGTGCTTATAGTTTTGAGGAATATGAGGGACGACTTGGATCCGTTTTGCTATTTCTGAGGCTGTATTCATAAAGAATAGAATTTCAGAAAATTGTTTGCCTTTAAATTGATTGATATGACTTAGCCTTACGATAATCTACATTACTCGACAATGGCATCGTCACATTAAAGTTTTGGCAACAATTAATTTTTGTACTACAGGTTTACGCGAAAATCCTGTTGGACGTAATGACGGTTGAGGAATTCTTTACATGCGATTTTGGTGATAAAATAATAATTCCATTGTCATTACGTGGTGTGATTCTATCATACAATAATTGTAGTTTGATTAATGATGCACACAATTAACCTCGATAATCATATTAAGAACTAGGAGTTTTCCATTTGACCGAATTCTGTTTTTCAAACAGTCATTTGCTCTAAAGACGATTAGTCAAAAGTAAGCTTTTCCAAAGTTTGTTTGCCAAAACTAGTCATTTTCAAAAAGATGATTGCATAATAAAGATCTTTACCAAAAGATCATTACTAAATGGACATTTAGCAAAAATATCATTACCAAATGGACGTTTCCCAAAACATTGAAAAATTTAATAATTACAATAAATTGCTATCGTTTAGGGTAAAATTGAAAAGGTTTAATGTGGTGGACCTGTAGTTCTAAAAAAAAAAATTATTTAAAAAATTAGCGAATCGAAAGAATCTTGACCAAAAATCCGCGCGCCTCATTTTATGCAACATATTTACCATTCGTAGACACATATTTGGTAAAGAGCATTTTTGCAAACAACTTTTTTGTCTTTGGTCTTAATTGGAAAAGATTGCTTTTGTAAAATGTCCTTTTGTGAAATGAACTTTTTGTTAAACGTCTTTAGTGCAAACGTCCTTTTGGCAAACGTCTTTAGGGAAAATGTCATAGATCCTAGAAACTACATCGCGCGTAGCAACATTATTGTAATGACATGTCTGGGGACAAGTGTAGCAGAGTGTGCGTGCTTCGTGCTAGCCACGTGTGGGTGAGCCCTATTGCGATCATTGTATCGCCAACAATTTCTTCTTCTTTCTTGCAAGGTGAATTATCTCTAAAAGATGCGCTGACTATAAAGGGAATGTTCGAATTCTCCAAAGCCTATTAACCTCTCAAAATTAAAGTTTTTGCAATAAAAATTTATAAAAATTTATGTAGAATACTAATTCTGCTAAAATTTCTTACTTGCTAAATTTAATTTAAGAGGTTAAGAGATCTCTTAAAAGTCGGGGGATAGTTTCAAAGTTATTAATACCAATTTTTAAACTTTCTGAATAAGCAAAAAAAAAAAAAAACAACATTGTTCTGAAAGACGGTATTGTCAATCGAGCAGGTAAGCTGTGATTTTAAGTATCCAGAAAAATAAAGATAAGAAGAGGTACTGCAAAATTCTTAATTTTCCTTGAGGAGCGGCCACATAAAAATTGAATGAATGAATGAATACTGGAATGGGTTTCTTAAATTTGTCGACTCTTATGTCAGAATACCTAAACCATTGTTTCACTTTTTATAAATTTAAACACTATAGCTAGAATACAGCCACCATTTTCACATCCTAGGTAGAAAAGCGAATTATCTGTGTTATCGGTTAAATATCTATGCACTAATGCAAATACCTGAATTGGGCTTGGTCTAATATGATACATTTCTACATATTTCAAATGGAACTTTGTTTCAATCCGTGAACATTTAAACCGTATGCGTACTGGTATGAAACCTCGCATATTTTTAACAGTCATATTCTTTTAAATTTTTCTTAATGGTTGTAATGTATTTAAGCTTTTTTCCGATTTCTGTTTTAATTAATAAAAACAATTTCCGTCTTAAAAATAAGTGATAAAACACGCAATATTTGCTATTAGCTTGAAACATTACTTTAAATTATCAAGCTAATAACATTTTATTGCAATAAATAATTTCCTTTTATATGTAACAATTTCCCTTCTGTAAATATTTTTCTCACTTAGTGGCAGCACTAATCGTGCGCAACATAAAAAGCGTATTTTATGCTGGCTTCGCTTTGTGCGCCTATCAGTCTATAGGCTGGACCACAATTGCCGTAAAGAACTTTAAGATTTTAACGAGACTGAGGTTTACTAACGAATTTTTGACATTTTTGCCTTAAATCGATATCACATTCCGTAAGGGTTATTATCTTGATATTTAATGTTTTCAATTTTAAAAAGTTGTAAAAGCCAACCAATTAACAAAGGGAAGTTGATTTAGTTGAAGATTTGTGCCTTCCATTAATTCAACCACTTTTGTTCCATTTCAGTTTTTATATTGCACTTTTAATTTATTTAATAATAATTTAATTGTATGACACATCGCGTCTATAAGTAATGAGCAAATCTTAGTGCAATATACTTACGGAAAATTTGATATTTAAACGTAACGAAAGTTTCTCTCCGACGAGTTAAAGCTAATTCGGGTACATATGCTTTATATAACGGGCTCTTTCGACACATTTTACGGCTATTGTGGTTCAGCTTTATATTATATTCAAGTCTGTGAAATCAACGAAGAGCTAGAATCTGCAGCGTACGTACTCTGCCTAATGCGCAGGATATGCTCGCCAAAGACTAGAATGTTTATAGGCAAGGAGTTTCTAACCCTATCAGTCGTCCGGAAAACTAAATAACTTAAGGCGGAACCACAATAGAAATATATGTAAGTACATTTACTTACGTAAAGCGAACGCGCACTTCAATTTAACAGGCGTACACAAATTAACTTTAACTCGTGTGAGGGGAACTTTCGTTAAATTTAAATATCCAATTTTCAGTAAGTATTGTGCGGTAAGAATCGCACATTCCGTAAGAACGCGATGTGTCAAACAGTTAAATTATTATTAAATGATTAAAAGTGCAATGTAAAACTTAAAATGGAGTAAAAATGGTACTGCGAATTAATAGAAGGCACAAATTTTCAATTAAATCAACTTCCAATTGTTAATTTTTTCACTTTTAACACTTTTTAAAATTTAACACATAAAATGTCATTCGGGCACTGCGAATTAATAGAAGGCACGAACCTTCAATTACTTCAACTTCCATTTGTCCATTTTTTTCACTTTTACCACTTTTCAAAATTGAAAACATTAAATATCAAGATAATAACTCTTACGGAATGAGATATATATTTAGGCTAAAAGTATCAATTTTTTGTAAGTAAACCTCAGTCTCGTTTAATTTCGTAAAGTTATTCACTTCTATTGTGGTTCAGCCTTTAATCTGATGAGGTAAAAAGCGTGACAAAAAGGTCTAACATGGACTGGACCTAAAACTTAAGGGGCATAACACAAACGATCGCAGTGCTTAGAGACCGGCCCCACGACGCTATTTATAATAATAATAAGAATGTGTAGTCTAATTGGATGGGGGTCAAAACGACGAAAAATTGATGAAGATGTCGTGGTTCGTTAAGATGTCTGAGATACATCATTGGAAATTTTTCGCCCAATATACATAGTGACCTGTCTGAAGCCTTACACCGATAGTGATATAAGTTAGGCTTAAACAATGAAAAAAAAATCATGGGTAGAGTTGCAATGATTTTCTAACGACACCGTGTACGAAGTTTTTTGTGTCATTCGACGGATAACCGATTCGTCCACTTAATTTGGGTATAGCACTACATCCATAACCCTTTTCCACTGAATAATTTTAAAAGGAGCGAAGTTGAAAAATTGGAAACATTAACCTGTTTGTAGGGGTATGACCAAGATTTTCCTTACTGTATAGAAGAAATCGCGATGAAACTTAAGAAACTCATTTGAAAAATCTATCTTGTATTTTAGCAGGGATGAATATGATAATATATGCAAATCACATATAAGGTGAATTGGAATTCATATTTAAAACTTTGAGTATAAATTATGCACTTCAGGTAAATCGAGCTAAATTTCTCTCGAATAAATGGTACCAACAATTTAAGATGGTATAGCATAAGATAGTGAAACTACTGTTTCAGTTGCCTATGTTTCAATGTATGTTGAATAACCAAAACGGCAACAATATTTTAGAAGCATTTATTACAGGGCGGAACAGTGTTTTTATTTTTGCATATTAACATTGTCACTGAAAAATATACTGTCAAATAAAAAGATAAAAGATGATGCATATATAATAGTTCCATTCTTTAATCAAATACCCTCTTCTGAAGAAGCTATTTATATTTATGTCCATTGAAATTTCAGAACCCTCTTCACCAACCACCTCTAAAACTGACAAGTTCAGCTGTCATAAAAAAGATTGGTTTTTCCTTTCTTTCTATACATCTCTAAATCTACATATGTATGTAATAGTTATATGCTTAGAACTGTTATACAAAATCTGTAATATGATTTTGTTCATTTCATAAATTACCTCCAAGGGGTTGTAATAAACACGATGCGTCCAATAAATTTCCGGTGATGATTGCTAATCGATAAAATTCGTGAGCGTGTAATAAACGATTTACGTACGCCTAATTACGGCCCATAAATTGACTCGATTGTGGTGTAAACACTCTGCATACCTTCATGTAATTAATTTAATTTAATTAATTATTTCTAAACTTATGAGCGCATAAATAATTTTATCGTGCAAATGAAAGCTGAAAATGCATTACATATACTCAAAGTGAATGTATGCTAGGTAGAAGTAGCTTGTCCAAAATTTAGAAAGAATATTTCACTAAAACTTTCTAATATTTCTTTGTATATTAGGCGAATGGTTTGTTTACCACTTTGACAACTAGGGAAAAGGTTTTGATAAACACTGTAGTGGGGATTATTCAAAAAACGACTAGGTACATTGGTGATGGACAGCAATCAAAGTTACCACCTAAAGGGCACTGCGGTTATTAGAAATTTAAATATGCTCTGGTCTCATCAATAAGATCTAAGATGATTTCAAATAATCATGAAAACTAGATTGCGCAGCAGCAGCAGTGGAATAACTACCGGTAATATTGAACAATGATGGGGAAATGATCTGTTCAAGCAAACCAAAAAAAGTAAATTTGTATAGCCATTAGTTTAAAAAAAAATTAGGCAGGAAAATAATCATTTGCGCACTTTGCAAGCTGCAACCCTGGTATCCCTATTCTATAATACTACTCTAACTCATATCATATGATATGCATAAAATGTCTAAATGAACTAAACACATTTTTTTAACGCTACCATAGTCCAGTTCCAAGCCCTTTTTAAAGGGTATGTCTGAACATTGGAATGGCAGACACCAATAAGATTTTTATTGAAACTTATAGGGAGTATAATTTGTAAAAAGTTCACTCATTTAGTTTACAGTTTCGATTTTTAGAAGAAGCGAGTACTGCAACTGATTAAAGTCACAAATATCTTTTATGGGAGTAAATTAACAAGAACATAATACAACATAAAAAAACCATATAAAAACATAAAAATTCAAAAAAGGAAAGACAAACATTATAATGAAAGAAAATTCAAAGAGTAAAGGGCTAAAAATAATTGCGGCGACAAACGGCAAACTACAGACTATTGCAGTAATAGGAACAATTTTCTCCGGGAACGTTTTATGGAGAAAATTGTGAACAACTTTAGTAAGGGGAAAGGTGTTATAAGTGGTAATGTTATTCCACACCTCTTTTTCTTGTTTTTATTGAAGTTGCAGGAAAACTGTTTGCGTGCTTTTCCATAATTTTTAAATTTTTACATATTTCGCGCATGATACGATGATAAGTTTTTACACAGAAATTTTTTTCAACAGAAGTACGCGAACAGAACTATTAATGAAAGAATGCATTTAAGTCGATTCTTTCGAAATGTATTAAGAAGAGAGGCGAAAGTTTCGTAGGTAATTGCGGCAACTGCACTGTATTATAATTATTTTATTTGTTTTTTGGATTCCTGCTATAAGATTTAATGAACTTAAAAAAAAAACGGAAATTCATGTTTTGCCTTTCTGACATTTCTCTTAAAAATATTTGGTCACATTTTTATTCCAATATCTCCACCATCTGTTTCCGCTACATAATACACAAAGACACAAAACCAATTTTTTTAGTTTTATGTTTTTTTATATATATTTTTATGTATAACACTAGTTTTGCACTGAATCTTCCCTACTTTGCACTGGATTTTATCACGGTATTGCAAAAACATATTGAATTTCAATTGTCATTTGTTCTGTCAAAGTAGGCTATCATCTTATAATAAGAGTAGGTATTATTTGTTAAATTAATATAAGATTTTATTTGGATTATTTTTGATTCAGAAAAAAACAATCGAGCACCTTATGACCAGGTAAACAAAATTAGGGAATGTTGGTGAAATTGCATTTATAAAAATGTGTGCACTTATAATTACATATATTTCATATTTTATATTTATTTACGTAATTGATTTGTACAACAAGATTTACAATCTTTTAGATATGTACAATATGAGACATATTGAATTGTATATTACTGAAGTATAAACTATATACAGAATGAAATTTATCAGAGAACAGGAACATGAGGCAAAGAAAAAAAAAGATTAAAATTAAAATTCACTTAACTAACCTTACCTATATATCAAACTACTATTGCCGAGGACACACTGCTAGCATCTATCACTAGTAGTCAACAATTCAAATAATTTCTTCCCGAATGCACTAACCATCCACGTCCGCTGAATCTCAACTGGCAGAGAATGCTATATTCTAGGTACATGGACAAAATAGGAACGAACGCCAGTCAATGTTACAAAACGAGGTATAATTATAATATAAATGTCTTGGAGATTGAGCAAGATATATGTTCCCATAAATAATCTGGCTTACAAGTGTACACGAGCTTATGTAAAAATATTAAAGCTTTAAGTTGAAGATACGTATTTAGGGAGCAACCCAGGATTACGTGTCGGTGAGGACTTACATGATCATATCGTCGGAACCCATAAATGAAACGAATACCACAGTTAAAAGCTACATTCTATTTACGAGAACAATTATGGTCTATTGCTGGGAAAACAAGGCTTCCAAAAGTGAAAAGCGGTATAAGCAGGGCTTTTACAATCCTAAGTTTAGCAACGGTGGGGAGTCGTCTTCTCAAGGCTCCATAAATATTAGTTAATATTTTCTTAACATGGTCACAGCATGACATATATGAGTGTGGTATATCAGATGAACTCAGAACAACCGGAGGAAAGTCAATATGCTCCAACTCCCTCCTGTATATGAATGTATAACTAGATTTACCGGTATTTAATAATAAATTGTTAGCAACAGACCATTCAGGTATACGTTCAAGGTCCATATTTAACCGACAAAAACCATCCTCCGACATACCAGGGGGCAACTCAGGAAAAGCTACTCATCCAAAGGCATACAGATGAACTTTTGTATCAATGAAAATATTAGGTAGGCCATTTATGTACAGACTGAACAATAACGGACCCATGATTGATCCTTGCGGTATACCGCATCTAAGCTGTATCGGCTCAGAAACTCGATTTCCAAGTTTAACCTGCTGTGAGCATCCCATCAGGAAGCCATTTAAAGTGTTTATAGCAGAGGTAGAGAAGCCAAATTCATAAGCTAACATAGACCTTAGATTGTTATGATTTACACTATCAAATGCTTTGAAGAAGTCTAGTAGAACAAGAATACTCATATCATCTTTATCAAGCGGTATACGTATATCTGAGTGGACTTTTAATAAAGCAGTTTCACAACTATGATTTCGTCGAAAACCAGATTGCAAAGGTGATAGTAATTAATATTCTTCAATATAGCTTGAGAAGCCATACGTTTTTGAATATACTTGGCAAGAAAACACAGCAAACTGATAGGACGGTTATCAGATAAACTGCTCGGAGCGTTATTTTTAGGAATAGCCATAACAAAAGCTTTCCTGCAATTAATAGAGAAATTAGCAGATGTTAAAATTGTATTAAAGATGTGAGTTATTACAGGAAGCACCATAGTTATGAGTAGCTTTATAAAGTGGGGAGGGGTGTCGTCTGAACCAATGACACTCGACTTAATCGAATTAATGCTGATCAATGTTTCACCGTCAGTAACACAGCGGAAGGCAAAACCATCAGATGTAGATTGCAGAATATCACCATTGTTACTATCAGCCGGCTCCGATTCATTAGACATAGATGAAAAGTATGTATTGAGTTCATCAGGATCCAGCTCACAGCCATGATCTTCCTTACCGTGTATGCCCAGGCGCCTTAAATGACTCCAAAATATTTTAGGAGGTAAGTAAGTATAATTGCAAGACATTACGTGCAAAGTTCTTATGCAGTGAAAATGGAAGTCACTCACTTCCCACAAATATGAAAAATCGAATATGTCTCAACGAGGCTTAGCTAAAAAGTTGAAAATCCCGAAAACGACCATCCAAAATATTCTCAGTAAATTTCAGGAATCTTGTAGTGTCTAGAGAAAGTCCGGGTTAGGAAGGAAATCAGGTTCGGTAGATTAAAAATTGAACAAAGAAGTGGTAGACAACTTTAAACGAAATCCTAACATGTCATTGAGAAATTTGAGAAAGAAGAGAAGGCTTACGAAGTTTCCGGACAGAACATCAAAAAAGAACCAAGTTGCAAAATCCAAGAGTCGGCTTTTTGTCAAATTTCTTAACGAAATTCGACTACTGCATTATGGATTATGAAACTTAAGTGAAAGCGGATTTCAATCAGGTTCCAGTTTTATGTGGCAAAAAAGAGCGGTGACGCAAATCCCAAGTTTAAGAATCGTCGGTATAGCAAATTTATCATTAAATACTTAATATATACGTGTGGCCAGAAATCATTACCTTTCGTTCGTGACAAGAGGCACAATCAGTACGGAGTGTCTTCAAAAACGTCTTCTTCCAGTAACTTATGACAGAAAAGTGGGAGATTTTTACAATGCCCAATGCATACCCATTGTACCCCCAAGGAAGCAAATCCTCTAAATTTTCCGGGACTAAGGCTAATCGGAAAATATTGGGTTGATATTAAAAGAAAATAATAATAAAAAAAAACACACACAAAAACAATCCTCTAACATAGACACTTTTAAGAGGTAGTATAAAAGAACGTCCGACACGTTCGATACTGCCTCTGTACAAAACTTAATGAATAACGTAAAGCAAAAAATTGACCAGTTTTTTAAAAAAAAATTTTTTTAATATTTAAAAAATTATGAATCATACATATTTAAAAAAATTTGAAAATTTTTTAAAATTTTTAAAAAAGTTTAAAAAAATCATGTCGGTTATATAAAAGGCATATGATTAAGTACTCGTTCCATTAAAATTATTAATTATTTAAAAAAATAAAGTTTTTCTTGTTGATTTCTTCATCATTCATAGGTGGTCGGTTTTTTTCTGAATCAGTGAATGTAACCGAAATATAGTCGATGGCTTTCAGTGTTCCACTGGTATTAAAAGTGGAGCCATGCTAGAAAAACTGTAGCATAAAAGTAAAAAAAAAAATGGTTAATATTACAATTATATAGGGAGTCCTTTTTTTATCCCGTCTATTTTTTGCCTATCCTCCCCTCTACAATATGATTTCAACCGTAGGTGTTTAATACTGTGTACACTGATTGTACAAAAAATACAGCAAAAAATAAGATAAATCAAAATGACTGCCAGAACTCCAGAACTGGAAGAAACTACTTGTATTTGTTATCAATTCTGGATAAGCTACGTATATACTTATGTATAGTGTACATATGTACATACATATGTAATTGACATAAATACGACTGAATCATTAAAACGAAAGAAAGATATACTTAGTACAACAATGTATAGATCCACCATATAAAAATAAAAACGACAAGATAAATCCCCTAAAAACAAATTGACTAATGGCAACATCTCATAACTCCCAGCCGAACTACTACATATACTTAATATAATCAATTTCCTCAAGTGTCAATTTCCCAAGTTGTCCCGAAAAAAAAATCCAATAAGATTCATGACCGGTCATAGTTCTTTTAGCCTAAGCGCATAAAACATGAGAAAACTTTTTCTCCTTGATATTTTCATCTTACCTGAATGTTCCTGATTTTTAGTATACTCCCGTCAGGATATAAATCCTCCCACATAACAGAATTAGGGTCTGACTGAAATAGAACACCATTTCTGGTCCAGCTATAGCCCAACTGTCCATAACGTTGCTGGTCGTTTCCAGGTGATAGGCATCGTACTAACAGGGAATCTCCCCGAAATAATGTTACACTTGCCGGATCCACTCGCAATTGCGGAGGTGTCTGGACCTGAACAACTATAGATTGGCATATTTCTGCACCCCAGTCTGTCACCTGAAACGAAAAAGAAAAAAAATAAATGAAATAAAAATGAAAGAAATAAAATTAGTTTGCTACTTTAAAAGTATCAGGAGAGAACAAGGAATATTTTTTACAGGAATAAATCGATTGTGCAGATTGTTGATAGCTTGCAGCTTTAATTATATCAATACAAAAGCGAAACTCTAGAAAAACTCTTCAGCTCTTCCGCTTTCAATTTGGTACATAAAAACTGATGCGAATTGTCTTGGAAGGGGAGTTACTTCAGAAGGCCGCGAAGGATGAACTTAATTTCGTAATTGAATTGCAGTAATTCAAATGCTTTGCACTCCAACAATGAGTTCGTTTTTTAATAAAAACTTTTCTTTTGATGGTTCCTATCAATATCATCAAGGCGGATCTGCATTGTGAGTCTAAGTTCATTTTTGAAGGATGGGAGGGAAGGAGGTGTTGATACTTCGGATAGGATACAAATCAGGTTGGATTAAAGAAAACATGATGAAATATTCTACAAGGGATTGGAGAAGTAATTTTTTCGTTTTTTCCCCCCAATTTTATTACAAGTTCCTTAAGACTCGGTGGAATAGAGGCCGATGGTTGGTGATGAAGATTGAACGATTTTATTAAGCCTATTAGAGGAAATTTCATTTCCATTAAATTCATTGTGAGATTGTTTGCTTCAACAGAGTTTGCCCAGGCACTGCGTTTCCCTTTTAATTTTGATTACTTTCCGATTGTTTTACTGCCGGAAACTTATCGTAAAATTTATCTCATTTTTTTTTTGAATTATTTTCCCTATGTCGCCTTAATAATGTTCTTTTTAGCACTTTTGAGAATATAACGCAAAATAATGGGGAAGGGGGAACTTTGTAAATAAAGGGACTTACTGAATGTAAAGATGTTGAAGAAAGTTAGAAACGAAAAAGTAGAAGGGATTGAAAATAACAAGATGGTCCCAATAAATAATCCAAACTTAAGCGGCGTTCTTTGTTGCGCCTAAATATTGGCAATTTTTAAGAATAAAAAAAAATGTTTTAAGGGTGAAATAATGAACTTGGGATATGTATTTAGTGTATCCTTGTTTCTTTAATATACATTCATTACTATTGGGAGGTGGGTGGTAGGCGGTGGGGAGCGAAGGAGCCACCAGCCACGCAAAAGTGAGGGGGCTGCGGAGGACTCCAATACTTTAGAAATGGTGTAATATTTATCATATTTATAACACCTTCAGTATACCTACTGCTTTCATTCTGAAATATTCACTAATAGCTGAAGATAGGGTAATGGGTGAAAATTGAGGTTTATTATTTATTTGAGATTCATCTCAAATTCGGATTAATACAAAAAAAAAACGATCACAACAATCAATGGAGTACATTGACTTGAATAGCAATGAACCTAAAGAAAGCTGCTGATTCATTCAGGGGAATCAACCGCACCCTGTATAGAATCCAAAGCAAAAACAATTCTAAAGTTGTTGCGTCTGTTTGTGAGAGTTACCAACGAAATTAGCTTAAGTCGGTCGAAGAGGGCAGGTCCAACAATGGCCGCGCAGGTCGAATATTAAAAATCAGCGTTCAATCCAATTTATGTGAATGGCATTAAAATGAGACCAAACTGGGCTGGCATACTCCAAAATTGGTCTAACAAAAGTACACTGGAAGAGTTTTGCTATATAATGGCCGTGAAACTCCTTTGACCATCGTTTAATAAAACCCTGTGTCGCATTAATATTATTTCCAATAGCGTGTGGCTCCCCAATATAAAGTTGAAGTTAGGAATTACTTCCAGAGGAGAAATGGAGGGAGATTTTTAAGAATATCAGTAAAACTCAAATTATTAACATCTTTTCTAAAATTGATAAGCTTATTAATAAGTAAGTATATTATCCCTGGAATGCTAGCACCCATGCAGTAACCCTGAGTAAATATTACTCACACACGAAAAAATTATAAACAAAAGAGTTGAAATGAAAAACAGGATTCCAAATTTTAACTAATATGGTAAGGAAAATTAGAAATGAAAGTAAACACATTTTATACATTATTTTTCTCACAAATGGTACCACAACTGTAGTCTTATAGTTGTTTCCCGGGGAATGAAAAAACTGACCTGCAAGGTCAGGTTATATGTCGTGAAGAGCAATGCAGCCTTCAAGTAGAAATTGAGTAAAATTTACTCACGGTTAGCATTCCAGGGTTAAATAAATAAGAGAGATAAAAGATGGCTGCCCTGCGGCACCCCATATCCGATAATATAATACTAAAATATCCTTCGAAACATGTTCTTAAAACGTGTTTAGGAAAAAAAAGAAGAAAAAAACCGAAAAATACTCAATTACCATCCACAGCTAGAGTGTACCTACTCAAATTATTCGAAATAGTAAATATACGTCATATCTATGGATTGAAAATTCGAAAAACACAAATCTATATTTATCTCAAAAGAATTAGCTACATTCATCCAGAATGAATTAAAAAATTAAGAGTTCCAGAATTGCAATCACATGTTAATCTGTTGTAAGTAGAAAAGTAGAAGTTCTGTAGCTAAACGGATTTTCTATCAGATACACTGCCCGGGGACAGTATCTATGCTCTTCAAATATTTATAAAATTTTGTTTTTGTTTATTTTCTTTTTACAAACATGCATGAATATATAAGTAGTATCCTCTTTCAATTTGCAACAGCAACTTGTTGCTATTCTCTCATCATTATCAAAGTAATGAACAAGCTGAATGCATTCACAATTTGGATTTACATTTTATGATAGCCAATTCGGGATGAGTAAAATCCTGGATCAACTTTACCTACATCAATTCCGACATACATACATCCTTGCCTGTTGCTGATTATGGATGTTGTAAAATTAAAGTATGCTCTGAATATAGTAAAATCTCCACGTAACCATTTACAGTGATTACCGTAAAGTTTGATGTGGACAGGATTTCAGTATTTAACGATCTGACAATAACTTGATGGCTAATGAATGTGTAGCGGTTTATACAAATGTTTGATAGGAATATATGAGGCGTTATAGACAGTAGGAAATTTCTGGAATGTAATTTTATGTTAAATTTTTACAATCTCTAAATATTTATCAGCAGAGAAATGGGGTCCTGATAGTTTGACCGGATTTAATGCTTCAAGTGATGACAGAATTGAAACCAGAAAGCTGCCTGTCTAGGTTTTATAGGTGATCTTCGTACAACGCCAACGGCAGCAATTGAGAACATACTCCGGCTTATGCCCCTTGACATCCATGGGAAATTTATAGCTGCAAAAAACGCAGTAAGGCTTAGAGAGTCAGGTTGTTGGACAATATCAGACCTTAGCCACAGGAGAATACTGAATTTCTGTCCTGGAGACTGTATACGAAGAGTCACGGATTATATTGTCCCTATACTATATTTTGAGAAAAAAATTTCAACTAGCGTTCCTAGTAGAGAGGAATGGGATGATAGTCCCGTGGTAAAAGACTCTGATATACGTGTCTTCACAGACGGTGTGAAAATGGATGTGGGCGTGGGAGCCGGTATCTATTCAGGTTTCCCTATTACCCAGGAATCGTATCGCCTACAGGACTATTGTAGTGTTATGTCCCAATATACGGAAGATTCTTCCAGCAGCCAAGGGCGCATTTTAGTGAAATAATTAGCAATTGCTAAACATTAACCTCGCATGGTACTGTTCTGCAACTGTCGGTTATTTTGCTGATTAGCTCAACAGCTGGCTGCGATGAGCGCTTAGTGGAGCAATCGACGATTACAATAATAATTAACCTAGCATGGTAATTATTATGTAAAGCGATTGTTTACTACTGAGCGACTCAGGTGCAGCAACCGGTAGAACAAACGGCAAGGTTGTTGTCGTTTGTTTACATCCGCGTTGTTAAGTAAAGTCTACTTCCGAATATTGGTGCATAAAAGACCAATGACTGGACTGGCGAGTGCCGTAAAGTGTACAGTCTTATCGTGTTTAGAGTCGGTTCAGGTTACCTAAGCGCCAGGTAGCTTAGTTATATTGGCATTAAGTTAGGTCAGTGCTCGGATTAATAAAGTATTGTTTTAAATGCAATTCGTGTTTTTTCTTTGGTGTAAAGATTTATTCTTTTATTGTTTGATTGATTCGTGAGTTTTATTATTGAGACATGATAGTAGTGTGCTCCAAGCAGAGGCTATGGCTATTTGCAAAGCAGCAATGCTGTTGCTTATGCTGTATACATTGATCGAGTTATCAGGACTTGTATTGACAGCCAAGCTGCATTCAAGGCCCTTAACTCGAACGCTATTAGATCGCGCCTTATTGACGGTGTCGCTGTGAGCTCGGAAAACTGGGTGCTAACCACAGGGTTATTCTCTGCTTGGTCACAGTGACCTACTTGGAAACGAGGCAGCTGATACTCTGGCCAGAAAGATCGGTCGCTAGAATCAGTGAAGAGGATTCTAGACGTACAGGTCTATAGTCTGGCAAATCGTAGATGGGGAGAATTGACCACATGTATGATTTCAAGATTGCCGGTGGCCCGAGGTTTGCGCATTATCCACTGAATCTCTATTGTATAAACTATAATATGTGCATAATCTTATCGCAGTAATGACCGCGCTCTGCCTCTTTCGTAAACATGCAGAACGCATGCAAGCTTCGCACAATGCCTTCTACAGAAGCTGTATGGACGAGAAAGAGGTTGAGACCGTTCAAAACCTCCTGCGTGAATGCCCTAACCTTGCCACGCGTAGGAGGAACGCGCTCGGTAGCTACTTCTTCGGAAAATTGGGTGAGCTAGCAGGCAATGAGTAGGAGGACCTAGTAAGGTTCATTAACTTCTATGGCTGGTTGCAGCGCAACCCCTAAATAGGAGGTATTTTTCCAGGTAAGGTCCCAAAAAACGGTGGTATCTCAATGGATCACAAATGGTCTATGTGAGGTCGATCGCAACGGTTCGCGCAATAGCCACCACGTTAATCTTACCTAACCTAGGCATAGAAGCAGGAAAGAAACATGCGAAGTAGAGACAGATATTAGAGACGAAGAGTATCCTAAGTAAAAAAGCTAGAATTCGCCTAAGACCAATTCTAATGATACGCAAGACGATTACTCGTATGTCACCCATCTGTGCAAGTTTGATCGTTGAAGTGGTTTTTCGCATATATTTCTAGTACGGTTCGTCGGACAGTAAAAATGATTATAACCCATTTGATATAGGATTTCACATTCTAAAGAACTTTTCAGTCCAATAAAAACGTCTGAGACAGATCGTCTTCACAATATACGTAAAAATACTAATTTTTTATGTAGCAATACTAAGAAGAGATTGCCCTATTTAGCCCAGTTTTGAAATTATACTTACTATTTTTTTAAAAGCACTGTGTATAAAATTTCAGCTCTCTATATTGACGCGTTCTCAGGCAGTGTCCAAATAAAAACGAAATTTTTGTATAGCAACACAACGAAGGAGTTACCCGATTTTCCCATATTCAACCTGAATTTTACTTTTAGTTTTTAAAGCCCATCTTCAAAATTTCAGCTGTCGAAATACACCTAAATACGTGCGTTCTTGAGTTATCGTAAGAACGGACAGACGGACGGACATGCAAAATAACTTTTAATATTATACGTGAGTGTCCAATCGATTTGTCTCTACCATTATTATTTCTAGGTGTTATAAACACAATTACAAACTAAGTACCTACCTACCTTATGATTTCATGTAGCCTCTAGGGTATAAAAAACCACGGCTGTATTTAAAAATCTCGATAAATTTAATAAAAAAAAATTCCCGCCTGATTGAATTTCTTCAAAGGGGCCATCTCCAAAATGTACTAAGCAGCAGCAGTCCAAACACGGACGCTATCAGAGCCCTCAATAAAGAAAAAAAAACAAATCCATAGTTGACTGGATCTTCGATATAGAGAAAGGATTCGATTCAACATGCCGATATGGACTAACGTTCAAATTAATCCAATTCGAATTTTCAACTCACCTAATGCGAGAAGCCAATTATCTTATTAGCGCTCGCCAATACGGTTTTCGTACTGCTTTTTTAGCTAAACTTCAGACATTAAGTCTAGACCCCCTTTCCGTAAAATGTCTTGAAAGTTTTCTCTCCGGTCGTTCAATTCAAGTTATCTTGAACGGAGTTACTTCTGACCATTTTATTACCCACTCCGGTGTACCGCAAGGCTCTGAACTGTCTCCTACTCTCTTCCTAATTTTAATTAATGATCTGCTAGCTCTGACTTTGAATTCTATTCATAGTTTTGCAGACGACAGTGCCCTTGATTTCGTGCAACTCGTTCAACTCTACAGTTGATTCACTTCGGAATGCTATAGTTGACAAACGAACCAACATGTTTAGTTCACTAAATTATATATAACCTTACAAAAATACTTGCTTGGGGCAGAGGGAATCGGGTCTTGTTTAATGCTTCCAAAAGGCAAACTTGTCTGTTATCACTTAAACGTACTACTACATCCGCTCAACTCATTTTCATCGATGGAGAAGATATCTCGAGCTCACTATATCTTAATATCTTATGCATTGAAATATCCAAAAATTTCAGTTAGTCCGATCACATTTTTGGCATTGCGGAAAACGCGGGGGCTTCTTGTAAAAATATAATAAAAATTTTACTACATCAGACTTGGCGCAAATCTACAAATATCATATCAGGCCTAGATTAGAATAATATTCCCATATTTTGGCAGGGGCTGGATACACTGCATTGTCCGCGTTCGACTAAGTCCAAAAGAAGGCCTTCCGGTTTATTAGCGATGTCATATCAATAGTAATTATTGATTCTCTAAAGCATAGGTGTAATGCCGAATGTTTATGTATTTTTTATCACTTCTTCTATAGTTATTGCTATGACGAAATCTCTAGCCTGACCCCTTGTGGGATTCTTCCTATGCGAACCACACGAGCTGTAATCCAAGCTCACACCCACACCCTTGAAGTCAAATTCGGCCGTAACGTAAAATTCTTCGAATTCTTTATAAGCAGAGCAGTATGAATGTCGAACAGTTTACCATCCTCTGTTTTCACCCTCAGCTATGAGCCGCACACATTCAAGCGTAATGTACACATTCACCGCCTTATTATCCTCAATTCACTACTCCTTCTTCATTTCCTGCTAAGGCTATGCTACGGCATCTTAGGGTATCCCCTGAGCTTTAGCAACAGCATAAAAAAAATCAAAATAATCAATATAAACCTAAAACAACTAATTTTTAAATTGAGCCTGAACAAGCCAAATCATCTTCAAAACCTATCCAAACAGTGATTTCCGAAGGTTCTTTTCTTGAGCCGATTCCTACACAGATGACTCCAAAATCCACACTAATCATTTCGCCCAAAAACAAAATTAAAAATCTTCACCTAAATAAACTTAATCCATGCTACAAAAAGCGAAAAATTCTAATAAATATGCAAAATTCAGATCTCGTCTGCATTTGACGTTCCTCCAAGAAAAAAGTCGAAAAATTAAAAGCCAGACTTAAATTTAGCTAAAATTGAACCTTTGCAGAAAGTTAAATATCTTCGTGTCAACATTATGAACTATACCACTTAAAAAAAAACACACACTAAGGCCATTTTTAAAAAGCTAAATATGTCTACAGATTTCTCAGTTCAATCAAGAATTTTCCAAACGGACTATCAATAAACACCAAGTTAGGTGGGTAAGACGGTAGCGCCATTATACAGTGTACAAAGTAAAAGATTTACGCTCATCGGAAATGAGTCAAATAATGGCAGGACTTCTGCAATGATGAAATATTGAGTAATATTTCCGGTATGCATATACTCACACGTAATTATCTCGTACCAATTGGTTCAGATCAATTAAAACTTTAAACGAACCTCGGCCATCCTGTGACCGTTTTTTTCATAACATGAAAATTTGTGAATGTGGAACAACCTACCATCTACTGTTATCCTTCTCGTACAACCGGTAAATATTTAGGCGGAAACATTCGTTTTTCATCATGTAATTTCCCTATTTCTTAATTTCATTTTCTACTAAATCTGGTGCAGTACTCATATGTACATAGGTATGTATAATGCATCGCAGGGTTCTATTCTCTAACTATGAGATAAACTTGGATTAAAAATTATCCAATAAATTATAAAATGATTAAAATATATATGTAGGTACCTACCTAAGAAATTTGAAAGCTTCAAAATTTCTAAACCTAATTAAATTTAAATTTAGGCAAGTCGGATGTCATCCTAATGTTTAAAATTCAATTTCCAAACTCTTTCCTTTTTACCCAACAAATCTCAGAAGAAAATTACCGGCTTGGATGTAGGTAGACATAGACACTCTCTTAAATCCCATGGTTTCCTTAGACATCACTAAATTCCCTTCGAAATTCATCAACGTAAGCGAAAATCATTGACTGGAATAACTTCCAACTATCAAACTACAAAATCAGTTTTCCCAGAAAGTTTTCCTCCGTTCGTCTATTCTCTATGACCCTTCACCTTTTTATCTGACACGTTTTCACTACAGATACACGTCCACATCATCTATACACAGCATTCTATTACCAAAGTTGGGTGGACACTTTGGTAAGAAAATCAACAGTAGTTTTTGGTCCTTTGCAGATCATCTTCTATTGACATTTCAGTCAAGTGTTACGTAATTAGTTATAGAAGGAAATTTCTATCCATATCGGTATATTATGAATCACATAGTTCATACATGTCAGCAAACCCTTTTTTTTGTTTTTCTTTTCTTTTCTTTTTTGCAAGCCTCTTACTAAACTATACAGATACTTTCAACATTCAAGACTCTGGAATAGTCCCATTGAGACACACCGATAAGACATCAAGACACTGTCATTGCTGCCATCGCCTCAAGAAAACTTGCTACGTCCCTCTGGTAGAATATGTATAGGTCGACATTGTTACGGAAGATTCTGTGTTTGTTGAAAGCTTGTAGCCCTTGTTGTAATAGTCACCCCCTGAGATCTTGCTGCCTTCGAACCTTTTACTTTTTCCGATATGGCAGCACGATATAAAGGAAACAGCGTAAAAAGGGTTAAAGAGAGCATCCCAAGCACCTAAGCTTATTTTAAGCTTGAATAATAAAAATTTCCTTAGGGATTTCACTTGTTAGCAACAATCTAGTGCTTGGTGGTATTATCCACTTCCTTCCTTTCCCTGAGAATATTAGCTTCCCGTTCAGGTTCAGGTGATGCACATCTATACTGAACACGCTAGATAGATTTCTGAAGAGCTTAGCGCAGGGAATCGAATGCACTTTCTCAAATAGAATGAATGGCAGGGACACAATTGAGACTTTTTATGGAGGGTATAGGATTCAAAGTGAGAAATGTGTTTTTTTTCTAAATTATTTCCTGGATGTGCTTTTGAATTTTGACTTTTTCTATTGAGCTTTTGTATGGGGGCGGATTGTAGATACATATGTTTGCAACACCTATTGGGACATGTCAGACATATATTGGCTGAACAAAAATTGTGATAAAACTTGATATACGAAATTCGAGCTCCTTCAGATATTCGATTTGATTTTTTGTTGCATTTTAATATAAATTTTAGTTCCATCTGTTCGCCATGTGCTAAAATGGAAATTTTATTGGATGTTCTCTTCATAAAAAAGATTTATTGCGTAGAGGTCTCCTTTATTCTGGATTTTATTTTGTATTTTTTGAGTATTCTTCTCGTACATGCCTTATGTGAGCTTTCCAGAATTTATCAAATTAAAAAATAATATCTGGACTGAATCGTATATCCGAATCTAGATATATCTTTGCTATTAAACTTATTTGGAATGGAGACCGCGGGTAAAAATATCGGTGGATGAAATGGAAATGAATGAAAAAAAAACTTGGTAATTAGTCGTATATCTAATGGTCGGACAATGGAAAAAAGGAAGATCTTCAAACGAACGATAATGCAGGAAAGCCACCAGGCGGAAGGGTCTCTCAGTGCACATCATTGGTGAGAAGTGGTCAGAGTGGGAGGGAATGAAATAGTGACATTAAAGTATCTTAATTATCGAAAATGACTTCATTAAGTGTTCAAAATTCCTTCTTGTGGTGTTTGCGGTCGGTAATAGTAAAAACAAAATGTGTATGCCTTACTCTAGGGAGGGAGGGGGAAGAAAAGTTGCTTCTCTGATCGCTTCTGATTCAGGAAAAAGTGAAAAATTTCTAATGTGTAATAAATTGTGTCGGTAAGAATCATAGTAGGTATTCATCCAAAGAACATTCTATTTCTAGTTGACATGCACCAATGTCCCGATGCTATGCTCTTCGAAAAGTATGGCTTTAAAAACGATTAATACAACTTTGATAATTATGCATGGTGTTTCCACCTAGGTGGTCCATAGAGCCATTTCGGAGTTACATGAAAAAAAACCAGTTTTTCCCAATGCACCCTGTATCTTAAAAAGGACAGATTATAGGGCCATCGTTAAGCACTCATTGCATACAGAACGTCATGGCCTTTCCAACGACTACTCAATCAGCTCCGCTCATCTCCGGAGTTATTGTGGTCTAAACTAAAAATTTTAGATTTTCTTACCATTTTTTTTTCTACTTTGACCTCTATTTTTTTGTAAAAAGGTCGTTAACCAAACTTTTTTATAAAAATTATAAACTGCAAACTCTTCGCTTTAATGCGACCAATGTGCTATCTGTAGCCTTACCGTACTGTAGGTCATACCGAAATTAGACGATATTTTTTTAAAATGACGTATTCTCAGTTACTAAAGGGAACAAATTACCTTTGAGAATCGGTTATGAGCTAATAACACTTTGACGGCTATAGAGAGCACATAGGGTGCAATAGTTCAAATTAAAGAGGAGAGTGTAGAGCTTACAGTTTTGCAAAAAAAAAAAAAATAGTTGTCAAATTAAAAAAAGAAACAGTGGGAAATCCGAAATTTTTAGTTTAGACCAAAAAAATCCTGAAAGGAGAGGAGTATGATTGAGCAGTCCTTCGAAATTCTGAAGTTCTGCATACAATGAGTGACTAACGCTGATCATACACCCTGTAATTTTAAGATACTGGGTGTTTTGTGAAACACTAGCTTTTTTTCTTAATCACTCAGTAATTCCGAAACGGTTGATATGAAGCCCCCCTGCCCAACAACTTTTTGTTTGCCGAGGTGATTACTATCACCTCCTTTTCAACCTAGTCGATTTTTGGCATATTTGTTTACTACGCCTAAGATAAAACTAATATTGTCATTCTGTAGACAAAAATTACAGTGTGGATCGTATAAATATAATTCTCAAACAAAATATGTGCTAAGGGATTCAAGGATAATAGAAGAGAATTATAAAGAATATCTCAGCATCTGTTTCGAATCGCGAAATTTCTTATGTATGATATTTCAACAAATTTCAAATACATTTTTAAATCTGACTCATAATTTTCAAGATAACTTCGCTTTAGTATTTTCTGTTATATTTTTACTGATCTTCCTGTAAAGGGGAACGCTCATTTTAGGCCCGACAACTCCACACATGAGAGACCCGATGCATTATAATACTCTGATCATTTATTATTAATAATGTTTATTTGTATCTAGTGCGAAAAGCGGGGGGGGGGGGGGGGGTCAAAGTTTGATGTACTGCATATTGAAAAATCTAGTACAAAACCGATTTCCTTAGGTCCTGAGAAGAAGTTTGAGTATCCCCACTCCTAAACTCGGAGGCTTAAATAGCTATTTATAGCCATTCTAATACTATATTTTTTTGTATTTTCTTTTTTATTGGAATTGATTTTTCGTATCTTAGATCGGCTCTAACTCGGTAGAGTTACGTCCGATCGGGAAAACGGGGTTTCACTGTCCTTAGCCCATTACCAGCTACAATTCGTGGAATAACATTTTTTTCTGCATACTTTTAAAGTAGGGGTTATGAACCCCCGCCGGGGGGGGTGGTTCCAATACCGCATTTTGCATATTGAATTAAAGGTCTCGCTGAGTACTATCTGGCGGTGTATATTTTTCCCGATTCAGAAATCTTCCTCGGCTCGTTTTTGCCGCCGTAAAACCCATTTTAAGGCACTTGGGTCACATAGATCCCAGCTACTACATTTCGCATATATTTTGGCAGTCCTTTCTTTCACGGCCATTAGTGCTCTGTTGTAAACATTTTTTTCATAGTATGTTATTTTGCATGACGCACCAACTCTGCACAATCAGAAGAAGAAGAAAAGTCCACTTTTTCACCCAAGAAAGTCGCTCAAGCTGCATCCGATCGCCAAAGCTTTCTCCAGCCCTAATTGAAGTAAATATTCTTAATAAAATATGTTCGCAGTATTATAATGCATCGTTTATGATATCTCTCATGTCTGGAGGTGTCGGGTCTAAAGTTGTAGGAAAATTGGGCATTCCTTTTTCTAACTACAAATTCTATGAATTACTGATACTTTTTCGGTTTTAATCATAATTTTTGACAATACCTCAATTTAGAATTTGTTTTAATGTTTTTTATGGGTTATCCTGGAATTTTTTAAGTAAAAATGCTGCGTAATGAAAAGATTAAGTTAAATCAAGAAATGTGTCTTAAAGTTTACACCAAACTTGTGATTTCTACAGAGGAGATGTTGAAATTAAACAAGTGTCTGAAGGGAAAACTTTTTTGATTTTGAAACTTCAGACCGCGATTAAAGTAGATTTAGGGCCTCTCTGAATACATATCTTCATCTTCGTCTTCGTCTTGTAATAAGGGTAACAGCTAGTGACGTAACACCGAGTCAGGCTCTATCTGAATCGATCTGTATTCCATCGAGCTTTACTACTTTTTTTAACAGTTTACCACATCTGGTTAGCTTGATTGCTGTGTCAGAAATCGAGTTTACTTATGCTAATGAACAACAAATTGTGAGGTTAGTTTTAATCAAATTCGAACAGGTTAGGCTCGTCTTGAGCTTGATGGAAAAATGGCACAGGATTTATACTGTTTTAATTTTATTAGGCTCATATTCATAAAGCGCAGTCATAATTTCAGGTTGTAATAAAATCAGGTTTATTCATTGAGTTATACCTAGCTTCTCGTAGTAAGTACAATATAATCAATCGTGTTGCCAAAAATTTCTCAATTTAACTGTATTTATGATGGTCAAGAGTTATACGACTGCCTGGTGAATATAACCCTTACACATTTGCATTTGTGGGACAAGAAAGCTTGTTTTCAAGTTGATCAATACATGGGGCGAGAAATAAAAGCATTATGTAAAATAGCACAAACTCTTAATAAAACGTCAAATATTAAGTTAAGCATATAGTTATACAATAACTGAGCTTGCTCAAGTAACATTGGAAGTTGATTTTGCTATCGTCGATGGCCGCTCGACCTATTTGGTTCAAATTACGTAAACTAGGCTTAGGAGCTTAACTCCACAGGCCAATCTCCTATGAGGTAAAGTAACAACGAAATATTAAATTACGCCTTTAAAGTAATTAGAACTTTGTTATTAATTATCAGAGAAAAGTAACGTAATAAATCATTTTTAATATACCTCTAGGAATGTAGAAAAACAGGGCAATAAATAAGGAAAATTTCTGAAATATGAGGTAAATGATCTTACCTTTCACTTAAATTTTACATAATTTCGAAGTCAAATTTAAAGATATGTATGGACTTTGAAGTTAGATTTATTCCCAAATTCAAGGGAAGATAATATATTTCCCCATACGTTTTTCAATTTATCAATTTTTTCATTTCTTTTCATTTGTTTTTTTCCGCTCACTCAATTTCGCTATTTAGGACCTGTTTTTTTTCAAAATTAAACTTGAACCTTGCCATCCAAAATCAATGAGTTGTATGAAGGAACAACAAATAAATTTTTACTTATTTTCCCCAGAGTGGAATTGAACCGATCCCGTTACAAAACCCCGGACGAGGGCAGTTGTTTTTTCCTTTTCTATTTATGATTTGATTTAGAAAATAAAAGTTCTTAAAATTCTTCTCTTCTCCATTTTTGACCGATTCCAAAAAGTGTGTGGAAAATAAATAAAAAATTAATTTACAATTTTTTTGTGCACTTTCATTGTTACTGGTTAATGCCAACCGTGGCTTACCCGGGAGTTACACGTAATAGTACAGCTTGCATGCAAGCTGCACTGCCATACTTCTTGCACGTGGTAACCTCTACTGCCATGCTGGCAGCTCAGCTTTCAGCGAACTTGCATGATGAAAAACCATGGCAACTGAGGTGATAGTAATTAGACATTGTACAGTTTACAAGATGGCGGAAAAGAAATGCTTGGAGATTTGATAAATTTATTCTGGGAAAATGAGATTTTCTAGGATCATTTGCATTACAACATTTACCAATACCTTCCTCTTCATTTTCCTTGAGCTTTTATCATTCTGCTACTTCTTTTATTGCTATAATTTTCCATTATATGCAAGACTTTATGACTCAATGCCATTTTTTAAAAGAACTTGCATGCAAGATGATAGACATCAACTGCCTTCTGCTGTCAAGTTAACAATCGCGTTGGAAGGGAGGCTTGCATGGAAGCTGTTCCATCTCGGGTAATCCCTGGGTTAATAAGCTAGTTAAAATTAAGAAATACAGAAGGGAAACTCATCTGTCTCGTTAGTTCAGCTGTAAGAGCAGTCGCCCGGGGAGCGGATGGTACCGGTATCAAACCCCCGGACGAAGCGATTGTTTTCTCTTCTGGTATTTATGATTTGATTTAGAATCGTTAAAATTAAAAGTTCTTAAAATTCTGCTATTCCCCAAATAAATTTTTCTTTCGAGAACCTAAAAATAGCCTTTCCGGAGAATCTAAAAATAGCATTCTTGAACAACTATTACATAGCTATTAATTCATGAAATTCCTTTTACTTTAATCCACACGTTAACATGAGTTAAACTAGGTAGAAAATAGGTCGAGGTTAAGGGAAATTTACGTAAACTCGCCGTGAAATTTACGTAAACTCGACCTGAAATTTACGATCAATTTACCAAATCTAGGAAATATGTCCCCCGCCCTATTGAGAAAGTTTCCTCAATTTCCTTAATATTTACGTCGATACAACGTCTTCTCATTCTCAACTTACCTGAGTGCGATGTAAATATTAGGTAATCTAAATTTAACCATAATTAGTCACTGCCCCAATTTACGTCAAATAGCAGTAAATCCGACCTAAAAAAAATGAGTGGAAAGGTCGCTTGGATGTTTGTGATGTTACTGACTGGAATTGAAAAAGCTAAACGAGCCTGTTTGTGTTTAAGTTGATCTGTTAGAAAAAGTTGGAGGAAAAGTAAAACTTAGTTTCCCACCTTCTCTAACTACCAACATAATTCCTAATGCATAGATAATGTGTATGGAGTACTACGACAGAAAACATGTTTTAACGTAGAACCAATCTAACTGCTTACACCTCATCTATTTCTGCATAATTTTTTTCGTCATTCTTTCCATAGACGAAATCCACCTTTAACTAAAAAAATTAGGTGCAGTCAAGCTAACGGGCACATTCCAGTATTTGCATATAAATATCATGTCATCCTATCACAGTATAAGTACGTCTGAGTGTAAAACAGAATTGACCTTTCTTGCTTGTCATACCTTCAGACAAGTGAAAATAAAGTACGTATACCTACCCCCGCCGCCAACATGATTCTTCTTATCCTCTTATATGATGAGGAGAAGAGCATACTCGAGAAGTGTAATAAAAAAAAATGGGATAGCAATCTTTGTAAGCACTTTAAAAACGCCAGGGACGACTGTTATGC